>CM053789.1:216468497-217008497 GCA_028749045.1 Cupressus sempervirens
TTCTTCAAAAGTATTTCAAAATGGTTCAACAACTACTTCTATAGTTATAAGTCTATCTCTTGAATCATCTTCAAAAATGTCCAAGCAATCATCACTGTAATGTCTCTCTACCTCCAAAATCTACTCTTGGGTTTGATCCTTGAGGTTATGAATATCTGTTTGTAATGTTTCCATTACTTTATTTCCATCCACAATCTTATCTATCTATTCATCTAAATATCTAACTCATCTATAATATATACATCCATCAATATTTGATACCTCTAACCCTTTATTGATCGTAACCCTTGTAGGTCTTCACCCCAGGTATGTACCTCATCCATTAACCCAAAATCCTAGTTCAATATAGAAACTAGATTACCTACATTATTTTGTGTATGGTGTAGTAATTTAAGATTTCCTTTTATAATATGCACACCTTTCTCTTCAAAACTTTCTTGTCATTGCTAACTTGCTTTCAAAAATGGATCTAGTTTTACATTCACCTTATCCATTTTCTCAAGTGCTAAATTTAGAGTCTCCTCAAGATTTGTAGGATCCAACTAACCAACTACTTTATTCAGATATCTCCTTAGGATTTCATTCTGCTTTTGAAGGTTTATCAATTCAGTCTCATCCTATTCTAATTTCCTAAACACTTCTTTGATTCCCTAGCCATCAATTTGGTAGTATCTATAGTGGGTTTTCCAAGAACAACCTCACTGATTTGATAATATTTTGGGGTCAAGTCCTCAATATCTACATGTAAAGGAGGGATAGAAACATAGGTAAACAAGTCATGAATTTGATCACTCATAAAAGAAGCTAGTTTTCATGCATCACCTAGAGGTGGCTCAGGTTTCTTGAGAGCTCCTATTAATTCTCCCATTCCCTATTCCTTAGTAGAATATTGTTTCCTTTTGCTTCTAACCATCACTTGTTTCCTCAACCATCTCATAGTATTGGCCATTAGAGATTTACCTTTAGAAGAGGAAGAGTTTTTTCTACTAGGTCTTTTACCTTATCACTCCTCTCTATAGTCTTGTCCTTTTGTGAGAGATTCACATCAAGAATCTCTATTTCTATTGAGTCCAGAGTCCTCACCTCTATACCTTGGGAATTTTTTTATGGCTCTTCATATATTTACCCTTCCTCTAGAACTTCATCGGTGGGTGTTTTTTGTGGCTCTTCTTCTTGTTTGGCTTGCACTTTTTCTTTATTACCCAGAGGGAGAGGAGTAATTGAACCCTTATCCACGCAAAATGAATCTTAATTTGGTGAGGGTGGAGCTATTTTAGGTCCTTGTGACTGAGGAGGTAACCAACTCTAATCCTCTTGTGGAGGTCAATTTGTTTGGAGTAACCCTTATTTTATTGCCTACCAACTCAGTGCATGCTGGCATGAAATCAAAATCAAACATTTGAAAGACATCAACCCCTTTCATCCTCTTGCTCATCAATCCATTATTGCAACTCATCCTCAAAAGTTGTAGACTAAGTAGGCTATATAGGATTGGATGGTGGTCTAATAGTGGAGCTTCTTCTCTATTCTAACTCTATAGCCCTAGCAAGATAGGTCCTCTAACTCAAGGGAAGGTTATCTTCCTCATCTTCATCATCCTCTTCTTCTTCTTCTGGAATAACTTCTAGGACTGATGGAAAAGGAACAACTTGTCTTATCACCTTTTGTCTCTGTATACTTCTAATCAAAGTTTTCATCTTTCTTCTCTTAGGAGCTAATGGGAATGCTTCTTCCTCTTTTGTAGGTGGAGACACTTCTTGCATTTTTTTCAGCTTCTTTCCCATGTTCTGGTGGTGGTACTTGAGAATTAACTTGATTTTGCATGACTTCTACATTCTCTACCTCTTGGTGCTCCAATGCTTGAGTTGCCTCTTCTCCAGGCTCAGCTTGTTGGGGGTAAGTTCTTTTCCTTTTGCCTTTACCCTTTTGCACCCTAAAATATCCAACTTCTCTGTCAAATTGGTGCACTATTTCTGACCTTACTGGAGACTAAGCTATGAATGTTGGCATTGTCACCTTTTCTCCTCTACCTTTCACTGGGCAGACTATAGCTTGGTAACCTAAAGTTTGAGGAATTAGATCCAGCTTGAATGGTCTTTTGATCCAATCCTTGGTCAATTGGATGATTTACCTTTCCCAATGATTAATATCTGAATTTTCCTCTTTATCAATCTATGTATTCATGATAGGTCAATCAAATATCTTATCTCTATTGTACAATGGATCTAGGACTTCTTCAGTATCTTGTTGTACTATCATTAAAGGGGTCTTTATCTTCATCGAACTACCTTCAAAATAGAGATTCATCCTACAATAATCCCTTATATGGGTAAAAGCACAAACCTATGTCACCCTTTTGTAAAGGAAAAGGCTAACAAAAGTATAACTGTTCACCTTCAACGACATAAAATTGGTACTATTATTTTGAATTTGAAAATGAAGTAAACTAATAAAATGTGTAGAAATAGAAGAATTTTTGGATTATTACTTTTAATAATTATTTTGAATAAGAAATGATATATTTTCCTATTTTAATAGATAATTTTTTAGCTACTAAAAAACATTGAAAAGTAGGGGTCTAGTTCCCACCACAAAACTATATGGAAATAAACTTATTTCCCTTTGATCTCAGACTATGTTATAGATAACATATATAGCTAGAACAATAAAAAAAAATTGGCTTTAGACCTATATTTTCTCTTTTATAATGATCCAAATTTCAACTCAACTGAAATCTACAATTTTTATCTCCCACCACATTTTTCAAAAAAAATCTATTCTAACTAGGACAAAAATTGTACATTCTAGAAGAGGACTCTCTCCTTTAGAACACAATATAAATTTTAAAAAAAAATCATATGATTTAATATTTTTTCTTTCTCAAAATCAACATCTTTTCAAGAGTTAAAATATGTGCTTGTATAATTTTTTAATTACAATATATTATATCTAATTTAAACACTATAAACTCTATATGAGAATATTCTTGATTCTGAGCTCCACAAAATGATGTTTATATGTTATTATAAAAAATCATAAAAAATAGTAAGAGTTATTGAAACATCACTTTTCTGAAATAAATATTTTTCTTTAGTAATTGGATACAAACTAGTATAAAACATGCATTTAATAGACATTTCCAATTGGAAAATTGTGAGACTATATATAACTTAGCTAGAATGAGTTTATCTAGATCAAAATTTTGATCAAAATTGATTTTTAGACAAAAATACTCAAATTTAGTCATTCTGATAAGTCAACCTAAAAGGTGTCACAACTTTGTACTTTTACCCATATAGATTTCATAGTCATCCACTGCATTCATCCAATGGTCCTCTATGGTGTCTTCATGTTGGAATTATTTTACCACCAAGTACTGAAATCTTCAAATGTTATCAAAGAAGGGGCGAGGAGAGTTATATTCCTCCAAAGGATATTGATCCCACTTAGAGTCAAAAGTTGGAATATCATACTTCTGGCTAACACTAAATGGTCCTACATTAATGGGCCATACCTAGGTTTTCTTATATTGCTTCCTTACACTCTCATATGTAGACAAGAGTTTTCGTCCAATCTCTAGCTATATAAATCTATCGCATGATACCTATGGAGCTTTTTTGGATTAACAATTGTTCCTACTACAATCAAATAAGTGAATGTGTTAAATTGGATATAATAGGCACCAATTTCGATAATCCTTGTAGCTACCTCATTTGACATCCTTTTCACATAATCTCCTTTGATGAACTAAATGATTGCAAAAATGAAGGCATTTTTCACTATTCTATACTCCTTACTATGCTTTGAAATCTTTTTCTTCACCAACTAGGGGTATACTATATAAGGTCATGTGTTTGCATCTTGCATGTTGCCCTTTTTGAACAATCCTAGATAATTTGTTGCTGTTGCAGCTAATAGGTACACTAAATAAGATGCCATATAGAAATTTTCATTGTTTTTGATTGACACCAGTTGCTCATTCAAATTCTCATTAAGAATCAAAGCTTAATAAATTGGCATCTTTGTTATGCTGATGGACTGAATGAAGTGTACCATCCATATATTTAGGTGTCTTGATGCCAATAACCCCATGACTCTACTCAAAAGTATTATAGAATATCTGATATCATCTTTCATATAGCCCCTTTTCATGTCCACTTTTCCTTCTTTGTGTCCAAGAGGAGTCTTCTCAATGAGATACGAGGATTGAATGATTTTAGATGCTTCCTCTCAAGTTCTATGTACCACCTTTCTACCTGATGATATGTGAATCTAATATACTAATCTACTCTCAGAAGATGGAATACCTTCTTTATGTTCTTAGGTCTCAAATCTAGCATGATCTCTCTAGTTATACTTTTCACAACCCTTTCTTCTAAGACATAGTTCTTTGCCAATGCCATGATCAATTCTGAAGATTGTACTAATACTAGGTGTGATGCTTCATTAACTAGCCCTGATCTAATAAGAGTAGATATCATTGGAGAACATTTGGTTGGTTTGGTGCATAAATCTAGGAAGGTGTTCCAATAGATATGGCTAAGCTTAGTGTCTCAAATCTCCAAATATTCATCCTAGAAGTGTGATTTTTCTGAAACACCTTGAAATTTGAAAATTACTAGTTTTGGGGTCGTCTTTGTAGTGAGGGAAGATGATAAAGAAGCCATTGAACCTACACACAATCAAAATTCATTAGTCTAGAGGCCATTGAAGCCATTGAAGCCATTGAACCCTAATTATGATAAAAATATAACCACAAAACCATCATTCTTAAAACTGCTAAAAAGACCTAAAAACCCTAACAAGAACCTTTGGAAGACAAAAAAGGGTGCACCTTTTACACCTCTAAGGTGCACTTGGTGCACCCTCTCCTATAACAAACTCTTAAAAATAAGAGTATGCAACTAGCACACCTAGCACACCCTTAAGTTGGTTAAGTAAAAGCAATGTAATAGGAAAGGGTGCACATTTAGCGCACTTTATGGGGTGCGCTAAGTGCATGCTCTTTATTTTGCTGAAGGAATGTTTGGCTCTTGTAATGGTGTGCAGGTGTGCACCTATGCACATTTATCTTAGATGTAGGTTTATGTCTTCTTAGCTTAGGTTTTAGTTTTGTTTATTAGATTTTATAAAAGAAATGTGTGCACCTAGCACACTTTGAGGGTGTGCATGGTGTGCACCTTCCCTTTGTTGTATTTAAAAGTGTTTTACTTATGTCTAGGAAGTGAGAGTGGAGGGAGCAGAGTGGCACACCTTAGGAGGTGCAAGAGGTAGGAGTTCAAAGGAATGAATGAAATGGGGAGAGGGGTGTAGTCCTAGGCTTTATAGGCCTAGGGTTCAGTGCACCTCCTAGAGGTGTGCAAATGCATAGGTGTGCAATTGTGCATTTCCAAGAGGATGTGCTTTATCTTAAATAACTTAGCACATTAGCACACTTGGTGAGGTGCACTAGTGCACCTCTCTTTTGAAAAAATGACTCTCTCCTTTAAAAATAAGGTTTTCAGCATCTAGTTTTTAGACAAAGAAGAAGATTCCAGAAAAAACACTAGGCAAAACCCTAAAAAAGACTCAAACTCCAGACTAGGGATTTGGAAAGCTAAAAAATAAAGTAGGGGGTCCCTATTTCTATGTGAAATGGGGCATACATTTTGAAACCAAAACAATGTCCTTTTTGCATCTACATAACTTTTTGATCTATTGCTAGCTTCTTTCAATCTTTAACGAATTTGTATTACATAATCTTCCATCTCCTTGAGCATTTTGGGCCCAACAATTATTTTGTCTTCTACTCAATTCGAGCTTATAGGAGTTCTACATTTGTGACCATATAGAGCCTCAAAGGGGGCCATTTTAATGGTGGATTGATAGGAATTATTATAAGAAAATTCCACCAAGGATAGATACATTTCCCACTAGTACATTTATCCATATAGTCAACTCTTAAAAAATCCTACATAACCTAGTTTACTCTTTCTATTTGACCATCAGTCTCAAGATGATAAGCTGACCTAATATTTAGCTTAGTTTCCAATTCTAAAAATAATGTTTGCCAAAATCTGGAGGTTATCCTAGCATCCTTTTCTGAGATAATTTTCCCTAGAATTATATGTAGTCTAAAAATATCCTTCATGAATTTATGAGCAATTTTTGGTGCTCCATCAGTTAGATTTCCTAGTATGAAGTGAGAAAAAATTTTCAACCTATCCACCACTACTAAGATGGTGTTGTGTATGGGTAAAAGCACAAACCTGTGTCACCCTTCTACAAAGGAAAAGGCTAACAAAAGTATAACTATTCAACTTCAATGACATAAATCTTGTATTATTATTTAGAATTTGAAAATGAAGTAAAATAATGAAATGTGTAGAAATGGATGAAGTTTAGGATTATAATTTTTAATAATTATTTGCAAAAAGAAATGATAGGTTTTCCTATTTTTTAGAGATAACTTTTTAGTTGTTGAGAAACACTGGAAATTAGGGGTCTGGTCCCCGCCACAAAACTACAAGGAAATAAACTTGTTTCCTTTTGATCTTAGATTATTCTATAGATAACATATGTATCTAGAACAATCCAAAACAAAAATTGATTTTAGACCTATATTTTCTCTTTTATAGTGATTCAAATTTCAACTTATTCAAATCGATAGGTTTTATCTCCAACCACATTTTTGAAAATAAATCTATTCCAACCAAAAGAAAAATTATAGATTCTTGAGGAGGGCTCTCTCCTCTAGAATGTCATATGATTTTTGAATTTTTTGATATGATTTTTTTCTTTCTCAAAATTGACATCTTCTTGAGTGTTGAAATAGGTACTTGTAGAATTTTTTAATTACAATATATTATATCTAATTAAAACATTGTGAACTCTATATGAGAATATTCTTGACTTTGAGATCTATAAAATAATGTTTATATGATATTTTAAAAATGTCATAAAAAATAGTAAAAGTTATTAAACGATCAATTTTTTGAAATAATTTAATTTCTTTAGTAATTTGATACTAACTACTATAAAACATGCAATTAATAGACATTTCCAATTAGAAAAGTGTGAGACCATATGTAACTTAGCAAGAATAAATTTAACAAGATTATTGTTGGAAAAAAAAAAATTTAGTTAGAAATACTCAAATTTAGTCGTTTTGATTAGTCAGCCTAAAAGGTGACACAACTTTGTAGCTTTACCCATCTATTCCATGTCATAGGTAATCCTTGTATAAAATCCATGAAAATTATCTATAATTTCCACTCTAGTACCTCATTTAGGTGCACAAGGCCAACTGAGTAACAATTTTTTTCTTTTACTCTTTGGCATTCTAGGCATCCTACAACAAAATATGTTATTTCTCTTTTCATTCCCTTCCAAAAATATAGTGGTTTTATGTCTAACTAAATTTTAGTCACTCTAGGGTGTCTGGAATAAGGAACTAAATGGGATTCCTCTAGAATCACTCTTTGAAGTTCAAGTTTATTGGGTATATAAATCTTGTCATGATATCTTAACAATTCATCTTCTTCTATTCTAAATTATGAGTACCTAGGATCTTGTGGGTCTTTGATGAGAGCTTGGTTGATCTCTACATAAAATTCATCATGCTCTAGATGTTGTAGTACCTAATCTTTTAATTTGAAATTTATGACAACCATCATGGAAACTTGTCTCCTCCTGCTTAAGGCATCTACCACCTTGTTTTTCTTAACCTTAATATAGTTAATATCAAATTCATAATCCACTAAAAAATTTAACCATCTCCTCTATCTAGTGTTAAGGTTGGGTTGAGTAAAGATATATTTTTTAGACCATGTTGATCAAATTGAAGATTGAAAGGTTTCCAATTCAAGTAGTATCTCCACATTTGGAGGACATGTACACTAGGGGCTAGTTCTATATCATTAGGAACATAATTCTTCTCATAAGTCTTCAACTTTTTTGACTCATATGCAATCGTCTATTCATCCTACATTAGCACACCTCCTACTCCTTCCTTTAATGCATCTGTGATGACTACAAATTTCTTCTATGGGTCGAGCACTCTTAGGATAGGTGTAGTAGTTAATTTTTCTTTCAAATTTCATCAAGTCCCACTATGCTAAGGAGATACTCCCAGGTCCTATACGGATATCAAACTCATATATCACATCAAACATATAGTTCAAGGAAACACCTGAAAGCAATCTAACTCAAGTTTCCAAGACATAAATATTGACTAATCCTAGAGGAAACATAGACACATAGGAAATCTGCTATGCAAGTGGGTAAGTGTCATCACATGAGCCAACTCTAAGGTTACCTTGGGAGCCACTATGGACTATTGTCTCTATGTAACATTAATATCTTTTCATATAGCCAAGGCATACTAACAAGTCAGCTCTAAGGTTATCCTTGTAGTCTTTTAATACTCTGGACCCCCTAGTGACTTTCTGTGGTACCAATATCTTATTAATTCATTTCAAACTTATTTAATAAAATGTTATCCCTTATTAAAAAACCCTACAATGGGTTACCTACTAGCCTCTTTAGGGCCTTAACCTCCATTGCAAGCCACTTCCCAACATGAAATACATATAACCTACCCTAAGATTAGCAAAAGAAAATGTAATGGGCACCTTGGAAATGCCCAAAAATTGAACCAATTGATGAAATAGTTTTTTTATGCAAACTGAAGATTGAACTGATGCTGAAATTATATTAGTTCTAAAAATGATAAAATCAAGTACAAAGCAATTTTATTCCAAAGGCCAAACCCCAAGGGAATGGTGTCTAGAATATTACAAGAGAGGATGAATGTCCTCTTTTACCAAGAAAGATATGTGACTCACACATCCAAGCTCTTATCAAATGTCATTCACAAAAATTTGATGTTCAACAATGAGACTTTCACCCCTATTTATCCTTTTCCTTCACCCTTATAGAAGGAACTAAAACATTACTTAATTGTAAGTGCTAGAAGCTTCCCCCTTCCAATAATTAATGCACTCTCTAGAGACTCCTCCATTGCAATACAATAATTAATTTTGCCTCTAGAAAATTAAGTTACTAGAGGCTTCCCTCTTTCCAATAATTAATACACACTCTAGAAGCTTCTCCCTTGTAATATAATAATTAATTTAATTAATTAAATATAATGTCACATTTTAATTTTTAATTTAGATTTATTTAATGACTTTATAATGAATTAATTTAATTTCCTCTTATGCTGCACTTAGACTTTGGAGAATGTGAAGGCTAAAAGATGGGGTCATTACAATCCACCCTCCTTGAAATTGTTTGTTCTTAAGCAATCTTAGTCATGTTTGTTTTAGCACCTGCTCACTCTCCGTAGTAGCACCTTCCTCTAGAAGATATCTCCATTTAACTAAATATTCTTTAATCAACCTACTTCACAGATTCCTTTCCCTAGTATCTAGAATATTCTCAAGAATTAATACAAGCTTTCCCTCCTCATCTAATGGTGGTAATTCTACTAAAGGTAAAACTTTTTGATCAATGGCTTTCATAAGCCTTGACACATGAAACACATTATGTGCTTGACTACCCTCTGGAAGCTCATTCATAAGCAACCTCACCCACCTTTTGAATCACTTTGTAGGGGCCATAAAACCTATGCTTCAACTTCTCTACTCTGCTTTTCTTGAGTGATGACTGTCTATATGGTTGTAGCCTCAGGTAATCCATATCCCCAACCTCAAAGTTACACTCTATCTAGTGCTGGTCAGCATACAATTTTTTTTTATTTTGGGCTTGTTGTATATTCTCCTTGAGCACCCTCGAAATATCTTGACTATTCTACAAGAAGTGTTTTTCTTTCGGCACTCTACTATCCCCCAAAACTAGATCCATGAAACTAGGTACTTCATAACCATATAGTGCCATGAATGGAGTCATCTTGATGGACATATGATAAGTGGTGTTATAGCAATACTCTCCCATATGTAGCCATTTGACCCAAGCCCTCTATTGTGCAGTCACATAGTTCCTCAAATATCCTTCCACCCATTTATTCACAATCTCTGTCTGCCCATCTATCTATGGATAATAATTAGTGCTAGGTGTAAGATCTATACCAAACAACCTAAATGGTTCCTACCAAAAAGTACTCATGAATTTACTATCTTGATCATTGATAATGAAACTAGGTAGCTCATGTAACCTAAATATCTCTCTAAAGGAAATATTGACCACCTATGCCACTGTGTAAGTGGATGGAAAATCAAAGAAGTGAGAAAACTTCGTCAACTGATCAACTATCACATAGATGCAATCTTTCCCTTGTACTCATGGTAACCCGGTGATGAAGTTCATAGAAATACTTTCCCATTTCCTATCTAGAATGGGAAAAGGCTATAACAACCCTATAGGATATGTGTGCTCTCCCTTATTTTGCTAGCAAATTACACACTCCCCGACATGCTTTTGAACATCATCCTTGAGCCCTTTCCATGTGAACCACTCATAGATCTACCTATAGGTCTTAAAGACCCCTAGATGTCCAGATATAGGTGCATTATGAAATGCCTTTAGTATTACCTCCCTAAACTATTATGAAGGAATCAAATATATCCTACCCTGAAACTTTATTAATCCATCCATCACCATGTAATGATCATCATATACGATGCCTACAATTACTCCAAAAGCCCAAGCTTCCTTCACATACTCTTCTATAATCTTATTTCTCCAATCTCCTATAATCTCAACTAGAGCACAACTATGAGGTCTCCTAGATAAAGCATCTGCCACCACATTCTTCTTACCTTTGACAAACTCAATGTCAAAGTCATAGGCCTGTAACTTCATAATCCACTTCTGTTGTCTATTATTCAAATCATGTTGGCTCATGAAGTATTTGATGTTGTTGTGATTGTTTTGATAACAAACTTTCCCCCAATTAGGTAGGATCGAAACTTTACCAATGGATGCATTATAGCCAAAATCTCTTGATCATAGATGGAATAGCTCCTCTCCACTATGAAGAGCTTCTTTCTCTCAAAAACAATGGGATGCTTCTCCTGCATCAAGACCACCCCAATCCCATCTCCTGATGCATCATAATGAAGCTCAAATGGCTTTGTGAAATCTAGTAGAGCTAGTACTTGACATGATGAAATCACCTTCTTAAAATGATCGAAGCTTCTCTAAGATGCCTCCATCCATGTGAAGGCCCCTTTCCTAGTAAGGTCTATCAAGGGTGCAGTGATCTATGAAAATCTTTTAACAAATCTCCTATAAAATCCCCAGAGACCAAGTAATCCCTTAAGTTGTATAAGATTCATAGAAGTAGACCAATCAACAATAGCCCTAATCTTTTTAGGATCTACCTAAACTCCATCTGCACTAATGATATGCCCAAGGTATAGTAGCTCAGTTATCCCAAACTCGCACTTAGATTCCTTGGCATATAGTGATTCTTTCTCCAAAGTGGACAGCACCATCTCAAGATGTTGTAAATACTCCTCCCAAGTCTTACTAAAGACTAAAATGTCATCACAGAAAATCAAGACAAATCTCCTAAGCTACTCCCTAAATACTTGATTCATTCAACTTTTTAATGTAGCAAGGTCATTGGTTAGCCTAAATGGCATAACCAAAAACTTGAAGTGGCCATAGTGACACCGAAAAGTTTTCTTCTCAATGTCATCTTCCCTTATCCTGATCTGATGATACCCTGACCATAGATCAATATTTGTAAAAAAGCATGCACCATGTAACTCATCAATCAGCTCATCTATTCATGGGATGTGATATTTTTTCTTAATGGTCTTCTTATTTATTGCCCTGTAATCAATGCACATGCACATCATCCCATCCTTCTTCTTTACCAACACTACTACTGAAGCAAAGGAGCTCTTACTAGGCCTGATATACCCTATTTCAAACAACTCCTTAATTTCCTTCTCTATC
Source organism: Cupressus sempervirens (assembly GCA_028749045.1). Taxonomy (NCBI): domain Eukaryota; kingdom Viridiplantae; phylum Streptophyta; class Pinopsida; order Cupressales; family Cupressaceae; genus Cupressus; species Cupressus sempervirens. The sequence continues at coordinate 216,480,405 of CM053789.1, forward strand.
TTATCCTTATGTTTCTTAGGATGATGATAGGGATTAATCATGACTTGTTTGGATCCCTCCTCAAGCTCAATAGCATGCTCTAGCCCCTTGTTAGGAGGAACGCCATGCAGAATCTTACCAAATACCTTAAGGTGCCTATCAAGTATCTCCTAGATATCTAGTGGATGACTCTTCACCTGTGGCTCTTGTGAATTTGGCATATTGAAACATTCTATTACCCACTCTGTGTTATTATGCCAAAAATGTCTATGCATTCTCCTCAGGGAAACTACTCTGAAACTCCCATCCGAAAGTCCTTTAAGTACAACAGTTCTTCCCTCGTGCTAAAACTTCATCTCCAATTTTTCTAGGTTAAGTGTGAACTCTACTAGAAATTCCATCCATACCATGTTAAGGATGACATCATAGTCTCTCATGTCTACCATATGTAACTCATCTTCCAAATCATAGCCATCTCCAAACCTAATATGAAGATTAGATATCTTCTGATTACATTATAGTTTGTCACCATTAGCTACCACAACTCTAAATCTGGCATGCTCCTTAGTCTATAGACCTCTCTTGGCTACCAATTGTGCATCTATAAAATTGTGTAACCCTAGTGTCAATGAGTGAGATCATTTTTTGCCCTTGGATAGTACCTCTAACCTTAAATGTGATTGCCTTTTGAGCCCTTGTTAATTGTGGTAATGACTTCTCATCCTCAAGAATGCTACTCTCCTCTATAGTGCTATCCTCATCTGAATTAGAGTGTTGATCCTCCCTCTCTGATTGTGACTCTTCTACTAAGAAATACTCCATTTGATTTGCCTTAGCCTTGAGAGGACATTTATCAGATAAATCCCAAGGTTCTCTACAATGAAAACATAACTTCTTCTTTCTTAAATCATTCAAGGTGTCATTATCCAACTTATCTCTCTTTGATTGAGCATCCTTCTTAAAAATTTTCTTGTCATTCTCCTTGTCTTTTTTCATATAAAAATCCTTGTGCTGAAATCTACTCCTTAATGAAAAAGATCCTAAGTCACGAGCCTTTTTAATGGCCTCTTACAATGTAGCTAGGTTATACCCCTTGACCCATCCTCGCAAGGGTTCTGAGAGTCCATCCATAAACAGCACTACCAACCTCCTCTCTAAAATATATGTGTCCAAAACAACTAACCTCTAAAACTCACTGATATACATCTCAACTGATCCCCACTGCTTGATTTGTGCCAACTCCTTAAGATATAATTGAGGATCCCTTGTATCAAATCTCTCTATAAGCTTCTCAGTGAACTCCTTGTAAGATGTGATCTAATTATGTCCCAAGGTTACTATGCCATGGTGCCACCACTCATGTGCTGGTCCATCCAAGTGAATAGACACATACTTTATAGCCTCCTCTTCAGGCATAAGATTCAGTTGCAAGTATGTATCCATCTTCTGTACCCAAGCTCATGCGGTCATCTTCCCTAAAGCATCATAATAAGGTAAAGAAAGTTTTCAAACTTTCTTTCTCAGCTCAAGGTTTTCACTTCTTCCTCCTAATCTAGGCATGTGTCCCATCCTCAAGTCCAAGTAATCTTTAAGAGAAATTTATTCCTGAAACTCCAGTCCACTAGCCTCCCAATCCCTCCTAAACTTGTCCTACAACTCCATAATTTGTGGTTCATTAACTGGTTGAATTGGATCTCTGGGTGGAAAGGTGGGTAGAAGAGGTCTCGAGCTTATTGTTCGAGCTGGGTGTGCAACATGTCTAAAGTTATTAGTTGCATTCCCATTGTTTTCATGTCCATTATTACCATTAATGTGTCCTATGACTCCATTATCATTTCCCCTATTATTTTTGTTTCCATTGTTGGTATCACCTAGATTAATATTGATGCATGTCAGTCTAGCCATTAGCTGCAACATCATATCCATTTACCTATTATGCTCATGTTGCATCTGTTGCCCCTCCTCTAATGTTTCCAATAACCTGAACATTACATTTTCCTAATCTAGACTAGTATTCCTATCATCTTGGTCACCCATACTACTATCTTGTTCAAAGAATATCTCCTCTATGTCTATATGACTGGATTGAATGTTCTTCTACACGGATGAACTACCTTGTTCATTCTGCAAGTCTAAACTCCTACCATGTCTTGCTCTAGTATTGCAAAAATTATAAATCCCTTGTCACATGCTCAAACATAAATGCTTAAGATCTCCATAGGATGGCAGGACTTATAGCTCTGATACCACTGTAATGGGCACCCCAGAAATGCCAAAAAATTGAACCAATTGGTGAAATAGATTTTTTATGCAAACTGAAGATTGAACCAATGTTGAAATTATATTATTTCTCAAAATGATAAAATCAACTATAAATAAATTGTATTCTAAAGGCCAAACCCCAAGCGAATGATGTCTAGAATGTTACAAGAGAGGATGAATGTCCTCTATTGCCAAGAAAGATATGTGACTCACACATCCAAGTTCTTATCAAATGTCATTCACAAAAATCTAATGCTCATCAATGAGACTCTCACCCCTATATATCATTTTCTTTCACCCTTCTAGAAGGAACTAAAACATTAATTAATTGCAAGTGCTAAAAGCTTCCTCGTTCCAATAATTAATGCACTCTTTAGAAACTCCTCCTTTGTAATACAATAATTAATTGTGCTTCTAGAAAATTAAATTACTCTTAATGCCTCAAATCAGGAATAATATCTTAATACAATAGTTGAAAAGCCACTTTGTAATTACTGGCTTCTCTCTAAATTGGTAGGTACAGCTCCCTATGTGACTGATGTCCAAGGAATTATGTTTTGTTCTTAAAACTAATGTGGGGTATGCTCTTAACCCGAGAGCAAAAGAGGCAAACCAAATTAAGCCTAACTAGAACTTAATTCAGGCAAGAAAGACTTCTCAATATTGAAACAGATTCACGTATCCACATATCTTATAAATCCATAAATCCATTCGTATAATCAACTGATGCTAAACTAAGTCAAACTCAAATCTAAAATATAACTGATGAATTGGGAAAAACTAACAGAATCCTTTCGTTGAATGAATTATAACAATACTTATTACATTCATTGGTAGTCTTGAAAATAGGGGAATGAAACTCTATTCTTCCTTAGTTCTCTGCAATACATAAAGTAAATACTAACTAATCACAATATGTATTGGAATGGAAAATGATTAAAAATAAAATACCATTCAATTTTTTCTACAACAAATAGTACTTCACACCAAAATTTTGCTGACCTTTCATTAATCATTCAACTTCATACATATAGAGTTGAGAGATGACCATTACAATAGGAATTTTAATCAGTTCAACTTCTGAGGATGACAAATGGCAAGATGCTAGTTTGTCATATTATAAAATTTACAAAATTGGTAGAAGTCGCAAAAGAAGGTGAAAAGGAGGCATCATCAAATCATTTGGACTTCTTCCCCTTTTCAACTTTTTCCCTATATGCCTTGGCGATGACTATAATGGGAACTAATTCCTCATTACTAGGCACGTGTACATTAGTGAATCTTAAGAGTCATTTGGAGTGTTCTAAAGCCAATTCTTTCATAGAATTTAGATGTCCTATCAATTCTTTAGTAGCTATGTGTATGCATCCAACCAGTGTCTATAGCTCTATCACTCTATTTTGGATGCTTGAAGCCATTCCTAACAGGTTACTTAAATACATAGACAAGTTGTTCTTCATTATCTCTATTCCAATAAGGGCTCTCCCTTGACCACTAGTTTGTGGATCAGTGTGTAATCCCTTCATTAGTTCAAATTCCCTATCTTGAGTTCTCTTCACTTTATCTTCTATTTCTTTGAGTCCTTTTTCAGCTTCCTGAATCATCTCTAGCTTGAATTGCATACCCTCGAGCCATTCAAATAGGGGTTCAGTTCCTTTCTTCAAAATCTTTACTTCAACTGCCTCCTTTGCCTTCATTTGGATAATCATTTTTAGGAGAGAAATACACTCATCACATCGTGCCTTCTCCACGATCAAAGTGTGTTGGTTAGACAAGATATTATCTTTCTTAATCTCCAATCGAAGGATAACATTCCCAATTTGATCAATTAGAGCAACTCCATCCACATTGAGTTTATCAATCCACTCTTTCCCAATCTGACCAAAATGTCTATCTTTCTAAAGCTGTGAGATGAAGGCTTGCACCTCTTCTGCTATAGGATTCTTAGTAGTAGGAACACCAGTAATGGTTTCCAATGGGACAACCAGCTGTCAGATGAATCTTTTGAGTTCCTCTATCTCAGCTTTCATCTTAATCGTTTACAATTTGAGGCTTTCTAATTGACCTTCTATTATCTCATTTCCTGATCTCCATAAGCCAACTTTTGTATCATGCCTAGCCTCTCCAAGATCAATTGAATGTAGAGTGAAGTCTTCAGGAGTCATATCCTCAATACTCCTAGATTTATTTGGTTTTGCAATCTCCATAGTCAAATGTCCGGTATCTAGATCCTACCCAAGTATGGACAAAGTTTTCTATTTCTTAGCTTTTACCATGGCTGACCCAGAGTGTACCGCTTGAGACACAACATCCTTTCAAGGAACACTTTCACCTTTCCTCTTTCTTTTTATTTCTAAGGTGTCTTCAAGCCAGGACTTTGTACCAATCACCTTAGAAGCCATTCCAAGTGACTCTATGCTGAACATTTTCTTCTTTACTAGGGTCATTGCTACTATTGTTGCAGAGAAGGGGTTCTTCAGACCTTGAGAGAGAAGCTGAGATGAACTTGGGGCGCTCTCTTCTTCTCAAGTTCTCTTTGCAGCTTCCTTGGATTTAGTGGACTCGTTGTTGCTACTCTTATCATCTCCAATTTCTACTATCTAGATAGGAGAAACATTTGGCTTCAAAAGAGAAGCACCTACAGATGGAGTAGGGCTATGATGAGGAGATGAAACTTGAGTAACATGTGGAGATGGAATTGGGGTAACATGTGGAGATGGAATTAGTGTAGTGTGAGGAGGCGAAGCTGGAGCGATGGTTCCATCTTTTGGCTCTTCTGTCCCTTTTTCTTCAGTACTAGCTTAAGCTCCAATCACTAGTAGAGAACCCCCTTGGCAAGTGGGAGCTATTGGAATATTCTTCTCCGAGGCTTGATCACCTCCTCCTACAGATTGAGTTGTCCCTTGAGTAGCCAAAGTTGTAGCACTGGGTGTGGCACTTTGAGAGGAAGTGGGAGTAGTAGCAGCTGGAGAAGCATGTGTAGGCTTGCTCTTGCTTCGGCTCTTTTTTGCTATCCACTCAACCCATTTTCCAGTTCTCTTGATAATCTGAGCCATCATAACATCAATATCTTCTTCTATATTTACACATGGCTCAGAGCTGATTGGAATGCTTCTCAATTTGGTCAAATATGTATTACTATACATATTTTTACCATCATCTTCTAGCCCTTCTACATCCAAGTTGATGCCATAGGTCTTGATTTGATCTATTGTAAGTCTAGGAAAGGCGTGATTCTGGCTCTCTAGCTCATCTTTGCAATCAGCCCAGTAATATTCCATAGTAGTTACATGATTCTTTTGATTTGGAGCACATCCCTACCATACTCATTTAGATCAAACATGGGCCTTACCACTTCATACTCCTCTAGTCTGTATTTGTTCTCGAACGCTTTGAGTATGTTCTTTGCATCAGATATGGATTCACAACTATAAGCTCCAACTTGTATGGGGAATTCATACCCCTTCTTTCTCAAATTGGTGCTCAACACATTTACTTGAATTGCCTTCCTGATGACCTCGATGAGCACGATCATATCATTCAGATATCTAGGCAGCTTCAGGGGAAATCTGTCAAATGTTGCAAGACGCCAATAAGAGAAAGATGAGAATTGAATAAAATAACAGCCAAACTGGCTAATGATTTCCATTTCTTCTGGTTTGAACTTCCACTCTAGACACCCTTGGAGTTCCTTGCAGATTCTCAAAGTAAATGCATCATTAACCTAAATATATTGTGCATAGCTATTCTGTAACTATAAGCATGGATGAAACTCATAGCTTTTTACATTTTCAAGAAAATTCTCTATTCTGGGGAGTCCCAGCCACAATTGTAGGGAAGCCAACATATATATCAAGAAAGATGACATATAAAATGAATTGTAAAACTTAGCTACACTGAGAGCCCTAGAAAGATGTTCACTAACTTCATATGCCTAGTCAACATACAGTATGTCTGAGCAGATAATTTGCACCATAAAGAAGTATTGTTCTATAAAATTAAATGCTTCTACCTCACCTTTTAGTCGATTCAAGAGGACCAAACTATCCACAATTTGGGGGTTAAGATCCGTGCCAAATAGGGTTTTAGGGACCTTACTCTTTGCCCCTCTAGGCTTTTGGAACCAAGAATTCATGATCTGGTTCTGCCACACCATCTTCTTTAGGGAGAATTCAAACATGGCTCCTCCAATTGTTAGCTCAGAGAACTCCTCTCATTCCAAAATCCACAAACAATTCACCACCACTTGCCTATCAATTGAAATCAATACTATTTGATCAGGCAGTAGAATTTGCTTGGTGTCCAAGTTGTAATGATTTATACATTCCACAATTAGCTCTGGAGCTTGTACTATGATAGGAAACTCGATTGCTTCTACTGGTCCACTTCCTCGGAGCTTCTCCATTATAGGGTGAGTTAGCTTAGTTCTCATCCTTCTCTAAAAATCGTGCATATCAAAGAAATGTAGTGAAGTATCAAAGATACTCTACCATGTTGACTTGATTCCACCCAACCCATCAAAACTAGAGAATCTTGATGCCATCTTTTTTGATATAGAATGATAGAAATTCAACAATTGTGATAATGTAAGAAAAAAAACTCTAAAATTTGAATTGTTTCGAAAGCACTGTTCAATATAAAAGTATAACAGTAAAGTGATGATTTGAAATTCTATTATGTTCTTCTTTATACAAAAACCCTTGATCTACCCGTTAAATTCCATAATTTGTGCCACATGAGCAACTTTAAGGATAAATCTATTGGGTTAGTAAATGTAAGGGTTCTAACAGATTTCTCCTTGTCATTTCACTATTTCTATTGGCCCAACAGTAACTCTCCTTTATTACTGACTTACCTTTCCATTTTCACTCAGTTTCAAAAAATCAAGAACAAAGTACCCCCTAAAGAAAAATCTTCTTGGCTAGATTTTGCTCAAAATATCCTTACAAATTTAACTCATTTGCTTCCATTTTTGTCCCGAACACATCTTGTGATCTATTCAAACACTTGCCATGCTTGCAGTAGCGATTTTTAATTAGATGTGAAATATTGGTCTCGGGGGTAGAAAACCCGCAATGGAGAAGGCTATTTCCATTTTTTTGCTTAAGCTTTCGCTTTACCTTTTCTGCCTTAAGAATTTTACTATAAGCCATCAAAAAACATAAAGAAGGCTTTGCAAGTGAAAAATGGGCCCCACTAGTAACGTTACCCTTTTATTTAGGCCTTTTCAAAAAACTTACTTCTTGGTTCGAAACCTGCCAAAGGAGAAGCTATTTTTGAGTTTTCTGCCAATGCTTATTCTGATCATCCTAGTGAATTCTAAGTGATTCCCACCATGAAAACATGATAATATTTGAATGATTCATCCATAATATGTCTTACCTTTCCCTGTTTTGGCCCACAAATAGTATTTATGGATCCCTGCAGAGTTTCACCTTCGGGGTGCGAAAACCCACTATGGAGAAGAAGAAACCTTATTTTCTGCTAGTTCAACTTTCTTTACACTCAGATCAAAATGAATTGCAATTAAATTCATCTAATGTAGAATTATTCAAGAATCTCCACTGAGTAAGGATCTAGACTACTCGTATGACTCATGACAATAAGGAATACCCACCCGGCTATATAATGCAGGAAAAGACAAAAGATGAAACCCGATGGAGAAACTTGACACTTCGAGGAAAGAAGAAACAACTAACTCGACTGATATATACACAATACGAGTTAACTCCTCCATTTTCCAAAATTGGACTATGGTAAAAAGTGGGGCAACACTCTAGAAGGAAGCTTCCTACCACTACCTGCTCCCTAATTACCTTTGGACCTTGATGTTGCAGGTGCTCCCACAAATCCACCATGTCCTAAGGTGACACTCTTCTCTACCAATAAGGCCTAATGTACTAGTTCCTTGAGGGTTTTTGGCTTAAATAACTTAACACCCCCAATGAGACAGTTATTGAGCCCCTGAATAAAATGTTGTGCCAACTGTGGTGGGTTATCCTTGATCCCTACATAAGGCATGAGCTCATAAAATTTATGATCATACTCTACTATGGTCATAGTGAACTATCTCAGGTTGTGAAATTCATCTGCTCTCTACTGATTCCATTCCTCTGGTAGGAATCACTCATGGAAGTTCTCTAGAAATAATTCCCATGTGACAATGTTCATGTCTATACCCAGCTTCTTCTCTTTGATGTTCCACCAAGTAGCACCAAAGAGTTCTAAGTTGGTAATGGAAAATCTTGCTTTGACATTAGAGTCAAAGTCTTGTATAAAAAAACACCTGTCTAGAGAAATTAGCCATTACTCGGCCACATAACTTGTACCTAGCCCATTAAAAGCTCTGAGCTTGGACCTCTAAAGGTCCTTCACCTGAGCAGCTACAACTGAACTATGTTTATCAATGTGAGTGTCCCTCTAAGGACTCATGGACCTATTCCTCTCCTCATTCCTTGCATGATGTGATCTCTCCTTATCAACACCCTTAGAAGGACGTAGGCACTCCATAATAGCCCTCATCATTTATCTCAAATTAGTCCTCTCTAATTCAACACGATTTTCCCTATTTTCCTCCTAAACATAACTCTCTACATGAGTTGGAGGAGGACTATCATGTCCACCTCTATTACGACCTCTACCTTTGCGTGAACTATAACCTCTAACAACTGATCTAGTCTCAGACACCATTTTCCTACAACAACCAAGAAAGGACAGCAACAATGCTCACAATTCAACAAAGGTATACCACCATAAATTACAAACATAAGAAATATGTTTGAAATCCAATCTTAAGACTAATTCAATTTTTTTCCTTATTCTATGTTTCAAGAATTCAGTATTCTTTTAAGTGTTCAAGTCTTACAAGATACTTAACATTGCTTAAGTTTCATTTTAGTTTGAAGATCAATTTTGTAATAGATACATGCATAATAGTTCAAGTTTTGTTTTAGTTGAACTAGTTATTAATGGCATTCCAATATACCCAAAGCTCCCAATGTAGAAACTCGGGCTCTAATTCCAAATGTAGTGCACCACCAAGGAACCCAAAAGAAATTAACCTAAAGTTTCAATAAGTTTGGCAAAAAAATTTGAAAGGTAATAACAACACTAGATCATACAGCGGAAGCAATAACAACAAGAGAAAAAAAATAGTGGAAGCATTAACTCATATACATAACAACCATCATAAATAGATTACATCTCTTAGGGTTCTATGACGTTGAATCACAATTAAGTTTTATTAATACTAAATCTAACACATAACCAAAATCCACATAAAGGAATTATAACAAGTACAAATCTAATTCAATAATATGCAATTACATAGGATGCCACTTGGTATAATCAAAATGCACAATCATCCATTGTACAAGTCACAGGGTATGAAAGGTTGAAAGAATATACATCATACATAAAATACATCATCTCCTAAGATATCTAATAAAAAAATATAGTACAACAAGATATAAGCATCCAATTGAAATATAAGATCAAATAGAAAGGTACAAGTGCACAGGTAAATCCATCAAAGATGTCCAATGGTCAAATCTTAATGGTATAAGAAAATGCACTACCACCCAGCCTTGTGGAACCTAAATGGATTGCTTCCACCACACTAAGGAGATGCTCTCAAGTACCGTATGGATATGAAACTCATAGATCACAACAAAAATCTAGGTCAAGGAAACACCTAAAAACAATCATTAACTCAAGGTACCAAGACACAAGTATCAACTAATCCTAGAGGCAATAAAGAGAAATACGAAATCTACTATGTAAGTGGGTAAGTTTCATTGCATGAGCCAACTCTAAGGTTACCTTAGCAACTACTATGGACTCTAGACTCCCTATTGTCTCTATGCACCATCATTATCTTTTTTGTATAGCCAAGGCATACTGACAAGTTAGCTCTAAGGCTACCTTGGTAGTCTTTTAATACTATGGACCCCCTAGTGACTTTCTATGGTACTAATTGATCTTATTAATTCATTTTAAAAGCATTTAATGAAATGTTATCCCTTATTAAAATAACCTACAATGGGTTACCCATCAACCTCTTTAGGGCATCGACCTCCATTGCAAGCCACTTCCAAACATGACATATAGGTAACCTACCCTAAGTATAGAAAAAGGAAAATATCCCAAATGACTATAAACCACACATCAATTCTTAAACAAGCAACTAGAAAGTACTAAAATATTATTAGTCATAATCACAAATTCTACCAATACAATCATCCTAGCAAGATTGGTCCAAAATCAAGTACACATAAACCAAATCCATGTCATAACATGGCATCACCAAAAAAAAATCATTTAATCACCTCAATATTATACAAGAAGCTAGGAAGCAATCAAGGATAACTGATAGAATAGTCAAAGGTTATATCAGGAAAGTCCCACCATTCATCTCAGTTCTATACAAGAAACTGTAAAGTAAATTAAAAAATTTGATCAAACTCATCACAGCACAAACATGACACATTATCTTGGTCATGTATAAATGATCATATACAAAACATCATCATGACATCACAGAACAAAACTTCCAAGCCTCTGGTAAACATCTTGACTAGTCAAAGCACTAAGTCAACCCAAAACCCACATCAATAAACCACATATCACATACAACACATGCAATAGTAACTTTTCATAATTCATTAGGGTTGGGAAAATACACAAGTTAATTTTCACTAAGGTTTCAAAGTTCTCATTTTCATTTTCAAAACACAAAGATTCAATAACAACCAAGGTTTCAGCTTTTTTGGTTTCCAAGTAAAATAGTTGATAATGTTTTCAATTTCAATCAAGGAATCAGTTTTTCATTTTTTCAAAGTATGAAGATTTATAAGGTTTTCAAATTACAAAAATTATTTTCATATTTAAATTTAACCATCTAGCACAACCCAAGTTTGCTAAAGATGACCATTTGCCCAATTTACAATTACCCATTTGCCTCACAATTTTATTGTAATAATAAATAAATTAGAATTTCAATTAATTATAATTAAAATAATGTCATAATTAAATATTATTATTAAAACTTTATTATCTATTATTAAATTATTAATACTAATAATTATTTAATTAATAATAAAATAATGTATATAATATATAATATTTATTAATAATAATATTTTCAATTTCAATCAGGGTTTCAATTTTCCATCTTTTCGAAGTATGAAGATTTATAAGGTTTTCAAATTATAGAAATCATTTTCATATTTAAATTTAACCATCCAGCACAACCCAAGTTTGGTAAAGATAACCATTTGCCCAATTTACAATTACCCATTTGCCTCACAATTTTATTGTAATGATAAATTAATTTGAATTTCAATTAATTTTAATTAAAACAATCTCATAATTAAACATTATTATTAAAATTTATTATCTATTATTAAATTATTAATACTACTAATTATTTAGTTAATAATAAAATAACATATATAATATATATTATTTAATAATTATTATTATTATTAAGTTAACTAATTGTAATGCCCCACCAAAGGATCCAAAGAATTAACCTAGAATTTCACTAAGTAATCTCATCACATATCAACTGAATCCATAGCACAATATCTGATAATCTCATAGTAATGTTACTAACCATCAACATGAAACTAGCTCTAAAAGAGTTCAACAATGATAACAAAATGCGAACCAGGGGCAGGCACTACATCCACCCCCCCAGGATTAGGCTTACTCCTGAAAGCCTACAAGAATGAAAAGCTAAGATACTCACTATGTGGGTCCCATTGAACCCTTTTCCCCCCTACAGGGAAATATGATTCCACTGATAATTTTACATCACACTTAGAGCAATATGATTCTGGTTTAATAGTAAACCGAAAACCATATCGATCTAACATCATTCCTTTAACAACTACTGAAATATATCCCTTAATACATTCTCAACAAGAGCAACTTAATGCTTGCAAAGATAAACAAAGGTATTCTACCTTGAAACTTAGATAAAAGATACATGTTTTGCAACTAGAATAAGTTTTCAATTTTCAGTTTTGCCTTCGTTTAAGTTTTTAGTAGAATTTTCAATTTTGAAAGCTAAGTGTTGAAGTATCAAAAATATGCAAGTAACAGTTTTAAGTTCTGTTTCAGTTCACCTAGTTCTCAAGTTTTCAGTTTGAAAGAGATACACATGATAGTTCAAAGTTTTCATTTTGTTTAACTAGTTAACAACTAGTGACATTCCAATATACCCAGAGCTCCCAATGTTGAAACTTGGGCTCTGATACTAATATAATAATATCAATAAAATATTAAAAATATTTAAATTAATTTGTAATAATATTAGTAATTAATAATAATATTAAAAAAAAAATGAAACTTAAATAATAATAAATTATATGTGATTAGCCGCCTACTGCTTAGTTGCCAATGGCAGCCGCTACCTTGGCAACCACTACCTTGGCAGCCATTGCTATGGCAGCCAAGGAAAGAAAAGGAGGAGGGAGGCGAACTTGGGGTCTCATCTCCCCAAACAAATTATTATTTTATTAAAAATATCAAAACATACGCCCTCCTTACGTGTACAAAAAATTGTAGAACAAAAAACAACTTATAATATATATATATATATATATTGATAAGCTTTTCAATATAGCCTGGTATAGAAACCAAGATCAAATAGTTGAAATCCATAAAACAAAATTCATTTTCTTTGCAAAACCGACAACCCAATTTAACAATTGAAAATAACCCTTCAAGTCCATCGAACAAGGGTTTCAAAATGAAATTCATCACCGATATTATCAAGAAATAGAGAGCAATCATTTCAATACGAGGGTTTCAGATTTTCAAAGCATAAATAGATATTTCTCAATCAAAAAATAATAAATTTGCATACAAGGGTTTCAACCCAAATAACATTCTAAAACCATAATACACAATAGACATGGAGAAGACAAAAGTTCAAAGAACAAATAAACTATTGTACAAATAAACCACGAGATCCTACCTAGATCTAATGCTAAAACAACAATCACACAGAGCACACAAATAATCTCCTTTTTCTAAAAACCTTCCTCTCCGAAAATTGCTCCTTCAAATCGCAATTAATGCAAAATGAGTTCTAAATCTCTGATAAAGAGTTATCCCCTAAATTTAGGGCTTTGATTGTGCAACCACCCAAGAAGACTCATTGATCTTTATCTTTTATTATTTTTATTATATTTTAAATATTCATGCACACTTTTTGACAATTTAAAATATCTTTATTAAATTAATTGTCTTTCTCCCTTTAATTAATTTTTGAGATGTTTTTGATAAAACTATTTATTAACGTAAGTAATAATAATATTTAGCATTTTTTTTAAAATGATCTCCTAAATATATTATTATTAAATTAAATTAATACTATTACACTCCAAAATTAGAACTATGACTTTATCTTTAAATTTAATTCTTTTTATTTAATTCTTTTCTCAATTAAATAAATATTAAATTTTCTTTATACTAAATTAAATCATTAAATTATCTTTAAATTTGATTTAATTATAACTAAAAATCATCCCACACTGACAAAACAAAATACGAAAACCCATCATACAAAACATAAAACTAAATCAAACTCCAAGGTCAAAATCGTGAATTCATGTCACTTGATGAATTCAAAAAGGTGAAAGTAACTCAGATACTTGTCCTATTTTCTAGGACAATTGGTTTAGGTTAATATTTGGACTTAAGAGATATCTCCCCACTTATACCATTGAGATACTGCGATAGGGTATGTTCATCCTAGCAATTCAGGGAATTCAATACCAAGTACCTACAATTTGCATAAAATCCATGCATGTACATACACATATAATATAAACTAAATAGGCAATGGCAAGAAGTGGTGCATCATGTAGATCCTAACTAGTAGGTGACTATGATTCCCTTCCATAACCACATAAGAAATGTCATAGATAAAATAAAATAGACAGGTACACCATACACATGCAAGTATGGGGTAAGTAATCATGAACTGCAAATAAATCATTCATCTAACTAACATCATGAAATAAATAAATAACTAAATAACTCATCACATTAATTAACTGAGTATGAAATAACATCTAAATGATCTGATAATCAAGTAATGATACTCATAAAACATAATTTAAAAAACTAGCCTGAAAGAATCTGGCAATACAACATAAAAGTCAAATAGGGGTAGGCATTACATGGACCTTTGGCAAGACTAAAGCATAGAATTATTCAACTATTTTTTTATTAGATACGAAAATGAAGACAAGATTGCATTCAATTTAATAGTATATGATTTTCATTTAACCACTTCACATTGTCTTGCATTGACTCCTTGCTATGTCTAAGATTTCCTCAAAGTACCTAGAAGAATATTGTTCCCTTATAACCACATAATATCAATAAAAAAATAAGCATACATAAATTAATAGTGCTAATTTATTAGTGGTGAAGGTAAGAATCTCCTTAGACCTATAATCCTAAGCATAACCCTACAATGTCAAGTAAACTCCATCAAAATCTTGATTTAAAAAAAAAAAATTGCATACACGATTGTACCTATCTATCATGTGCAAATTAATTTTGATTTCCCCAATGTCATTCTTATGAAAGAATTCATAGAAATACTAACTCCCCTTAATATTCTCACAATTCTAACTAAACTTAGATCGAGCCTTGTGAAATATTGAAAACTAGTGAACAACATTGTTGAGTAAGGAGTCGTTGTAGTTTAGTTCCCTTCTCTATGTCCTTCATGGAAGATAAAGTGTCACCCTTTCAAGAATCTTGTATCTTAGGTTCAAAGTGCCCATACAAAAATATTGAAATATTTAAAAATAATACCCAAATTTATTACAATGGTAAACTATAAATAAAATATTGTCTCATAGTTTCACTAGAATGACATATTAACATTAAATTACAAGTGAAATGTTGATGAATTTCTCTATGACCATTATAATACCACAAATATTTTGAACACAAAAGATAAGTTTTTCTATTGATTACATGGTATCAGTTCAAATCTAATACCTTCAATGTTCTCCCATTAAGGAGAACCTCAAGTCATTACTCAACTAGTTAGTTAGTACACCATTATGTTTGCAGAGAATCTTTTACATCAAAAATCACCAGGTAATCTTAGAAAATATTATTTTTTACAATAAGATTAGTTAACCAAGAGGGGGCTAAACTTGACAATATTTGAATTCAAACCATCATATTGGAGTTAGAAATCACTTACATTAAACCATGTCGATACTTCTTTAAGAGAAAATCACAATTTCAATCATAAACTCACTAACCTCATTATTTGATGAAGGGTGTTCCCCTTAGTATATTTAATTCACAATGGAAACAAAGAAATAATAATAATTTGTGAGAACAAAATATGAATTTCTTATTATCATCCCAAATGTGGAATCATAGAATTTAGAATTTTAATATGCTAACCCACATGGGTGCTTTCATTAGAGTAATCTACAAGATTAAGTAGTAAACTATCACCCAAAGTTGTCCTAGACAATCTTTGAGCATTTTTTTATAGGAAATATATGTTGATCCAGAAAGTTCTAGACACTCAAACTATACCTAGATTAGAGTTGGCCACATACTAATGTTGGGAGTTTTGGTCGGCTCAACTTTGGAAGGCCATAGCTTTTAAACCACTGCTTTGATTTTCTACTATAACCCCTTTTCAGAATCGTCAGCTTCTGATCTACAACCTCAAATCTATGCAAGCGCCTATCCTTTAAGTTTTTGGGCTTGATCTAGGAATATTTAGGCCTTAAAAATTGAGTTCTAAGTTTTTGTACCAAAAATCCACAATAACTTCCCTGATACATATGATATGGCATTAAGCCTACACTAGTAGGCTTATATGACTAAGATGAACCTCTACCTCTAAAATTAGGTCATTCTAAACTCGTATGACTAACTTAAAAAGTAGAAAGCTTCCACAAATAGAAACTTTACATTAAGACAACCCTTATTCAAAAAGTTGAAATGAAATATTTTTGATTGATGCAAGATTGCTCTTACACCCAGGATACTCCTGCATCAAACACCTAGGATAATTTGAGAAGTGACTCCATTACATCTCAAGTGTTCAAAGAAAAACTAGGATGGTTAACCTCCTTCCTTACTAGCCATGATGAATCTTCGACTGACCTCCCTTTCCATTTGACTAGGTATTGTTCATAATTTTTGTTCCTTGTAATTTTTCCAACATGACTATCCAATATCTCCTCAATCTCATTTGTAGCTAGACTAGCTACTAGAATACACCACTACACTTCTACAAATTCATCTCCTTCATAATACTTTGTCAAATCTAAAATCTTAAATAGTATTGAAATATTTAGTTCAACATGCAACTCTACTTGAGAGGCATTTCCAGAATCATGTCTTTTCACTATCTTTGATGTATGCCAAACTTCTTGATTTTCAGCTTATTATATGTACCCACTAGAAAATGCCTCTTTCTCAAATTAACCATGTCCTCATACCTAATATGGAATTGCTTATACATTCTTTTCACATATTCCTTATCCTTGTACTCTATGTTCATCTTTATAATGTGCTTCCTCACCTCCTTATGGATGTTCTTCAAATGTTTAGAAAAATATTCTTCAGTACTACTTATTTCTCCTTTATCCAACTATTTCAATTCAGAAGCATTTCTGGGACTACTCCCATATACAATCTAGAATTGTGATTTACTAGTACTCTTGTTGACATAATTATTATATGCAAATTCTGCCTATGGTAAAATTAGATCCCATCTTTTTGGTTTATCTCCAACCAAACATCTCAACAAGTTTCCCAAACTAGGATTCACAACTTCTATTTGTCTACTAATCTATGGATGATGTGATGAACTAAACTTCAAATTATTTTTCGATTTATTCCACAATGTACACCAAAAATACCCAAAAAAAATGTGTACCTTAATTTGAAGCTATACTCTTTGGTAGACCATGTAGTCTCACCTTTTCTATAATGAACAACTCTTCGACATGAACATCATCACTCATCTTCTTGTAGGGAATAAAATGTCCCATATTTGAAAATTTATCAACCATTACAAAAATAAAATCATGTTCTGACTAATTCCTTGGTAATCCAATAATGAAATCAATGCTGACACGATCTCGTGGCATCTTTGGTACATGTAATGGCTGATACAACCCCATATTCTGCTTCACTTGTTTTGCCATCTGACATACCCTACAACTCTATATAAACTTCTTGACATATTTTTGCAAGTGTGGCCAATAATAGTTCTCAGCAACCAAAGCAATCATTTTATCTCTACCAAAGTATCCAACCAATCCTCCACTATGTTTCTTCTTGATGAGATTATCTCTCATCAAACATTTTCGAACAACTAGCTTCCTTTGAAAAACATACCATCTTGTATTATGAAATCCAACCACTTCATCATGTCAAGTGTAATAGGTTCTATACAAGCCTTCTATGCTTCACCAAAATTAAGATCTTCTAGATACAAATTACTAAGTTCCTTAATGAACGCAAGTACCTCAATCTACATTTCTATCAAAAAAAGTTGTCTTCTACTAAGAACATCTACAAGTCTATTAGACTTCCCACTCATGTGTTTCAAAATAAATGTATAACTTAGCAAAAATTCAACCCACTTCAAATGCCTTTGGTTCAATTTTCCTTAACTATTCAAATATTACAAATCTTAATTATTAGTATACAAAACAAACTCCCTAAGAAAAAGATATTTTCCCCACTTTTTCATTACCTAAACTATAGCATAAAATTCCTAATCATAAACAAATTTATTTTTGGCATCATTCAACTTCTTAGTAAAATAAGCAATGAATCTACCTTCTTGGCTCAAAATATCTCCTATTACAGTACCACTAGTATTCTAATATACTTGAAACACCTTGATAAAATCTAGAAGTGTTGAAATAGGCTTCTCTATAACTTATTTTTTCAATAGACTAAAACTCTTAAATCTACTCCTATACTCCACTCAAATTCTTTTATATTACCTCTTATTGTTTTAGTCAAGGGTCCACAAATACTACTAAAACCTCTTATGAACTTTCTATAAAAACTAGCTAGTCCATGAGAAAATCTTAGGTACTCTATAGCACTCTTTGGTGTAGGGAATTCAAGGATAGCCTTCATTTTCTCTGAGTCCAATTTTAGACCTTCTATTAAAACTAGAAATCCTAGGTACACCAACTCCTCCTTCACAATACTACTCTTCTTCAAGTATACCGTCATTTTTTCTTCTCTCAACTTAACAAACACCATTTGAATATACTTCAAATTCTCCTCCAACATCTTACTTAAGATCAAAAATATCATCTAGCTCCTTTAGTACCTCATTCATGAGCTACGTAAAATTTCATGGTGCATTGGTTATCCCAAAAGGAATGACTAACCACTTGTACAATCCTTCCCTTGTCTTGAAAGTAGTCTTCCACCCATCACCTTCTCTCATGCAAATTTGATGGTATCCACTCTTTAAATCTATCTTTTTGAAATACACAACTCCACTCAAATAGTCCAAAATATCATCCATCCTTGGCAATGGAAATCTATACTTGATTTTGATCTCGTTGATAGCACAAGAATCTTTACACATTCTCCATTCTTTTTTCTTCTTAGGTGCTAATACTGCTTGAAAAACACATGGACTCAAACTCTTCTAAATCAGTTCCTTCTATTAAAACTCATGCACTTGTTTGTTCAACTCTTCATTTTCTATTGGTGCCATTTTGTGCACTGCCTTATTTGGAAAACTAGCTCTAGGAATCAAATTCATGTGGTAACTAATCTTTCTTACTATTGGTAATCGATCAAGTACATTATTAGATACATTGGAAAATATTCCAAAAAATATAAAACTTTTGCAAGCACCTCTTCTACTTATTCTTTTACATCTTTTAGAATGACCACATAACACACATGTTCATGCCTCAAACTCTCTTGGAGCTTCTTTCTATAAAAAAAATAGACTCTAGCAACACTGCATAACTTTTGATTTGTATCCTTCAATGGCTTCAACTTATGTTTCATTCCATGATTTGTTAGAGTGTAGGTATTTGTATGTCCATCATGTACAACGTGTTTTTCAAATTACCACGGCTTACCCAACAACATATGATGTATATTTGCATAGGTATGATATCACACAACACCTCATATTGGTATCTTCCAATCTTGAATCTCATTGAGCATTGCTCATTGACCATGACCTTGTGATCATTTTGCACCCAAGCAATATGGTATGGATGTTCAATTTTTACCTCTTCAACTTCAAATTTGTGGCCTTGTTATTTGGCACCAAATTTTTAATACTTCCACCATCAACATGATCACATCACAACACTTATCGTCACATTTGTGCCTTATGCAAAACAAGCTCCTTCTTTGATCAAATTCATTCTCACCACTTAGCCTGACTCTTCTGTTAACTAGGACTTCTCCTCTTTCAACATCTTCAAAATGTGATGATCTACATCATCTTCAACATGGACAACTCTGGCCTAGCCCTTAGTTCTTCTATCATTCCTTCCCTATCATTGAGAACATTCAAATGCTCTATGCCCTTCTTCTCCATAGTGAAAACATTTTCCATGAAAACGTCCTCTTTCAGATCCTTTCCCTCTTCCTCTTCCTCTCTAATCTCTATTTTTCTAGTCATGGAAATTATTGGAATTATTTCCCCTTTGGTTCTAACTACTACTATTGGCCTTATCCTTGTTCTTTTGATCATTATTTTGGCCTCCATAAGACCATCTATCAGATTTTCCATTGTGATCTCTTTCACTATTCTTGTTATCGTAGTTCTTTCTCATCTTCTCCTCTACTCTTAGGGGAAAATGCTATGCCTTCTCAATACTGGTAATTCAATCTAGACTTAGCTCCTAAATATTTGGCTGCAACCCATTAAGATAATGAGTGACTTTCTCCTTATTGACTTCTATGTGACCTATTTTGATGAGAACTCAATAGAACTCTTATGTATACTCCTAAACAAATCTTCATGCTTGCTTCAACCCTTGCATCTTATTGAGTAGATCAAGCTCATAATGCATTGGAATGAATTGTTGCTTCAATTTCCTTGTCTATTTTTCTCCAACTAAATCTCTTGTCACCGAATCTTTGCATGTCCCTTTAGTTTTTTCTTCTCAAATGCGACCATATCAAGATCCTCAATATCTTCATACTCAAAGTATTTCTCTAAGTCATTGATCCAATTGATCAACTCCTTTGGGTTAAGATGTCCTAAAAATTTGGGAACCTTAAACTTAGGTATTTTTCCATCTTGGAGATGGCCTTTAAAAGCCTTTCTTCTTCATGTAAAAAAATAGCCTCTTCTTAAAAAAATTCTTCTTCTTCATCCTCAACCTTAGTTTCATCTCTTATGGCAATACTTATTCATCTACACATTTGTTTTGTTAATGCTTGCATTTTTCTTTGTAGAGCTCTAAAATCCTCAATTGTAACACATGCGACTCTTCCACCACTCTCTCTCCATTGAGGCATTTTTGTGTTTTTCTTAAAACCCTAGTGCAAACTACCTCACAATCAGTGATCTATCTACACAGTCAACCCAAACCATGGTCCTGGTATAAACTACCTCATAGTAGGTGTTTTTTCTACACACTCAAGAACTCCATCTCAAATACCACTTGATTAAGGGTGCTCTCCTTAACACCTTAAATACATAACATAAAAAAAGAAATAACAAAAATTTGTGAGAACAATAGAATTTAGAATTATAATATGCTAACCCACATAGGCACCTTCATCACAGTAATTTGCAAGATAGAGTTGTGAACTATCACCCAAATTTATCCTAGATAATCTATAGGAATTTCTTAAATAAGTAATTTTATGCCACCCAAGAAGGTTCTCAACACTCAAACTTAATATATAAGGCTGACAAACCATAACAATATATACTAGTTGGCCAAATACAACTTTGACATTTATTATGGAAACTTTGTTTGGACCAATTATGGAAGGCGTATCTTTTTAACCATTTCTCTAATTTTGTATTATAACCCCCTTTTGGAATCCTCAACTTTTGATCTACAAGCTTGGAGCTATGCAAGCACTTATACATCATGTGTTTGGGCCTCATCCAGGCTAATTAGGCCTTGAAAATTGAGCCCGAATTTTTTGTATCAAAAATCCATAATAACTTCTCTAATACTTATGATATGTCATTAAGCCTAAACTAGCATGCTAGTGTGATTCAAATGAACCTCCACCTCTGAAATTATGACATTCTAAGCTTGTATGATTGACTTATTGAGGAGAAAGCCTCCACACAAGAAAATTTTCATTAAGACAACCCTTATTTAAATAACTTAAATGAAATATTTATTGGTTCATGCAACATTTCTCTTAGACCAATGATGTTCATAGATCATCATAGTTTGACTAAATCGGTACTCATTCTTTGTTTCTATCCTAATACATTTTATTTAAATTTTAAAAATTTAATAAAATAATTTGTCATTAATATTTATTTATGATTTTCCATTTATCCTATGATAATAGTCCCAATAGTACAAGGTAACTAATTTAATCACACATAATCAACAATTTCAAAAAATACAAGTCTATACCCAAATGTTAATGCACTTAGATCAAGCCACAATATTCACTAACACCAAAAGAAATGGATTTAAAAATATCAATTATATTTCCAACTTTATGATATTTCCATGCTTAGAAGTGCATTGATGATTGCTCTATCTATAATCAAGAGCCTATTATTTAAAGCACTAGTGGCGGTTTCCCTAATCTATTTTTTTTGGCTAGTAGTCTTGATTAGGACACTTTGAGAATAGGGGAAAAAGGCACATCATCCATAAATTATGACATATTAAAAAATGATAATTAGTTAATGATTACAATATTAAAAGTTAGGATTTTTTTATGGTAGTGCTTCCCTTCTCATCCTCCTCTCTTCATCCTCATGTTGGATTACATAGATTCATCTGACATACTACTAAAAAAATAATAACACAAATGATTCCAAAGGCAACATTCCAAGTATATTAAGTATTATAGATGGTCATCTTGATTAAACTAATAATTTTTATCAATGCAATATTGGCTTATATTTGTGGTTTAATTTGGGTCTACCATTTGATCAATTTAAGTTAAGTTGCTCAATAATAACATGTGAACACTATGTATTGAAATTACAGATTGAATTGTCAAGATAAATAATAATCTATCAAATTCAAGAATACACATCAACAATATAAAGGAGAAATTTTGTTGAAAAAAATGGAATTTATCAATATTGGTTTATAACTGGTTTAAGTTGGGTCAACTATTTAACTATAACATGGGCACTCTCTAGTAGATTAATTTATTTATTTACATTTAGTTGGTCAACAATCATTAAAATCTATAAAGGCTATAAAAATTTAAATTTAAATTATTATATTGACTCTATAAGAGGTGGATGGTCTCCTATACCAAATAAAAAGCATATAATTATGTAGGACCATAGAAAACTATACACTACATCATAGATTTTAATTGTATCTATATCAAATCGATAAACACATATAATGTAATGATATCATTATGTAATTTTAATTATATATTGAAACATGTAATCTTATAAATTAAATCAATGACATATAATGATAATAATAATATTGAAACATACAAGACAACACAACATAGTTAAACCTTTATTATTGTTGGATAGTTTTATTTTCATCCTTCCAACAACACATTCAAGATGAAACACAAATGTTGTCAAAGTAGAACTCGTGGTCCCATGAAATCATAAGTTACATATAAGGAACCCTTTTGTTGCACTGATTAAATAATATGATGCAAAGTGAAACAATGGGGAGGATGAAGATTCATTTGTCATTTTCATAGTTAATATTTATGTGTACTTCATTGTCTCACAAAACTGTGAAATGACTTGTATTTCCATTATAATTCTCAAAATTCTATTTGGAAACATCTCATGAGATATTTTCCAACTTAATTGCACATGCATTGTTGAAGACCCCTCAAATATATTTTTCTTTGATCATCAGAGTGCTTCCAACTTTGTGGTATTCACCATGGGGGTATTTTTTCAAATAACTCATCTATGTTCATCATGATTGCATCCTTTTCATATACTCCAATCATGGTATTTGATGAAGCCACTTTTATGTACTTCAAACTGTGGAGTTTCACTGACTCCTTGAAAAATGGAAGATATATAGTCAAATTGGAGTAGATTTAAACTAGAGACATTATAATTAAAAGTTGATCGATGTTTATTTTTTCAATTCCACCTAGTAGAAGAAATTTTTATTTGAGAAATATTAGGAGTACAAGTCCACACATAATCCTTGGTGGGGGGGTGGGTTTGAATGATGTACTCAAGTTCCATAAGTACCATTTAAGCAATCAAAACATTAAACATTTTATGCACTCACTATCCTATTGTAGCCTAGTCTCTATTGTATGCTGATAAAAAAAATTACTAGTAGTTCACTATCCTATTATAACAAACTTACTAAATGTAAACTTGTAAATACAAAACAACATAAAACATTCAACACAAGTGTGGCACTAGGATTTAATGTGGAAAACAAACTTGGGAAAAACCACCACCAACATGTCACCACTATTTCACTCTTTTTGAGTGAGCTCTATTAGGAGCCAATCCTATTAAATGTTATAATACACACTATTAAATGTGACATAGTTAGAGGATTTAATCACCATGTTAGGAGTGGCCTTGTTAGAAGACTTTGATCATTCCATTTAGAATTTCATCTTGCTAAAGGATCTACATAGATTGTTAAGTCCTTCAATAATTGTTAGATCAACCTTCGATTAAAATGATTTCAATATATACTGTTTACAATGATTAGGAATAAAATGGTAGCTTTTGATCTGTATGATTACAAATCACTTTGTAGTTCCAGATCTCTTCTTCGGTTCATGTGTTGATTCCTTGATAACTCATCCTTGTCAACTCTATCTTTGATTTGATTGGAAACCCTTCAAGCAACCATCCTTATCTTCACATAAAACTTAAGCCTCCTACTTAGATTCACTTATCAATCTTAATAGTTGTGTTTCATCTCTCTATAAACATATAGATTTATGTCTTCACACTTCACTCTCATTTAACACCTTCTTCATGTCCTCGCCTACTCTTTATTCTTGTTCATTCACCCTTGCGCACTTCATCTCTCTCTATGTGTATATTAAAGTTTGTCTCAACACATCCTCAAATAGGTAATTTTGGATTTTCCATTTTCCATGATCATCATAGATGTTTGGGTTTATGATCTAATTCATCATCTTCATTGTATCTATCTATCTTTTCCTTTTTGAGAAACTTATTACCCATAAAATTGATCATAGGTATTATGCCTAATCCTCACCTTGATCTAAATGATCCAACTCATCAATCTTATCTTCAACATGGTTTCTATATCCCAAGAATTCAACTTAGTTAGCTAGAAATCATGATTCCTCACACACATTCAAAATATTATTACTCAATTATAACTAAGTTCTAGCACTTTCTCATTATTGAATTTGATCAGTCATGGTAAAAATTCTAGCTTAGCATAAAATTGTTTTCTTGATCAATGTTGATGCTCTTTCAACATTGAATTTTCTAAGCACTTGTTGTGGCTCAGTTGACACTAGAATCACTCGACAATTCGTAATCTTTTACTCTATTTACAGTCAGGCTTTACATAAATATTATATCATGACTTGTACAATAATTACTTGAGCATCAACATGATTTATACAATCGCTTTTCTTTGTCAAAGTCTAACTAACCAAATGTCCATTGTAGCTTCCTTTTCATAACTCAACCTTTCCTCTAGGTGCTTTTGTGATGAGAAATCTTGCAAATCCTCTTCATAAATCAAATAGATATGATATTTAGATTAGATAGAAACATGTCTCATCGGTAGATTTGACATCAAGGATAGAACAAAAATTATTTCAATTGTAGTTTCCAACACCTACATCTTCTTTTTCTGACACATTCATGATAGTAAAAAGTATTTGAAAACACCCAATAGAAACTAATTAGATATGAATGCACGAGACCATTTGAATGGTTTTCCTTCTCTTATCCAATATTATCTTTCAATAGATAAAAAATAAGCTAGGCGCTCTCAAAGAGTAGACACCTTCGACATAATTAGGTAGTCCAATAGCCATGAACTTTTTGTCATGTTTACCCCTCAATTACTATTCCTAAAGGTGACTCCCAAAAATGATAACATACCTACCAATAGTTGATCACATATATATTAATAGTCAATAAATTTTTTTTGATCACTAATTCATGTGTCTATTGGTGTCAAACACTTATTCATATACTAGGCAAAGTTGGTCAGTCATCACTATGACCAAGCCATCCTATGTAGGCCTAGCCTTGTAGTTAGAATTGTATATATTTCATCTATGAACCGAGTAGTAGTGAATACTAAGAAATTCTATGGTCATCGAGTACTCTTTAATAAGCCATGGGATAAAAGTATTGAGTACTTACTAGGGTTGAGCATAATAGAAAACAAGTTATACAGTGTATGCTGAGAAAGTGAATGTCAAGTGTCAATATGTAGAACAATCATGATCGAGCATCAGAATGTTCATGTGCTGAGTAAACCAATTTTAACATAATTTTTTGGAATGGCATAAATACCAAGATAAATAATTTTTTCTAATTTGGAGATGCATGTTTTTGTTTGAGTCAATTATGAAGGTGATCACACATTTTAATGGATCATTAATCCCTATGCAAGGTGATTAGAAATCAAAAAAATGGACGAACTAAGAAGAAAAAGAGAGAGATATAGATCATTGATTTTGATCCAAAAACCTTCTACACATAGTTATAAGAAGAGGAAACAACCCTAATTTCATGTGTGTGAGAGAGAGCTTGCCAATTTGGATGCATGAGGTGAAGTGTGAAGGGAAACCAAACAAAGTGACTAAGTACATAACTAAAGGGAAAAATACAGATATATCATATTAGAGATTGGATCATAGATTGTAAAGAGGAGATCTGTTATCAACATTTGAAGTAAAAACTCAATGATTAGGTACTAATACATTCTAGCAAGTGTTTCAGGGAAAATCTTTTTAATAGAATGGTTCTTATACGCCTTTGTAAATCTTTTAACAAAGCTCTTTCTTAGTTGTAAGTTTGAAATCCTTTAATCAAGGTAGATTGTATAAATCTTGTAATCTCTTGATAGGGTAGAGCCTTCATAGGGTAGATCATCAAAAGAAATCACAATTGTAGCCCCAACATGCAAACTTTATTTCCACAATAGTGAAGATTTGTGGGTGTCATCCCCACCCAAATTTTACCTTCACCTAGGAGGGTTTATGAGTAACCAAAATATGTGTGTTATGTGTTGATCATTTTCTTGAATGTTTCATGTATGTGATTAATTGTTAGATATAATGTACATCATAACAGTAAATGTTTATGTGATTTATGATATTGTTGAGATAAGGATTTGAGGTGAAGTTATTAGATTTGATATTTATTTGAAATGATAAAGGTTAATAGACTTTGATAGACCTCCCCCCCTCTCAATATCTCACTTTCATATTAGAATTCCAACAAAATTTATCATAGCATTTTTCTCTTAGAATAAGTCTAACCACTTAAGAGTCAAGATCCTAAAGATTAAGGCCTACAAACTAGTAAAGATCATTGAGAATTAGAAGCTTGATATATAGCTTGCATTGTAGCCAATTGAAGCAGCAAGAGAGGAACTAAATAAATCCTTAAAGAAAAGGAAGAAGATGGCGATCCTATAGAATGATACACAATATCAACAAGAAGAAACTGAAGCTTTACTTGATGACAAAAATTCTAGTGAAAGTGATGCAACAATAACATATCTATTAGAGAAGAACAACACATTGAATGAAGAGATAAGAGGACTAAAGAAAGAATAGAAAATCCAAGCAGTATGACTATGTGAAGTGTCTGAATAGAAAAATAAATACGAAGAATATTAGATAATGAACGATGATGAAAAGAGACAAATGGCCACAAGACATGATGAAAGGACATAAACTCACATACAAGAAATTTGATATACTCAATCAACTACTAAGTGTAAATCAAGAACTTAATGGGAAGGATGTGAAGATTTCAAATCTAAAATATGAGAATGAGCATTTGAGGAATGAATTGAGATCTGAAAAGGAATTCATTTAAAAGGATAAATAAACTCAAAGAACTTTTGAGATACTATGAAGATTTGATGAGATCAAAGCCAACACCTCATGAAACCTCTGGACTAGGTTGTATCAAGCACCTACCATCTACAAAGGAAGTAGAATGATCAAAGAGTGGAGAACAGAGGAATGTAAAGTCAATGATGAATAAACCTACATGATATCACTATGGAAAAATGGGCCACACAACAAATTCCTACAAAAGAAAGGTTGGTACTTGTCCATTCCTAAGACAAAATTGAATCTATATTGTTATAGTTGTAAGAAGCAAGGACATCAAGCACATGAGTGTAGAACAAAGGTTAGAAATATACAATTTGTACCTAAATTTGAAGGACAATGCTATAATTGTCATAAGTATGGCCATAGAGATCAATATTGTAGATCTAATGCAAAACCTAATTGGGCATCCAAGAAATAAGGGAATCCACCTAAGCAAGGAAACACAATCAATTGGGATTACCATACTTGGTACAATTGTCATTTATGTGGTGAAGTTGGTCATGTTGCATCAAATTATATTAGAATACATTTCAAAAGTAAATCCAAGAGTTGGATGAATGGAATTTGTTAGTGAACAGATTGTCCTTCAAGAAAATGATGCAAATCTAACCCTAAATGCCCAAGTGAAAGGACTAATCGGCACCAACAGTTGGATGGGTTATCATTGGATTGATAAACTTCCTCTGAATTTTATTGGGTATAGCTCCCTGTGTGAGATATTTAATGAATCGAGTATGGATGCTTTTGACTAGAAAGTACAAAAGGATTTCAAACACCTATCTGTAAATACAACATAGATGCATAAACTTTAATGAATGGAAAGAAAGAAAATAGAATATAGTAGATTACACAAAGTTCATTTGTTGTATACTGCATTACAAAAGACTAAGATCAAAGGAACAATTTTCATTCTCCTAAGAAAAGAAGAATCAAAGCTTCAAAGAGGTCTTGATATCAAAATATGTTTAGAAAATAGCAACATCAGATGCACTTAAAGAAAATTGAAAGTTACAAAAAGATAAAAATCAGTGGAAAGTAAACTGCCTAAACAAAAAGTTTTAGTTGTAGTCATCTTTCAAATCTCCCTTCTTTAAGATGTAAAAGACTACACAGATTCTATTACACGCTGTATCATATTTTCTATTTAGGAGAAAATGAAATCCCTCTCCCATACATTAGATTTTGAAATCAAAATTCCCTTTTCTTAACCAACACAAAGTTTAGCAAGACAAAGCTATGTTCTACTATAGCTCCAAAGTCTGCATTCCTCTTCCTGGAGAACTGGAAAATCTCTCTCTGGAAAACCAAAACCCTCCCCCTATAGTAGCATAAAATCTCCTGCCTTGAAAGGAGAATTTTCCAACCCCCTGCATAGCTATTGCTGGCTTATTTATCTTTTCACTTCCCGTGGCTTTTCAATTTCTCTAACTGAATCTTGAAAGATTTTATTACTTGCCCTTCTTTAAATCTGATTATTCTCGTTTCTCTATAACTTTCTCTTTCCTAGACCACTTTCTTTATTTCAAGATTGATATTTATAATGTTTTTCACATTATAAAATGCAACTTTATAATATAAAAGAAAATGTGTTGTTAAGATTTAATAGTGTGCCATAAGGCCAAATCAATCCTTTTTGAATAAATCTAAACGTATATAGACACCATATAACTCAGAATATGTGCTTCTTATTTCTATCATATTCAAACTCCTAATCAACACAAGCTCTTGAAGAATCTCCTTCATGGAGGGTTGCTTGTTCACCTCCTCACTTAGGCAAGCTTTTTCTAGATTAGCCACATTTTTCATGGAATCCATCTGATTCTTCTCTAACTGAGCATCAAATAATTTAGCAATAATATCCTGGGCTTCCCTAGATAGGAATAAGTATGTCAAAATAAATTCCTTGTTAACTTCTTTGCACTTTTAATAGCCACTAACCTTCCTTCTACCAGTTTACTTTTCCTGCATGTGCTCAAGTTTGCTTCCATTACTTCCATATTGATTTTCCTCATATGGATTGCCACGATAACCATCTCCAATATTTGAACATAAACCTGGCTTATACATACCTCCAGTTGCTAAGGCTCTTTGGGATTTGTCTCTATTAGTAGTAGCATTTTCTTTCACTTTCGTATTCTCCTTTTTGTCATTGATAAGAGTAACAATGGCCTGGGCCTTCTTTCTAACATCTTTTCTTTGGTTCTTTCCATCAACATACTAGAGATTGGGGAGGGAAAAAATTTGGTAGGCATGTTCTCAGAGATCATCAATAGCATGTTTTGAGCCATTTCCTACTAAATAGTGGAGGACTATCAAAGAGTTATAAACATGGCATCAATTTCTACCTTTATCATCCAATTTAATCTTTGCTCTTAGCTTTTGGAGAATCGGCTAGGCCTTGGAATGATTTTCATTTTATGTCTTGTTGTTAGCCCATCCTCAAAATGCATCTTTGCATGCTCTAGATGCTTAAGTGCTTGATCTTACTGAGCAAAATTAAGAAAGAGTTGAATTTAACAAAGGTCTACAGTTTATATTCACGAGTCCTCTTCATATGAATCGAGAGCATAACCATGGCATGAAACTTACAATTGGTGTGCTAATGACTACAACAGAGCTCAATATATCTTAGAACTTTCACCCTTGCACCATTTTTTGAGAAGCTTGATGTCAAGCTCATGGTCTTGATGTGATACTATTGTTGGAATTTAATGCAGTGGTTGTCTTGCCCCTGGAGCCAAACACCCACCTACCACCTAACAAATTACAAAACATTCAAAAAATTTAATTCCAGTAG
Source organism: Cupressus sempervirens (assembly GCA_028749045.1). Taxonomy (NCBI): domain Eukaryota; kingdom Viridiplantae; phylum Streptophyta; class Pinopsida; order Cupressales; family Cupressaceae; genus Cupressus; species Cupressus sempervirens. The sequence goes on from CM053789.1 coordinate 216,510,709, forward strand.
ATGAGTTTGAAAAATGAGAGGGAAAAATGTTTTAGGTTAGAAGACAAAAAGGAATGATCTTATTCATTTGACCTTAGAGAGAAGTAGTGAGTTGAAGATATCAAAAGTTGCAGAGAGAAGAGAAGTGATCAGCAGATCTAGTCATCAAATTGCAGAGATAGAAGGAAGTTCATTTCGTACCTACAGATGCATGTGTTTCTTCTCTGATCATTCTGTAATTTAATATTTGTTGATTTTGTCCTGTTGAAGCAGTGATTACTCTAGGTGTTATTGTATGTAGCCATTAGAGTTGCAAGTTCAAAGTTTTAAGTTGTTTAATAGTTTAAAGTTTTAGGGTTATTTTAGGGTTTTCTAGTTGAAGTCGAATGCTCCCAAATTTTGTAATGATTTAAACAAAGTTGAATAGAAAGTAACCAAGCATACTTGAATCCATTGTTCTTCTTCTATTCATTGCATTTGAGAAGTTTTTTTGAAAGTTTCAAGCTTTGGTTCTCTAGCTTTAATGGTGGAAATGTTCATGTTATAGTTCTGTCACTTGGTATTGTCTTTGGTAGAAGTCATTGTTCAAGCCGAGTCCACTCAGTACCTTCTTCTACCAAGCTCCACTCTACAATGGCTATCGAGTTCACTCGGTGCCTTCTTCTACCAAGCTCACTTGGCATCCATTGGTGTTGAGTTATTCTTCATTGGTCGAGCTCACTCGGCACTCTCCTGCCACTCGGTTCCTTAAGGTGTTGAGCAAAATTGGCACTTGGCAATAGTGAGTGTTGAGTGAAAATTTAAGGGTTGTGAAATTTATTTTTAGGGATGGTAATATATTTCTCACATGGTATCAGAGCCTTGAGGCCCCACATCCACAGTGAGTTAGGGAATTTTTTTTTGCGATATTTATCATGGCAGGAGATGTAGGAAAGATATGGCAATAGCCACCACCTTTCAATGGACAAAATTATGATATGTCGGTAAAGAAAATGAAAAACATTATGGTTGAAAATGATTTATGGGAGTTTGTAGTTAATTGGTTCAATGATGTGATAGACCCAGCTCAGTATGCTGCTCTTACCAATAATCAAAAGACTCATTTGAAAGAGTCAAGAAGGAAGGATGCTAAGGCATTAAGTCTTATTGAAGCAGCAATGATAGAGATAGTTTTTCCCAAAATTGCAGTGAAAAATTATGCAAAGGAAGCATGGGATATCCTTGAGACGAACTTCAAGGGGACTGATAAAGTCCATATAGTAAAGATAAAGAATATAAGGAGGGAGTTTGAGAACCTTCAGATGAAGGAAAATGAATCAATTACAGATTTTAGTTCAAGGACCTCCAATGTGATTAATCAACTAAAATCAAATGGAGAAGACTATTGAGAGTAGAGGATAGTGGAGAAGATATTGAGGATTTTACCTCATAAATATGACAATTTGTTCATGACCATAGAAGAGGCAAAAGACCTCACCGTTTTGACAATGGATGAGTTGATGGGTACTCTTCAAACCCATGAGCATAGGATCAACAGATCTGCATCTTCTTCTTCCCAAGAGAAAGCATTCAAGGCTTGGTCAAATCCAAGAGGAAGGGGGAGAGGAAGAAATGGCTAAGGTAGAGACTCTAGAGGCAGAGACCAAGGTAATGGAGGACAAAGAAATGTTGTTGCAGAAAGCTCAAGAAGAGCAGATGGAGCAAGTAGCTCACAAAATACTTCAAGAGGAAGTAAGAAAAATTACAACTCAAATAGAAGTATTGTTGAATGCTACTATTGTCATAAATATGGGCATTATGTAAGTGAATGTTGGAAGAAACAAAATGATCAGTCAAGACAAGAAAATGTGGGTGATGTGAACATGGGAAGTGGAAACAATGCCATTGCCTTCATCATGTGTAATGTTGGTGAAGAAGGAAGCCCTAAGGTTTGGTACCTTGATATTGGATGTAGCAACCACATGAGTGGTAATGAAACCTTGTTTTCATTCATTGACAAGAGTTTCAAATCTAAGATTAAAATGGGTAACAATGGAACCCTATCAGTTGTGGGCAAAGGATCTATTATGGTCCGCATCAAGCAAGGTGAGAAGAAGGAAATACAAAATGTGTATTTTGGCCCTGGTATGAAGCACAATCTGATGAACATTGGTTAGCTCATTCAAAATGGATACAAAGTGTTGATGGAGAATGATAGGTGTGTCATTCATGAAAAGGATGGGAACAAGAACTTACTTGCAGTAGTTCAAATGACAAAGAATAGAATGTTTCCTTTGAGGATAGAGACATTTTTCTCATCTCAAGTTGGTGCTGCACCTCTGACACAATCAGCTCTAAAGAGTGTGATTGAAGACCCCTCACAGCTATGGCACTTCAGGTATGGTCATCTTGGCTATGTTGGTTTAAATTTGTTGTCAAATAAAAGAATGGTAGAAGGTTTTCCACGAATAGGAAATTCATGTGACAAGTGTGAGGCTTGTATTTTGGGTAAGCAACATAGGCTTCCCTTAAATTTTGGAAATTCTAGGAGGGCTAGATATCCATTAGAGTTAGTGCATACTGACCTAGTTAGTCATATTCAAGTTACTTCCATTGGGGGGAGTACTTATTTAATGACATTTATTGATGATTTCAGTCGTAGGACATGGGTTTATTTTTTGAAATCTAAATCTGAAGCATTTGATAAGTTTCTTGAGTTCAAAGCCCAAGCTGAAAGAGAATGTGGACACTATATCAAGGTCATAAGATTAGATAGAGGAGGGGAGTATAGCTTCAATTCTTTTGTAAATTTTTGTAGGAAACATGCCATAAAGAAAGAACACATAGCTAGCTATACACCACAGCAAAATGGAGTGGCTGAAAGAAAGAATAGGATCATTGTTGAAATGGCAAGGAGCATGATGAAAGAGAAAGGTCTCCCAATTGAATTTTGGGGAGAGGTTGTGGTAACAGCATTTTACCCAATTAATAGGTGTCCTACAAAGGCAGTCTATGATAGAATTCCAATGGAAGTGTGGTCATGAGGAAGATGGACAGTTGAACACCTAAGGGTGTTTGGATGTGTACCATATGCACATGTGCCTAAAGAGAAAAGGAAAAAATTGGATGATAAAGGTGTAAAGTGCATCTTCATAGGGTACAACTTAGAATCAAAGGCATACAGATTGTATGACCCATTAAACAATAAGATAATTCTCTCAAGAGATGTGGAATTTCTTGAAAATCAGTCATGGTATGGACCAATTGATGAATCACCGAGCACCTCAAGTAAAGTGCCAATTATGAGTAAAGAAGATGCTGATGAACAACAACAAGAAAGAGAAAATAGAAGAAAAGGCAAGCAACTTTAGTCATTTTCAAGCTCCTCTAAGCATGACCGAGTGTCAGTGCCAAGTAACAGTGAGGACTGAGCTGGTTGGCAAAGTAGCAGTAGTGAAGATTTTGATCCCACACTCTCCTCCCTGTTACCAAGAAAGACCAAGAGTCTTAGGGAGATATACCAAGATGAAAGGTATGAAGATAATGATGAGAGTGTTAATTTTGCATTATTTTCTCATAGTGATCCAATATATTTTGAAGAAGCTATTAAGGAGAAGAAATGTTGTAAGGCCATGGATGAGGAGATAGATGCTATAGAAAGGAATGAGACATGGGAGCTAACCAATTTGCCTTCCAAGAAGCAAGTGATTGGAGTAAAATGGGTCTACAAGACCAAATGCAATGTTGAGGGCAAGATTGATAGGCATAAGACAAGGTTGGTAGTCAAGGGCTACAAACAATAGTATGGTAGAGATTATGATGATACATATGCCCCGGTTGCCAGAATGGAAATCGTGTATGTTGTCATAGCAATTGCAGCTCGGCACAAATGGAAGGTATACCAAATGGATGTGAATTTTGCATTCCTAAATGGTGTATTGAAGGAAGAAGTATATGTGGAGCAGCCACCTGGTTATGAAGTAGTAGGTGAAGAGAACAAAGTATATAGATTGAAGAGAGCTCTCTATTGGCTCAAGAAAGCTCCAAGGGCATGGTATAATAGGATTGACTCATATTTGATTAGCAATGGCTTTAGTGAAAGAAATGATGAGCCTACTCTCTACATCAAGGCAAAATATAGAAATGTATTGATTGTTATCTTGTATGTAGATGATTTGATTTTTTTTGGTAATGACAAGGCTCTCATTGTTGAGTTCAAAGAGGTCATGAAAAATGAATTTGAATTGATAGACCTAGGTCTTTTGAAATACTTTCTAGGCATAGAAGTAAAACAAAAGCATAATGGCATCTTCATCTCTTAAGAAAAATATGCAGGGTAGATCTTGGAGAGATTCAAAATGCAGAACAGTAAGCCAGCCCCCACACCAATAGCAATAATGTCTAAAGTTGAGCAAGGAAGACTCTAGCAAGAGAATGGATCCAACACTACACAAGAGTATGGTTGGAAGTTTGATGTATTTGACTGCAACTCGACCACACTTAATGCATGCAGTAAGTTTGATTTCCAGATTTATGGAAACACCAAAAGATTCCCATTGGCAAGTGGGAAAGAGGATCTTAAGGTATGTGAATGGTACCAAGGGATTTGGGATTTTGTATACTACATCAAATGAATTCAAGTTGGTAGGTTATATAGATAGTGATTGGGATGGAAGTATAGATGATAGGAAGAGCACTTCTAGATACATGTTTCATATGGGATCGGGTACAATTTCATGAGCATCCAAGAAGCAACCTATTGTTGCTCAATCTATAGCAGAGGTTGAGTATATAGAAGCAAATGTAGTATCATGTCAAGCTAATTGGTTAAGAAGGATCTTGATAGATTTTAATGAAAGGCAAGAGGATGGAACCACAATTTATTGTGACAACATCTCATCTATTACATTGTCCAAGAATCCAGTCTTCCATGGAAGAAGCAAACATATAGAGATCAAATATCACTTCATCAGAGAGTTGGTGGAGAATGGAGATATCAAAATGGAATTTTCTAAGTTTGAGCAGCAACTAGCAAACATTTTCACAAAGCCATTAGGCATTGAAACTTTTGTACACCTAAGAGAGTGTCTTAGTGTAGTTGATATGGATCAGTAGTGATCTTTGTTTTGTTTGGCTCAGGAAAAAGGGGGAGTGTTGGAATTTAATGTGGTGGTTGTCTTGCCCCTAGAGCCAAACACCTACCTACCACCTGATGGATTGTAGAACATTCAAAAAAATTAATGCCGATAGGTGAGTTTGAAAAATGAGAGGGGAAAATGTTTTAGGTCATAAGACAAAAAGGAATGATCCAATTCATTCGACCTTATAGAGAAGTAGTGAGTTGAATATATTAGAAGTTGCAGAGAGAAGAGAAGTGATCAACAGATCTAGTCCTTAGAGTGCAGAGATAGAAGGAAGCTCATTTCATGCTTGTAGATGCACGTGTTTCTTCTCTAATCATTCTGTAAGTTTATTGTTTGTTGAGTTCATCCTGTTGAACCAGTGATTACTCCAGGTGTTATTGTATGCAACCATTAGAGTTGCAAGTTCAAAATTTTAAGTTGTTTAACAGTTTAAAGTTTTAGGGTTATTTTAGGGTTTTCTGGTTGAAGCCGAATGCTCCAAGATTATGTAATGATTTAATCAAAGTTGAATAGAAAGCAAACAGGCATACTTGAATCCATTGTTCTTCTTCTATTCATTACATTTGAGAAGTTTTTTTGAAAATTTCAAGCTTTGGTTCTCTTATTTTAATGGTGGAAATGTTCATGTTATAGTTATGTCACTCGGTATTGTCTTTGGTAGAATTCATTATTCAAGCCAAGTCCTCCTGTGGCTACCGAGTTCACTCAGCATGCACACTATCAAGCTCAGTCGGCATACATTGGTGTCGAGTTGTTCTTCATTGGCCAAGCTCACTCGGCACTCTCCTGCCACTCGATTCCTTAAGGTGCTAATCAAAACTAGCACTTCACAATAGTGAGCGCCGAGCAAAAATTTTAAGGGTTGTGAAATTGATTTTTAGGGTTGGTAATATATTTCTCACAACTGCTACATGCTTTGCCTTGAACAACTTGATCTCAACAAACACTTTTATCCTTCTTGCAATATAATGAACTAATATATCTCGCATCGATATTACTCATGACAAGATCTAGATGGGAGGCCATTGATGGTATGCCATAGATCATCATCGAAATGATGTTTTTATTAACCTCTTTGTAGTCCGCACCTTGTTCATTGATCTTCATGGTGGACCAAAGTTTATATTTAAATAATGACATACAGTTGTTAATATCAATTATAGACAAATACTTTACATTTCCCTCCTCAGGTTTCACTTTTCTCCCTTTAGCATTAGTTTTATGCCAAGGTGACTATTAGTTGTCTTCAATACTTATATCGCCAAAGGATTCGATGATGCATGCTCAGTGTATTTCCATGAAGAGCAGGCGCTCTGGATATTATTATTGATTAAGCATGAGAAAAGGCCGCATGATCTCATCCCACACTATGAAGATTTTCATCAAGATCATCTATGGCAACATTAGATCTATGCCCTTCATCGGTCGAACAACCTAACTAATAATTTTTGTGTATATTTTATATATCGAGTTCAATGAATACCTTGTGCTTTTGTTTTTCATGGCTTGATAATGTATCTAATACCACCATCATTCATTGCCTTCTAATCTTAATTAATGAAACCCATCATGATCACCCTTCACTGAATTTTATGATGTAATGGCTTGATGAGGATACAAGTAGCTTCATTGATGTTCAGGGAATCATTTGACTATCAATTATTCAATCCATGTTTATATTTCCATCAAGCTTAGGGCCTAATGTGAGAGCTTATTCAAATCATCTCTCTAACAACTAATATAAATATGACCATTACATATGAATCATGCTCTATTTTGCATTTGGTGCCTTGATATGCATGTTAAACCAAAATTATGAGCCATGGTAATTTGTCCTCACAAAGTTTTTTTATCATATCTTGAACTCCAACCTTTGCAACTTTTGATATAGAAATAAAATCTTAACTTTGGGATCCCTTCGTGAAGTTGACACTTTTTTCTCTGACTAAATTCGTAAAACCTTTGAGTTATCAAAACCTTTCCAAAATTCTGAACTTGATCTTTGGAAAAGATGCCTCATTCTTGAATTAATGTACTCACTTCTTGAATCAGATTCTGAACCTATGAACTTTAAATGTAGATACCTAAACAGGTCTGAACATGAGAGGAGTTTATCAAGCCATTATGAATCAAATTTGAAATGTCCTTCTAAAATAGTGGACTGTGACTTGAACTATGAATTTTTGAGCTCAAGTGAGTCAAAGATAAGTTTTTGAACCTGAACCATTTAATTAGGACCAAGCTCAAAAACTAATCATGAATCTTGAACTTTCCCTAATTAGTGGATCAAACTCATTGAATCTTTGAAACTATTGAACTAATGGAATCTAATCATGAATTATGAACTTTCTTGAGTCAATCAATCTACACTTTGAACCACTTTGAACTATTGAATCACTTTGAACCACTTTGAACCAAGTCCGAAGTACTTTAGAGAAGTTCAAAACCTAAAACTAAAAGCTTAAAAATCTAGGTCCATATGCGTACTAACAGAATTCTCATTTGTTATAGTTGTTAAAAGATAGGTCACTTGAGCATAAACTATAGAACCAAAGCACCAAAATCTAACAATGAACATAACAAAGGAAAAGAAGATGTGAATGCTAAATAAGTGAGAAACTAGATGAATACAACATGGAGAAAGAAGGAGAAAAGTAACAATAGTAGAGCTAATAATGTCAAGATCACCCTATCCAATGGATCAGGTGATCACACTACCTGAAACTAAGTAAAGAAGGCATGTGAGGAACTATATTTCAAATGATATATCATACAATAATTCCTAACATGGGTTTCATAAAGTGAGATAAATTTTGTATAGTTTATCTTTCTTCCTTACATGCTTTCTACTTCATTTCATTTCAAAGTTAATTGTCATCTAGTTTTAACCAATGTAGACCCTCACCCCAAAAAATATAATAATTTTTCCTTGTGTCTATAGGTTCAATATCATTATTTATGATATAGATATGAGTATCCTATTTGTAGAACTTTTAGGGTCCATAGAATTTGTAGGAATAAGTATGTATTGACCTAAAGTAATGTATACCTTGAAGTTGAGATATACCCTCTATTTTGATGTATATGTCAATACAAATTTACTTGTTCTTAGGATAGGTCACATTTTGGGTTTTATTTCCAATGACTACTTCATTCTAAATATGGTGTATGTTCTTCTAATTCTTCAATACAAAATCCTTGGACCCTTCAAAATTGTCCTCCTTCCACCACCTCTTGAATTGTTTTGTGAATTTTTCATCTTTAAACCACACTTTATCAAATTTTAAGGGATACCTAATGGTCTACCATCATCTACAATAGAGGAGGAGTTCAAATAATATTTTGAGTCTCAGATGGCTATAATAGTAGATTCCAATTTCTTATCAAAGTTGATGAAATACCCGCCAACGAATAATATCTCCAAATTTTCTTCTATATTAGTAAACTCTAGTATTCTATTAGTCAATATATAAATGCCATTGCTTATCTTGATGTCCATAATTTCATACCAAAACTCCTAGTCTTTAAAATCCAAAATAATTTAGTATTCTCTTACTAGGAAAGAAAATTTCTCACTAAGGTTAAGTGTTGAATTAAAATATTATCCTATAGTAATTATGATTTTCGAAGGTTTTGAATAGATTCCCCATCTCCTCCTATACTATCATTTTATTTGAAAGGGGGTAGACCTTCCATATATATTGACTAGTTTAAACTTTAGACTACTATTAATGCTCCTAACTTATACACATCCAATACCTTTTTCTCCTAATCTTACCAAATGACACTAATCTAGGAATGCCTAAATTACTAATCTAGACAAAGGTCAAATTATTGGCTCCTTGTCTAAATTTTTAATCGCTATTTTTTTTACCTAATTCCTTTACCTCCTCGCTATCTAGCTTAGTTTCTTGCACCATCATAATATTTTCCAAAAAGGTTCTAATACAACACTTAAGAAAGAATTAGTTTTTAGACACATTAAGGACCCTAACATTCCATATTATCAACTTCATGGTTCATTACGAAGGCACTTAACCTTCTATGCATATGAAGTGGTTATCTTTGCTTGACCTACTCTATGTGCATGTTATTTCCTAAGGTCTCTTAAGGACTTCCTCTCTCTTCTTCTACTAACCTTGGCTCAATTTTCCTCCTCTTTTTCCTTTCCATTATAAACAAGATAGTGTCTTTTACCTACCTATATTACCATTCATATTGTAGACCTACATCTTGTTCATCTCTTAATTCATACTCAAGAATGAGTATAGAAACATCCATTCGAATCACTTCTTTACTCTTACTCTTGTTACCTTCTAATATTAGATATAATCCACAAAAATCCCCCAATTCATCCAAATAAGTAATTTCCAATTTTATTTCTTCCTTCTCTTTCTCTTAAAACTGCATCTTACCTTTACGTATTATTCCTAACACATAAATCAATATCTCATTATGATTGAACCTTTTCATTCTCTATATTTCATAATTTTCCTAAGTTATAACATTCTTCATTTTTGTAACTTGGTGGAGGATATATTCCAAATATTCCCTATATTCATTGATGTTGATATCTTTCCCCATAATATTAACTTCTTCATTAACCCTTAATGCCCTCAGATCTTTCCTTTTCATTTTCTTCATGCTATCTCTTGATCTTACTTCCTCTTGTTAAATGGAGCTACATATGTTATCTTTGATAATTTTCTCTATAACAAAAATTTTAGGGTTCAGCTCCATCTCCTTCATTAATAATTTTATCTCCTTTTCTTTTATCTCCTTTGATGATCTACTCTCTACACATGAGGTGGGTTCTTTTATTTCCTCCAATGATAGATGCACCTTTTCTAAGATAGTAAATCCCCCTTGAATGTAATTCGACATAATCTCCACCTCCTTATTGTGAGTCAATTTTCCATCCTTGGAAAATTATTTTATTTCATTCATCTTTGCTAGCTTAAGCATCCCATTATAAAACCTAGGTTTAATTATGAAAGAAGAATCAGTCATTCTTAAAACTCTATTGGATCAATCTCATAATTATTGATATTCATTTTAACTATAGTTATATTATTAGATAAAATAAATTCTTATTCCAAAAAACACACATATTCCCATATGCTATTGTTTATTTTCCTAATAGTTTGTTCTTATTTTAGGAGATCTAGTTGTAAAATTAACCTATCTACTTTAAATACTTTTAATTTTTGGCTACCAATAGAAGAAAAAAATAATTCCCTTCAAAACAATAGAATTTATTGATTAAAAAATTTCTTTGTTTTGAGATCTAGTTGTTTGTTTGTCAAGAAATTATATTGGGAGATCTAGTTGTAAAATTATCCTATCTACTTTAAATACTCTTAATTTTTGGCTACCAATAGAAGACAACAAAATAATTCCTTTTAAAACAAGGGGATTTTATTGATTAAAAACTTTCTTTATGTTTTTACTATTGCAATCTACATAAAGAAAATTATCAAATAAAATCATTATACCAAACTTTTTATCAAAATTCCTTTTGAAAAAAACTACAATCTCCTAAACTAGGGTTCCTACACCACAACATCAACTGAAGATTTGTTTTTTCTTAATTCCCATGTTCATCCAATTAAACCATCTTGAATTTGTAAAATATTCCTTTTTTTTGATATTAGGGTTATGATTTTGTTGATTCAAGCCTCTAATGTGCTCTAGTTCTAGGCACCTTGTGGTAACCCTGAGGTTTTGATCGAAACTCTTATTATCATTAATTATGTTGGGGCCAAGAGGATTTCTATGAGATTGTAGTCACTTTCATATTACATTTTGGATTTTGGTGATTTGGGGAATTGGTTTTAAGAAACCATACTCAACATCTTATAAAATATCAATTCTATTGGCTTTTTATAAGGGTTGAACCATAGGTACATAAGGTTTACTATAACCCATTTCTCTTTCAAATCCTCCCCAACCTTTTTTTCTTCTCATAGTTCCCAATAATTTTATCATTTTTCATCCTACATTTTCTTGTAGCTGAAGATGGTGGGCCCTATTCCCCATTCAATTAGAAGAGTATCCATTTTCATATTTCCTATGGGTTAAGAACCTTCTATGTTATTATTGTTGACATTTTTCAAAGAAAATAAATGCAAAGTCATATCAAGTGGTGCTCTTTCTTTTCCAATTCAAAGCTCAATTTATATTTTGTAAATAACATCCTTTAACTTCTAATATATAAAACTTGATATGTTATGATTTGTATCTTCTTTACAATATAAACTAGCAATTTGTATATATATCCTATGTGATATAATAAATTTTATGATCTCATGCTATTACAAAAAAAACTTTTTCCTTAATTTTCCTTCATCCTCGGTTCAATTCACCTCCACAAACTTTGATTTTCAATCCTTATGAGCTTTTTCTTTCTTTAGACACAAATTTAAAATCTAGAAACCTAATTTGTAGAAATTAAAAAGTTTCAAGACTAAAGGTTTTAGAATCGCTTTGAAAAGAGGTAGCAAGAAAAAAGGTCATGGTTGATAAATTTTTCATTGGAAAAAAAAAGTGCAATGGCAATAAATTGTTTATGTAAATTGTGTACAAATATAAAAAATGTGCTAATTTTAACAAATTAAAAATTTTAAGAATGATGGATACACTCAAAGCTATTTTTTAAGGAAAACAAATTTGTGGTAATATTATCAAAATCTAGGCAAGAGTCTACAACACAATGGTAAATTATTAGCCTCTTATCGAAGAGGTCTTGGGTTTAAATCTACACATGGTTAATAAAATAAAATTAATAACAATATATAATAATTAATCTTGGCTTCAACCTCTTACCCATTAAAAAAAAAACATTATAAAATCTATGGAATGGACCATTCGGAACAATGAACCTTAAATACAATATGTAAGTAATTTTAGAAAGTGTAACAAAAATTAAACCTTTCACAATAATTATATCACACTGTGGAAAATATTCAATTTGGAAATACATCACAAAGATAATATCAAGAGTTGAGAAAATGCCAACTTCCAAAGATGAAAAAGACTATTATTAAATTTGTCAAAGCGTTATTAGTGTTCAAATGAGTTATAAAAATATAACCCTGATTAGGTATAAAATCTATCTTTTGTAAACTTCACTAAAAAATTGGTGTAAGGTATATGTAAAGTGCATATAATCAAATATAATTCTTAGTGAAAAAAATACCTACAAAATCTTACTGGTAGCAATGTAATACACATGTCGATTGATTATTCATTACTATATGATATAAAATTATGAAGAGAAAAAATTCAAAGTAAAAAATAAATTTAAACAATATAGACTTTGTAGGCCAGTATGATCCATCAAGCATTATATTCTAGAACAAACCTCACATTATATTAGTTGAAATAATCTAACAAGCTTAAAGTTGTCCCATCTTTTTGGAATTTATTGTAGTCCTATTAGGGTTGAACTCATTGCATAAATTCTAGGGAATAATCTACAAGGTTAAACCCTAACATGTTATCCTTTAAACTATTCATTTTTTGGAGGAAATTTGCTATCCATATAGGGGATTTTTTTTCTTGATTAATTGGGTTTGTAAGTGTAATTTACTAGAGAGAAAAGGAAAATTCATTATTTGATCAATGCAGATGGTTTGTCATCCTAATGTTTATAAATTTGTTGGCATATTAGAGATCAAAGTTCTTTCTCAAACCTTTGAAATTTCCTTCCGAAGTCTATAAATAATATTTTTGAATTAGGTAATTTTGTTTTTTTAGTAGCCTAAAATAATTTAGAGCCAAACTTTGATGCAATTCATTGCAATTTGATTGAAGATGAAGATAACTACAACAAACAATCATTTTTTTCTCATAATATATGATTTATATATAATTTATTTTAATACATGTCATAACTTTTTTTAAATCATATTTTATTGTAGACATATTATATTTATTCATTGAACTTAAAATTAAAATTTGACTATTTAAAAAAAAAACATTTTTAGATTAATTTTTTTACATAATATATAATTTTATATATATATATATATTCAAATTTAAATGTAAGTTCAAAATATGATCAAATATTTATATCCACTGAATTTTATTATAAAGTATCATTTTATTTTTGAAAAATAATATTATAAATGAATTTATATACATTGTTAGTTAAATTTGATCTACCTCTTACTTGTGCATAAAAATTTGATTTCAATTTTATTGTTGAGGTTTAAACTTCTTGTTGTGATTCTCTCTATCTTCTATTTATTATTATACAAATGAGTTAAATAAAAGTTCAATAGTATGCATTTTATTATAATGACAAAATTCATATATTAATTTTTCATATACTTTCATTCAATTTTCTATATTTTTACATAGGTGACATGGTTGCTTCAAATATAATATAATTATCATGAAAACAAGGTTGAAGAAAATAGGGCCAAGATTAGATTTACTATATTTTTATTTTCGTTTTACTATCAAGGCTTTTATTTCCTTCCACCATTTATATAATTAAAGTATTTTTCAAAATAATAGTAATAAAATATTTTAATAATTAAGTAAAAAAAAATTAAGTTATTTAAAAGATATTGATAGTAAATTATTACTATAAAAATCACATTAAAAAAGGCAAGAGCCTAGAACACAAAGATGAATTCAGAGCCTCTTAATAGGGAGGTATTGGGTTTGAATATAATCAAGATTATCTAATAATAAAAATAATAATTGATCAAAAAAAAAAAAAAATTAACCTTAGCTTCTGCCTCTTACCTACCAAAAAAATTTCTTTAAAAATTAATTAAATAATATAAATTTTATTGTTATATATTTATGTATATTTATATAATATTATTTTTATGAGAAATAACTCAAATATTCCATTAAATAAGGGTTGCATATTTTTCTATTATTTTAAATTTTATATTATACTTTATATATTCTTAAAATTGAAGATATAAAATAATTATTCTTGTGTTGTAATTTGTATATTTAACTATTTATTTCTAATTTTAATAGTAAAATTAAAAATTACATATAATTTAGATAGATAGATAGATACCAATTATATAGTAGATCTCATTTGACTTATATTTGGTAGGATTTTTAGGGGTAGTCTAAACATCTTTAGGCCTTGTTGTATTATGAGAGATGAAGAGAAGGATGTAAAAGTAGGTAATTGGTGTTTTTTTTGTAGGTTTGACATAGGGATAAATAATGACATAAAATCTATGGCATTCTTTTAAATACACTAAATTGTTCACACCATGGTACAAATAAAAAGGTAATTCTCATTTTATGAGAAATGTAATTAGGAAAAATGGGTTGTGTATCAAAAAATTTAAAATATTTAAAATGAATTTCAACCCTAACTCAATTGATAAAATTATATTTTGGAGAGGATGGAACTATCATGTTCATACTGAAAAGAAAAATAGCATTAATCATGGAACGTGACTTTTATCTATGGATAAGTGAAGACTTTGAATGTTGTAATCGCTTTCTTTTATTTCATGTGATTTACAACCTCTAATAAAGATAGCCAATCTTAAATGAAAATTTAAGATTATGAACTTGTTGTAAGTCAGTAACATCTAGACGTGTGATTGAAATTTGGAAACATTCAAATCATCTAGGGGGAGAGCATTGGTACCTACACACCTAAAGTTTGCACTCCTATAGAGTCTTACTATATGTCAAAATTCAATGAATTATTTTGTTATTGTATTTGTATACAAGTTGACACCTAGATAAATATTTTTTAAAATTTTGGGTATTAATGAGAATCCTTGTAGAGATTGGCAATCATCATGTGTCTCTTGATACACACTCAAAGATGCAACAATAAGCATTCACTCAAAATTGTTAATACAAGTGTGAACAAATGTCCTAGTAGTCATGCACAAATGTCTCAATAGTGGAGCACAATGAGCTAATTACCAACAAAAATAGTTGAATAATTATAAACTATTTGTTATTGTTGGGGAGTTCGATTAGTCACTAAGTGGGAGATTGTTGTGATGTGCAGCCTAATTAGACTCGAAGGTTAATTTTCCCCACTTTATTTGGTGTGGTTTCCACCAGATTGTTATATAGGGGTTTGGAGGCAGTACCCCTTGCAAGGTCCTGGGGCATAGCCCCAAGTTTACCCTAAAAGTTTGATTGACTTTATTATTGTAAAAGGCATTGACTACTATTTTTCTATTGGACAGATTATTCTAGCCCTAATTTTGTAAGTGGTAAAATGCTTGTATAAAATGGATTAGGGTTAGGATATCATAATGTATGATGTAGCGATATTGAGCTCTAAGGAATTACACAAATTGTTATCAAGCTATAATCACTAGATAATAATAATACTTGACTCATTGTTGTTGGACGCAGCTTAGGGATTGGGTGAACCATGTTAAACATGTGCGTCTTGTGTTCTCTTCTATGTGATTTATCATTTTTTGATATTGTTTATATTTGCATCTATTTGTTATTTCTGTCTCATTAATCCTAACATTATTGGTACATATTTTGTCATTTATAAGGATCCTTTTAAACTAGTAATTGGGGGTCAAGTGTACATAGAATGTGTGATTATTAGAATGTATGTTCAATTACTAGTAGTCTTCCCTTATCAATCATTCATTATCTATGATATTGCTATCAAGAGTCAAATGTGCAATTTTTTGAGTCAAACTCGTTGACCCACAAGAGCCCATATGTCATGATGATGAATGAAATACTTAACAGTTATCTATTGATGAGGTTGAGATAATTTTAAATGAATACTTCATAAGGTACCACACTTGCTAAAGGTTTTGTGAATGGGATTGCAAGCATAGTGATTTAACCTTGGAGGAACTCCATGGTTAAGCATGCTCGAGAAAGAGTGTTACTAGGATTACTAACCTTCAAAGACTTTGAAGAAGTCTCAATGGTTCACCCCTATGAGCATCACATAGATGCCTACATATAGTTGATGAGCTTGAGGGGCCTCCTAATGAATGGATCATAAGGCACAACATTGGTTGAAAGTTTTGCAAATGGAATTACAAGAGAAGTAGGTTTAACCTTGGAGAAAACTTAAGCATGCCTAAGATAAAGTAATATTGGAATTGGTGACCTCCTATGAAGTCCTAGTACTTCACCTAAACAAAACTACACAATTGAATCCTAATAGTAATATTAGAATTCAACTTTAATATCTACTATTCATCATTCATTATTTTGTAAATTTTGTACTCTACTTGCATTAAAAAGAAAAGCGTCCAATACTTAACTTGTATTATCTAAAATAATTATTAATTAAGATATTAGAATACTCTAAAAATAAAAATATAGTTTCTTAAAAGAATACCATGATATTCACATAGGTGAAAGTTGAATTTAAGGAAAAGAGTTTTTTCGCTCTACTAGGGTTTCTTGCTTCATGTAAACTTCAATTTTTTTGTGTATGGATTTTCGTCTGAACTTTCCTTCTGTAAGAACCACTTGTCACACCACATTTACTACAAGAGTTTTTTAGGCTAGGATATAATGGCTCCAGCCAGTGGTGAACTAGTTGTTTCTGGTGTTCATGCTATTGCTTTGGTCTGCCATGGTACTGCCTCAGAACAAATTGCTGTGTAAGTTTGTCTCGAAGGTTTTTCACAAGGTAATCCTAATATTATCCTTCCTTTGCAAGAATTTGATGTTGCATTTGACTGGTTAGAATAGCATACCTTGATAAGTTATTTTGTGGGTAGGACTCCTCCTGAAGCTATGCTCAGAGAATGGGTTAACAAGAGCTAGACTCCTTATGGAGTTTTCCTTGATGCTGTGCAAAACCTTACTAAAGGTTTTTTTTAATTTCATGTCACTATCCCATCGCAAGTAGATATGGTCTTTAACAACGAACCTTGGTCTGTAGGCTCATCTTTTCTTGTTTTTCAAAAATGGTCATGAGACTTTATAGTCTCAGATTATAAAAAGCTTAGGGTTCTTGTGTGGGTTGATTTCCCAAGTCTACCCCTACCATGCTAGCCTTTCATTGATTCCATTGCCAAAACCCTTGAAAAATTTGTTACCAAGGAGCTTGAGAAATCTTTTAATGCTCACCTGCAATGATGCATTTGAGTCCAAGTGGACCTTTCCAAGGATCTTAAGGATTCTATGGAAATTCAAATTGGGACTTAGATCTTCTCCCAAAAGGTGCTTTACTTGAATCTCCCCAACATCTATTATAGGTGCCAGTCCGTGGAACACAAGATCAAGGACTACCATCTGGCTATGCCTAGGGTCAAGCCCACATCTAAAGAAGCACCTACCAAATAGGCTAAAGGGAAAAAATAAGAATGGATTATTGTTGGGTGTAAGGGCAAGGCTCCCTCAAATTCCTTGCCCCCCAAGTAGTCCTATGTTGTGGTTGTCATGGTTCCTCCTATTCCCTTAGGAGTGTCAATTCTTTTCAGTATAGGAATGCAAGTGACAGACAAAGGAACTATTCCTAGAGTTTTGTAGGTTTCACACACTGTTGGCACTCAGAGGATTGAAGTAGAAGCCAAGGATTTTGCCTTGGCTAGGTTGCATAGTCCTCTTGATGCTTCTTCCATAGCACCACTAGCGACACATCATTCTCGTAGTCCTCCTAGATGTGTGGAGCTACCATAGGTGAAACGTTAGGCTATAAGTCTAGAGAATTTTCCTTCTGACTTCAACCATGTTTCTACCTTCTTGTAGAATAGTTACTCCTCTTTGGAGGACAAAGATGATATGGAAGAGTTATCATGAACTTCCTATCATGGAATGTTCAAGGTTTCACAGACCTCCCCAGAAAGTACTATGTTCAGGATGTCCATCATAGACTTGGTAATTTAGATTTTCTCTGTCTACAAGAAGTTAAAATTTTTGGTTTCATGTTTTCTTCGGCATGCCACATAATTTAGCAGGATTGCATGATGTTTTCTTCCCAACATGAAGCTGGCCAAGGTGGTGTAGTTACTCTCCTATCACCTTGCCTTCATTCTTCTTTTATTTCACATGGTTCTAACCCCACGCATAGAATTATTTGGCTTTTTCTTTCCATTAACAATCATTCTTTTGGAATCATTAATGTTTATGCTTCCAATGATGTTGTGGAAAGATCACAGATGTGGGCCTTGCTGGCTGACAACTTGCCTCCAACTACTTGGGTTATGTGTGAGGACTTTAATATGGTTGAAGTGGCCTCTGAAAAAGATGTCATTCTTCCTTTTTGCTAGACAGCTGGGGAAAGATAAGCTTGGTATTACATGCACAATCAATTGGGCCTTTTTTATCCCAATACCAACCATCACCAAGATAGTGGGGTTTGGTATAGTTGGTCCAACTTTCGAGCTGGCTCTGACCACATATTAAAATGCCTTGATCATGTTATGATCACTAAGCAATCTTTTTTCTTTTTTTCTAAGGATTGAGATTTTCTTGTCATTTCCCTACTAGATGTGACATTATCTAACCACTACTCCATTCATTTTGTCATTTCTTGGCAAATAGTTGTCTCAAAGGTGGCCAAGTCTCAGTTCTTCCTCTACACGTCTGTGTTGATGCACATTTCCTACATGTTTGGAACTTGGAGCCACATCTGCATTCTCAAAGGGGATGGATTCAATGGTGGAATGATGCTATTACCAAAACTGCTCAGTTCCTATGCATTTATGGGCCACAATAGGCTATGTTTCGTAAATGGTCATATGAAGCCAGCACACTTGTCCTCAAAAAAGCCACTGAGGCCCTCGCCCTTAATCCCTTTGATGTGGACTTATAAATTTAGCTTGCTAAGCTTTGCCATGACAAACAAATTGCTGATAATTATGCTACTCGAGGAGCCCAAATCAAAGCCCGTCTCCACTAGTTGGAGGTTGGCAACAAAGCCTTGAAGGAGTTTTTTCAAGCTCTTCATGCCCGTCATACGAATGTTGGGATTAAAAAATCAAACAAGGAAATATTAGTTTGTCTAGTCTCCCTGTAAGCATTTTTTCATCACTATTAGAACGTGTTTCCTTCATAGGAAAATTCAGTTGCTCAGGAGGAATCTCTCAGAAAGTGTATTTTTGTTACTCCAAACCATCTAGAAGCTAAGCAATGCACTTTCTGTGAGCAAGTTCTTTCCCTTTGAGACCTTAAAGAAGTAGTCTACTCCATGGCAGATGAAAAGTCCCCTGGGTGTGATGGGTTTCCGTGTGAATTCTACAAACACCTCTGGGAGCATATAGGTCCTGATCTACACAAAGTTTGTCTTGAAGCCTATCACTCTAAAAGGTTAGAAGCCATTATAAACAAAGGAAATATCAAATTCATACCTAAAGTTGGTGATCCAAAGGACATATGTAATTGGAGACCCATTACCCTTTTGAATGTGTCATATAAGATCATTGCCAAGGAACTCTCTCTCAAAATCTGACACATGTTACCCTTAATTGTGTGACTAGGGCAAACTAGATTCATCAAGTCTAGATATATTCTTGACAACATCATTGTTGTCTAGGAGGGAATGGAATGGGCTCGCAAGTCCAATCAGAAGGCCATCTTTTTAAAGATAGAGTTTGCTAAAGCCTATGATCGCATTGAATGGCCCTTCATCTTGGCTATGCTCCAGGCTCTGGGGTTTGGCTCCAACTTCCTCCAGTCCATGGAGATGCTCTTTGGGTATGCTAATGCTTGCATTACCATCAACAATTCACAATCTGAGGCTTTGGACTTTTCTGTTCCATCAGACAAGGTTGTCTGCTAGCTCATGCACTTTATGTCCTTGCTGCAAAAGGTTTTGGATATTTACTTGTGCATCCTATGTCCTCGGGACTGGTTCATGGCATTTCCTTACCTAAATTATCCTCCCATTTAGTCAATGGAAACTTTGTTGATGATTATTTTCTCACTCTTTTAGAGGATGAAGAAAACATCAATAATGCTTTAAGTTGCCTAGACACCTTTTGGCAAGCATCTGGTTCTACCATTCAATGGCATAAAATGCTCTGGTTATGCTAGTCATTTTTGCCAGCTCCACCTTGGCTCAGCTAGTTTGAGTGGAAATGGGTTGCTCATAGAGAAATCCCCCACTTTCTTGGCATTCCTTTTGCATTCCAAGCATCGCCTATGGAACTTTAAAATGCAGTGCTAGCCAAGATTAGTAAAAAACTTGACTACTAAATCACAAAGCCACTCTCCCTTATGGGAAAATTCTAGATTTGTTCTAAGATTCTTGCAGCTACTCATGTGTATTACTCCTTCTAGGCTCCATCCAAAGCTTCTTACATGAAGCTAGAAAGATTTCTCAGGGATTTTCTTTTGGCCTCTAGTTCTAATCCCCATGGCTTTCATAGAGTGGCCTAGGATTTCTGTTGTCTCCCAAAAGAGTCCAATGGTCTTGGCTTGCTTTCCACTCGGAAACAAGGCCTTGCTCTTTGTTTAAAATGGATTATTAGGGCTATCTCAGGAGATGAATCTTGGAAGATTCTGGTTCGGCACTGCATTTCTTCCAGCTTTCCTGTTAATAGGCCTGCTTGGAAGGGGATTAGTTTCCAAACTCTTCTCATTATGCATGAGCTTGTGGTCATTTAGGGCTCATTCATCATCAAGAGCATCTAGAAAGCTTGGGACCCTATTAAGCCCTAACTTTGATGGGTTGGAAATGAATTCCGCAATGGCCTCTCCTTGAATTAGCATAGCATTTGGTGGTCTCCCCTATTTTCCATTCAAGGTACTCCCCTCACCAAGACTCAAGGGGCTAGTGCTCTACATTTTTTCAAATGTGGCGTCAAAACTCCTAAGGACCTCTTTTCATGGGTCACCATGAGTTTCATGACCTAGGAAGATATGCAAGTACAGTGTCACCTTTTCCATTTAGACTGGTAGACTTTTGACCTTCTATTTTCTTCCATCCCTATTCACTTAGTTCATAAAGTGGAGACTCAGTCTATCTACCCTTGGTGGCTTGATTGGAGGTGGTATCCTACCACTCCTTTTTCTAACTACAAGCCAAGTTTGGGTTACAGATGGCTTTCACCTCATCTTCCCATGGTGGATACACTAAACCACATATGGCATTTGCAATCTTCTCTTTCTCAATGGAGAAAATGCTTTGATACCATATGGAATGTTATAACTGAACCCAAGATTGTGCATTTTTCTTGGTTCCTAGCCTTCCAAGGTCTTCCCTTGGGGCCTCAGCTCAAACACATTGGGGTTCCTAATCCTAGATGCCCATTTTGTGGACAACCAGAGTCTTTCTTGCACATTTTTTTGTTTTGCAAGCATGCTCAGAATTATTGGCACTAGATACATGAATTTTTCAAGCCATTCAAACATGAGTCTTTCCCTTTGGCACATGATTTTACTGGGTGACTCTCCCAAATTTCCTTAGAAGTTCACCTAGATTTGGCATACCTTCAGGCTGGAGATCCTATTTTCTTTGTGGAAAGATAGGAATGTTCTTCTTTTCACACACAATTTTTTGGATGTTAACATTATTATGTATACTAAGGCATGCATTTGTAATCATGTAATTATGTAGATTTAGGTGCAAGCAAACAAAGTTGTACTTGAAGTAGCTCACCTACAGGAGCTGCTCAATCACTGGGGAAATGCTCCTTGTACTATTGCCAGAGTTCTTCCTAGTTCCTCATCGGAGACCTCGACACCCCGCAACTGACATCCTTGGTGCCACTCCTCCAGCCGACACTCGCACACCCTGTACTTCCAGGCTTCCTACCGCCACTCTCCTAGCAATGGTGATGGCAGATGGAGGTGTTGCTTAGCTTCCCCACCCCATGGTGGTATTGGTTGGTCCCTAGCTCCTCCTCCTGGTTCTCATTGTGTGCACTCTAGGAAGTGGCCTCGCCTGGACCTAGCGATTTCTCCTCCACAGCTAGAGGTTAAAGATGCGAAAGCTGCCACTATTGTTACTACTATTGATGATGGCTAGACTATTCCCAGCCCACCCCCTAATCCTAAAGATGATTGGAGTTTTCAAGACAAAGATGATCCACCACCCTCATCTAGCACTGCTTTGGCAGCCTGAGGTTGCCTTATATGTTTTTTTTTTTATGAATAGTTTATGTTTCTGGTTGTAGCTGTGTTTTTAGCCCAGCTTCAGCCATGTGAACTCTTTTACAAGGTGATCTTGTACCCCTTGACCCCTTTTTTGTGAATTGTAAACTAAGTATATTTTATTAATAGAAAAGGTCACTATTCATTAAAAAAAAAGTGTAAAGAAATAAAAGTTGAAATAGTAAAATTTATATTTTGCACTATGTTCAATCATAGCAATTGACCAAAAGTCTTGATATCTACAAGACCATGACGTGTGTGGTGGCACACACAATGATCATGATAGTTGGGCATTAGTCTTTAACAGTGGCCCATGCTTTTGCGTACAAAATGGGTCTACCTTTCAGAATTCTGAGGCATCTGCTTTTGATAATTATGTTGCATGACATGATGTCGAAATACATAGAATTTTTTTATAACTAGAATGGTATTTGTTATCATTATTGAAGGCTCTTAGCCATTCATTTACTCTTACAAGTTCTTAGCAATCCATATCTTCAACAAGAACATTGGTTATCGTTCATTCTCCCTTTTTGCAAAAGCTCAAATGAATTCCGTGGCATCTACTTCAGGTTTTAACAATGGGTTGCTACTCTTGCAAAATATTTTTATAACAACAAATATAAAACTATGGAAAGCTATAGTTTTGTATTTGATGTTAGAGAAGCTCGTGTTAAAAGTGAATTGCATAGCAAGCAGAAACAACTATTGGAGGGCCTCATGGGTTTGAAAGATGTACGAGTTGATAATATACAATTGGGTGAAAGTATGCTTGCTAGTTAACTAAAATCTATTCGAGTGTATTGATTGTGGTGGATGATGTGGACCATGCAAATCAGCTAGATGCATGTTTTCCTAACAAGGAGAGTCTTGGATGGGGTGGCTTGGTTTTAGTCACCACTAAGGAACTTGAAGTGCTTAAATCTTGGGGCATTTCTACGGTTTATAAATGGAAGCATTAGATCCATATTATGCTAAAAAACTTTTTTGTTGGCATGCTTTCTTACTATCATCACCATGTCAAGGGTTTGATTCTTTAGTAAAGAGTTTTGTAAAGGTTTTTGATGGATTACCATGATCTTTGAAGATTTTTGGAGCACATTTATATGGCAATTCTAACACAGATTATTGGAAGCATCAATTAGATAAGATCTCTAGAATATTACCTAAAAATATTAGGGAAGGTTAAAAGTAAGTTATGGTGCTTTAGATGCTCAAGAAAAAGAAATATTTTTAGATATTGTATGTTTTTTCATTGGAGGAGAAAAATATGGTCATTAATGTTTGGGATGGATCAAGGTAGAATGGTCTACATGGTTGGGAAAGGCTTTTCAATAAATGCCTTGTTGAACTCACTGATGATAATAAGCATATAAGAATGCATGACCACTTAAGATATTTTAGAAAAGAAGTTGCAAATCAACTATCACCATACTAACTTTGGTTTCCACAACAAATTATTAAAATTTCTAATCAAGCATCAGTGAGATTACATCTCTTATGCATTGTGCACAATTTTCCTAGTGCATTTGTTACCTTATTTCAATAATCATAAGTTATTTTTATCATACTTTAATTTAATCTTCTATGAGTATTCACATTAGAGGAATAGCATTTATAGCTAGATCCAGACGTCAACTTGAGGATTTTCCTCAATGTTCACTGGATGGGGAGATTGTGCTTGACACAAATGAAGGACCTTATAGCCTCACAGCATCTTTGTTGAAGAAGAGACAAGAGAAAACAAATATTTGCTCACTCAAACACAAGTAAACGAAAACAAGAACTCACGAATAAAATAGATAAGCTATATTGATTCAAACATAAAAATTTATCTTTCTACATATGCCTTATTGAATAGCCAGTTGCCAATCTTTTAAAAAAGAGCAATGTTCTTCTCATAAAATTACTGTTATAAAACAGAGCATTTCAATTTACAATGAGTCTTCTCCCTTAAGTTAGAAGCTTCCAAATAAGTCTTAAAAAATCTAGAACCATAATTTACAAAATGAAAGGGCTAGAGCTCTCCATGAGAAGATAGAAATAAATAAAGTAGTTGGAGTAAGTAAAGGGCAGGGGAGATTAAAAGGAGGATAGGCTCGAAGCCTACGTCACCAACACTCTGCCTTAATCTTCACTGCCATGTATGTCTATAATACCAATACTTTCTCGAAGGTGTTCAAAAAGGTTCTTTGAAAGAGGCTTTGTGAAAATGTCTACTAGTTGTTCTTTGGACCTACAAAACTTAAGACATATGTCACCATTGTTC
Source organism: Cupressus sempervirens (assembly GCA_028749045.1). Lineage (NCBI taxonomy): Eukaryota > Viridiplantae > Streptophyta > Pinopsida > Cupressales > Cupressaceae > Cupressus > Cupressus sempervirens. The sequence continues at coordinate 216,535,120 of CM053789.1, forward strand.
ACTAATTCACAAATGTAATGATATCTTATATCTATATGTTTACTATGTTGATGAAAGGCATGATTTTTTGATAAAGCAATTGCAAAATTATTATCACAATATATTCTTGTAGGTTCTTCTTATGGACGCTTCATATCTGAAATTACTCTTCTCATCCACATTGCTTGACAAGCTGCTGATGTTGTTGCAACATATTTCGCTTTAGCTGATGATATGTCACAATCGATTGCTTCTTTGATGCCCAAGAAATAGCTCCTGATCCTAGGTGAAAGATATATACTAAAGTACTTCTTTTATCATCTAAGCTACCTACCTAGTCACTATCTATATAACCAATCAGCTTGTAATGATATAAATGTGCATATAAGATCCCAAAGTTTTTTGTTCCAACTATATACCTCAAAATCCTCTTTCCAACTTTCCCATGAGTTTTTTTGGTTTATCCATGAATCTAGAAATGAAACTAACTCCATGCATTATATTTTTTCTCGTAGCTATCAAATATAGAAGGCTACCAACTAATCTTTCGAATAAAGTTGTGTCTACATTAGGACTTTTGTCATTCTTGCTAAGTTTTAAACCCAAAGCAACTAGTATAGGGGTTGAATTCACATTTGTCATTTTAAATCTTTTCAACAAATTAGTAGCATACTTACTTTGACAAATGAAAATAACTTGATCATTTTGATTTACTTGTATCCCAAGAAAATATCTCATGAGTCTCAAATTAGTCATATCAATTTTTGTTTCATGGCTGTCTTGAAATTGTTAATTGACATATTATTGGTGAATATCAAATCATCTACATATAAGAAAACTATCAATATTTCTCCTTCATTGCTCACTTTGACATACAAAGTTGGTTCATAGCCACACTTACTAAAACAATTATTCACAAAACAAGAGTCTATTCTATTGTACCAAGCTCTAGGAGCTTGCTTCAAGCCATATAGTGTCTTTTTAAACTTGTATATCTTATGCTCTTCTCCCAATATTTCATATCCCAGTGGTTATTTTATATATACTTCTTCTAAAATGTCATTTAAGAATGTTGATTTCACATCTATCTGATAAACCTTCCAATTATTTTGGGCTGCTATGGATGAAATCATTCTAATAGTGTTTAATCTTGCCACGGGTGCAAATGTCTCATTGTAGTCTATACTCGATTGTTGTGTAAAACCTTTGGCTACTAGTCTTGCCTTATGTTTCTCTACTTTTAAATCAGCATTATATTTTGATTTGTATATCCACTTAACTCCAATCACATCCTTGCCCTTAAGAAGATCTACTAAGTCCCAAGTATCATTCTTTTCTATTGACTAAATTTCTTCATCCATGGTTGAAATCCATTTGTCATCTTTAATAGCATCTTCAAAATAAATTGGATCAACATGTGCTAAAAGTGCAAAATTAATGCATAAATCATTATTTTCAGCCTCTTATAGTTCATCATATATGTCTCTAAGACTAAGTGTCTTCCTTGAAGTATTTATAGATCTTGATTTTAATGATGCAAGTGTTGGATTAGATGGTTCACTACTATTAGTGCTTGTTGGAGTCATAGTAGTATTTTGAGTGGTAGGTGCCCTTGTAGGTATTTTAGAAATAGTTTTTTGTGGTGTAGAATGCACATCTTGAGTTTCATTTTCTTCATTTTCTTATGGAACACTAGTTGCAACCGTAGTTGACTTGTCCAAGCTACCATCCCATGTTTCTTCTTCTACAAACTCAACATCATGACTTATTATTAACTTCTTTGTGATGGGATTGTATAGCCTATATGCCTTGGATTATTCACTATATCCCACAAATATGCACTTCTCTCCTCTATCATCCTAATTTTTTCTCACTTCTTGACATGCCAATGAGTATGTCACACAACCAAATATTCTCAAATGTGCTATATTGTGCTTCCTTTTGCTCCAAGCTTCTTCTAGTGTTTTATTTATTACTACTTTTGTTGGACATCTATTTAGCATGTATGTTGAACATGCAATTGCTTCAGCCCAATACTCATTTTGTAAGTGTTTCTCCTTTAACATACTCCTTGTCATCTCCATAATTGTTCTATTTTTTCTTTCTACTACTCCATTTTTTTGTAGAGTGTACCTTACTATAAATTGTTTCCATTTGCCATTTTATTTGCAAAAATTCAAAAAATCATTTCATATTTATTCTCCACATTGATTGGTTCTTAATGTTTTAATAGAGTATCCACTTTCATTTTCAACTTTTGCCTTGAATTCTTTAACGATGGAAAATACATCTGATTTCTACTTCACAAAATAAACCCATACTTTTATGTTGAAATCATTAATAAATGTCAAGAAATAAAGTTTTTTGCTTAAGGATGGTGTTGCATTGACCCACAAAGATCTAAATGGACTATCTCAAGTGGATGTTTTGCTCTATAAGACTTTCCAAATGAAATTTTTCTCTATGTTGCTTTTCCAAGATGCAACTCTAACATGTTGTCTTAAGTGGCTCTATTTATGGCAACCCATGGACCATTCATTTCTTATATAAGAGTTGTAACCCTTTAAAGTTTAAATGGCCAAACCTTAAATTCCATAGCCACTTAATTCATTTTTGTATGAAGCTTTAAATGTTGATTCAGGTACTTTTTGCAATTCATGTTGCTCTAAGAATAGTTCACTTTGGATTTTAAGTGGAAACATTCTATTTTGGGTCATTTCAACTTTTGCAATCAGCTTATTGCTTGGCTTTTAATATAGAATCACACATTCACCATTTTCAAAATGTATTCTATATCCCTTTTGTACTAGCTACCCAATGCTTATGAGATTGTGTTGCAATCCAAGAACATAATATACATTAGAAATTTACTTTTCTTCACCTTTCTTAGTTCTCATGCTAATTGACCATTTTCCCATGACTAAAATTTGATGATCATTTCCCAACTTAACCTTTGATTTTACTGATTCATCTATTGTTGAGAATATCTCCCTAGTCCCACACATATGGTTACTACAACCACTATCTAAGAACTAGACTTCTTTAGAACTCTCTTGTGCAACATTACATGTTATCAAGATGGTGTTTTGCTCACTAGTGTTGGGCTGATTTTCATTTATAAAATGTGCCTTTTGCCTATTCGTGTCATATTGTTTTTTTCTACACTCAAATGCAAAATAACCAAATTTATTACAATAATGACATTTGATGTTAGATTTGTCATACCTTTCTCCTTGACTATGGTTGTGAGGATGGTTGCTCCCCATTCCTCTTGTTGATGTGAAATGGGTTTGTGAGCTTGTTGTTGGTCTTCTACTTTCAAATTGTGGATTTCTTCATGCCCTCTAGCTCCACTATAATTTGATCTTCTCTTGTTCTTCCAAATGAGATTTGAGTCTTGAAAGCATTCTTCAATGATGAAGTTCCCAAATTATTCAACCTTTGTTCATGTGATAAAAGAGAACCCATTAACTCATCTATTGATAGTTAGGAGAGATCCTTAGATTCTTCAATGGCTACAACTCTTGAATCAAACTTATTTGGTAGACTTCTAAGTATTTTCTCTATAGCTTATTGATCCCCAAGGGTTTCTCCATAAGATCTAATCTAATTTACTATCCCTTTTGCTTGAGTGAAGAATGAATCTATTGAATCTGAATCTCATTTGTAAATTTTTAAAATCTCTTCTAAGATTTTGTAACTTTGAAGTTTTTACCTTGCCTGTGCCTTGGTATGTTGATTGCAAGTTGTCTCATGCTTGCTTTGAGCTTGTGGTAGTAGCTACCTTTGGAAATATTTCTTCCTCCATTGTTTGCTAAATAAAGAATAATGCCTTAGCATCATTTTTTCCTATTTTCTTTTAATAAATCCTTTTCAAAATGTGAAAGAGCTTGATATGCCTATTGATTTGCAGGTTTAGGGAACCCACTTTCAACTAAATCCCAAACATCCTGAGAATGAAAAAGATTTTTCATTTTGATGCTCCAATAATCATAATTTTTGCCATCAAAAGTTGGAATTTGTGGTTGTGAAATACTTCCACTAGTTCTTGCCATGATTTAATAGTAAAACTTTCTCTCTTGTAACAATTACAAACCCTTTCTCTTCCTTTCTCACACAAAAACTATGATCTCTTCCTTAGATCTTCAAATTTGCTCTCATTTTCCCTTCACCCACAATGACATCTGCACATAAAAACAATGCCTAGATCATCTATGGCTCTGATACCAATCTATTGAAGTAGAGACAAGAGAAAATAAATATTTTCTCACATCAAACACAGATAAACCAAAGCAAGCACTCACAGATAAAATAGATAAGTTATATTGATTCAAACATAAAATGTTATTTTTCTACATATGCCTTTTTGAACAACCAGCTGCCAATCTTTAAAAAAAGTGCAATGTTCTCATAAAATTACTACTATAAAACAGAGCATTTCAATTTACAATGAGTATTCTCACTAAGCTAGAAGCTTCCAAATAAGTCTTAAACAATCTAGAAACATAGTTTACAAAATGAGAGGTCTAGAGCTCTCCATGAGAAGACAACAATAAATAAAGTAGTTGGAGTAAGCAAAGGGTAGGGGAGATTAAAAAGATGATAGGTTGGAAGCCTACCTCACCAAAAATCTTCACTTGGACTGAAATTTTTTTAGGTTACAGGGAATTATTATAATCAAATAATTACTAATGTATCAAGAGATTTGTTGTGGCTTCGATGCATTGACATTAGGCAGAGAAATATTCAATCATCTATTTCATTAAAAAATTTGAGGGTATTAGAGCTTCATGAGGAAGGACCTAATAGTGAATTAGAAGAGCTATGGGAGACTGACAATGATGTAAGTGTCTTCTTTTTAAGTTGTTTCAAACCTTTATTTCAATATATTTTTAATTTTATAATTCTACCCATATCACTGAGTTTCTTGTGCAAGCTCCTATGCAGTTAAGATGATTGATAATTTTTGGGTGTTACAAGTTCAAAAGATTTCCAAATTCAATAGGTTGTCTCATTCATTTGAAACAAGTAGTCATTAATAGTGTCAGGGCCTTGACGAATCTCCCAAAAGAATTTTTCTCTACAATGGCTAGAGCATCTCCAAATAATTTGGTGTAAGCTATCATGGCTTCCTACCAACTTCTACAATTTGATAAGTTTGTGGCATCTAAGTTTAGAGAGATGCCAAGAATTGAGTACATTTCCACACTCTTTTATTGACATAGGATTCCTAGAACATCTTGATCTAAACCAGTGTGATAAACTTAACTTAAGGTTAGACATGCTAGAAAGCATGAGAAGGCTCCAGTATGTGAACCTTTCTGAGTGCAAGAAATTGGAAATAATGCCTTTTGACATCACAAATTAGGAGTCCTTGAGAACTCTTGACTTACGTGGCTATACTAGGTTAAGAGAAATGCCTATGGACATTGGTCTATTAGGAAAGTTGAGAGTAATGGAGATAAGGAGTGAGTGTTTGAAAAGCTTGTCTCTCTCTCTCTCAAAGGTTTGTCATCTTTGACTGATCTTCGTCTTGAGAATTTTCCCAAGTTGGAGAGCTTACTAGAGTTAGTGGGTTGTCTTAATCTCTTAGAGAATTTTGATATAATCTTTTTAGGGGTAAAGTCTTTACAAATATCAGTGAGGTAACTTAGTAATCTGCATACAATGGCTATAGACAACCCCTTAACAAGAGAATTGAATCTTAGGATAGGGTCATCTACTTATTCTATGTGCCAACTAAAGTGTATGTACCTATCATCAATAAAAGTGTCCAAGATTTCTATCTTTGAAGACTGTTGCCCTGGCCTTGAAACTCTTCAAATTGCAAATAATCAGAATCCCGAGGAGATTGAAGTTCTACCAACAACACTCAAGGAATTAGATGTAAAAATTTGAAGGACATCAGTGGTATTGCTAGTTTGGTAAACATTCAAAAGCTAAAAATAGAAGTGTGTCCCGAAATGGATGTGCTACCTAGTTTTGAATAGTCAGCTTCTCTCCAAGAAATTATTTTCAGGGAATGCTACAAAGTCAAGAAAATACATGGTCTGGAATACTACAAATCATTAGAAGAATTGAGAGCAGATACTAGGTAGGAAGAATAGGGTATAGAAAGCTTAGTACTCCTCAAAAAATTGAAGCATGTAGAACTCAAAGCAAATAGAAGATTGAGTGTTGAGGGTTGCATTCAAAGCATGTAGGTAATAAAAGTGCTAAATAGTCAAAATTGACTTATTTTTCTAAGCTTAATTTCTTGGTTTTAGACATCTTAAAATTTAGGATTCTATTTAATTTCATCTTTCTTTTATATGGATGAATGTTAATGGGTAAATCCTACTAAATGTTGACATGCACAAGATTTGTAGAAATGGCTTGGAGAAATATTAGTATGTACACAGGCAGTCTCTGATGCCTCATCTCTTGTAAACTCTTTCTCTTTTCCAACCTTCTATGTTGTTTACTCATTCACTAACAAAAGCATAAGGTCTCAAGAAAAATTGGTTCAAGAGTGGTTTCCTAGTGAGGATGTTGTTATCATATGTTTTTTATAAATTGTACCACTTTGAGTATGACAGTAAATATGATATTGCAAATATCTTCTACAAATAGTCAAATGTTTTCAGTAGAGGTAGATGGTTTTGGATAGGCCTCTTCACACAATGTTCAAGGTATCATGCAATTGATAAGTATACTATAAATTCATATTCGGGACAAGTTGAAGGTGAGAAAGGATTGCTTGTGATGGGAAAAGAGCTCAGACTTATGTAGGCATTTCATGATTTATGGGTGCTTATAGCAAATTGATATTGCTATATTGGTTTTGCATTATACTTTTTTTTAAAATACATATTGTATTTTTATTCTTCTTTTGCACTTCATTTAAATTGTTACATGCCTTCCAATCTCATGTCCATGCTGTTTAAAATCAGAATACAACTAAACAAGTAGTGGAAAGAGAAACCAAGGGAGAAACCATAAGAAATATGAGAAACCCAAAATGGGCTCTACCATTCTATTATAGATTACAACATTATGTTACCAAAATGGACTTTTCCATTCTATTACCAATACATTAAATTTATAGATTACAACATTCTATAATATTTAATGCATTATTAACTACTTAGTGACTAGAACAACTAGAGTGTTGTATGTTGATGTTGACTATGGATGACTGTGTGTCGCTATTTGTCTACTATGTTGAACAACGTTGGGTAGCTCATGAATGATGCAATTTCTACTATTTTGGTAGGTTGAGGAAAATGGGGTAGGTGGGAGAAATTACTTTGCCAAAACTCCCCCTTAATTTCTTTCACTAATGCTACTACATTTATATTTTTTTCCCTCATCAAAATCACTTTGGGTTTTATAGCTTACCCTAACAAATGTAATACAAATGTTTTCTAGTTGACCAAAAAAATTACATTTGAATGGTTTTGGCTAACCACAAACCTCACATATTAGTGGTTACAATAGACCACCAAACATCACTAATGGTTTCAGATTACCACAAACTCACATGATGCGGAAACATCGCAAATGGTTTCAAATTACCAAAAACTCAAATTATGGGAAAACTATCATCACTTTGGCTTTTCTCCTTCTTGACCTACATCAAATTGATTATTGAGCTCATATAAAAAGAAATTCATCTATCGAGATACATGGGTGCCCAATTGGTGTACTCACCAATTCTATAAGAATTCTTTTTAGGTACATAGTTCATCAATACATTAAACCAAACTCTAGGGTGTTAGATACAACTGATAATAAACCCCTTACAACAACTTGGGTACAATACAATATCTAAATTTTCTTTTAACAAATGCAACTCACATGCAACAATTTTTTCCAAAATACATAGCCCTTGAGGATACAAAACTACCACAATTTCAATCTACCACCAACTTTGATCTTCCTTATACACATCTTGACAACAACACATTTAAATAGATATATTCTCTCACTTCTGATCCAACACTTAAATCTCAAATCATCACACTCACAAATATTTGCACCATGAAAACCAATTGTAGCACTCATCTCATTTCCTAATAAATGCTAACTCCTACAACTAACTTATAATACTAGACACACATTCCTCATCTTCAGCACTAGCTGGATCTTCTTCAATGAATTCATCTTCAACTATAGTTTGGTTTTCTTCAACAACTAAAAATTTCCTTGCAAAAAATTTCTCTTTCAAAGGTCTACCACAATTAGTGAAAAGATCTCCCTTTCTTAACTTCTATCACAAATGGTGATAGGATCAACAAGAAATTTAGATTAGCTTCCTTATGACATCTATCACAAATGGTGATAGGATTCACTAGTAGATTTAATCTTTTGACACAAATGGTGAAAGGATTCTCCATTGACCTAGCTCTAATTCATCTATCACAAATGGTGATAGGATTTTCTTACCCTAGCTCTTATCTTTGTAGATCTAATGATGCAAAGAACAACTTCAATTTCCATGTCCTACTAGGCTATATTGCCTCAACCTTAGCAACAAAATACTTAATGACTAGCACTTCTCCTTACAACCAATCTAGTAAAAAACCTTCAAGATCATTTTTCCATTGGCTCTAATAGCATGATGAAAAATACAACACAACACTGAACAAGTAGTGGAAAGAGAAACCAATGGAGAAACCATAAGAAATATGAGAAACCCAAAATGGGCTCTACCATTATATTACCAATACATTCAATTTATAGATTACAACATTACTATAATATTTAATGCATTATTAAATGCTTAGTGGCTAGAATAACTAGAGTGGTTTCTTGTCTACTGATGTTGATGAGGGACCATTGTGTGTGGCTATTTGTCTGCTATGTTGAACGGTATTGGGCAGCTCATGAACGATGCACTATCTACTACTTTCAATAGGTTGAGGATGGTGGAATAGGTGGGATAAATTACTCTGCCAACACATGTCCTTTTTGGTATTATGAATCTCACCACAAAGATTATTGAACAACATTTTTATTTGTGTTTACTTCACTTTGGGTTCCTACTTTGCAATATAGTCTCTTTAGATTTTTTATTTTGAATAATGGGTAAGTGTACCAAGTTGTGGTGCCAAAAGGGGGGTATAAGTGGACACCTTTTTCTTGAAATTAGCAATTTTTGAACTTCAACAAGAATTTGAAGATAGTTATGCTCAAAATTTTAAGAGGGGAGAGAGTAGGGGATGGGAGAGAGAGTAAGTGAGCAAGAGTAGGGGTGGCAGAGAGAGTACGGGATGTGAGAGAGGAAGTGAGAAAGAGTATGGGTGGCAAAGAGAGTACAAGATGGGAGAGAGAGGAAGTGTGAGAGAGAGTAGGGGTGGCAGAGCGAGTACGGGATGGGAGAGAGAGGAAGTGTGAGAGAGAGTAGGGGTGGTAGAGAGAGTACAAGATGGGAGAGAGAGGAAGTGTGAGAGAGAGTAGGGGTGGCAAAGAGAGAGTACAAGATGGGGGAGAGAAATTTAAAGTAGGGGATGGGAGAGAGAGGAAGTGTGATAGAGAGAGTAGGGGTGGTAGAGAGAGAGTACAAGGTGGGAGAGAGAGAGAGTACATGGTGGGAGAGAGATTGAGAGTAGGGGATGGGGGAGAGAGAGAGTAGGTGGTTGGAGACAGAGTGGGACAATGAGAGAAAGAGAGAGGAGGATGGGAGTGCATGTGTGTGAAAGAGAGAGTAGGGAATGGGAGAGGGGGGAGAGAGAGTAGCTCGAGAGAGAGAGTAGCTCAAGAGAGAGTAGGGGATGGGAGAGAGAGTAGGTGATGGGAGAGGGAGTGGGAGAGGGAGAGAGGGGGGGTGGAAATGTGTGTGTGTGTGTGAGAGAGAGAGAGGGGTGTGTGTGTGAAAGAGAGAGAGTAGGGAATGGGAGAGGGGAGAGAGAGAGATAGAGAGAGTAGGGGATGGGAGAGAAAGAGAGTAGGAAATGGGAGAGGGAGAGGGAGAGGGAGAGAGAAAGGGGATGGGAGTGTGTGTAAGAGAGAGAGTAGGGGATGGGAGAGAGTGTGAGAGTGTGAAAGAGAGTAGGGGTTGGTAGAGAGAGCTCGTATGGGATGGGGGAGAGAGAGAGAGAGTAGGGGATGGGAGAGAGTGTGAGAGAGAGTGAGAGTAGGGGATGGGAGAGAGAAAGTAGAGAGGGAGAGAGAGTACTTGAGAGAGAGATATAGTAGGTGGTACAAGAGGGAGTGGGAGAGGGAGAGAGAGGGGAGATGGGAGTGTGTGTGACAAATATAGAGAGTAGGGGATGGGAGAGGAGAGAGAGAGGGGAGATGGGAGTGTGTGTGTGTGTCTACAAAAGAGAGAGAGTAGGAGATGAGAGAGGGGGGAGAGAGAGTAGGGGATGGGGGAGAGAGCATAGGAAGTGGGAGAGGGAGAGAGAGAGAGAGGGGGAATGGGAATATGTGTAAGAGAGATAGAGTAGGGGATGGGAGAGAGTGTGAGAGTGTAAGAGAGAGTAGGTGGTGGTAGAAAGAACTCATATGGGATGGGAGAGAGAGAGTGAGAGTAGGGGATGGTTGAGTGTGAGAGAGAGTAGGGGATGGGAGAGAGAGAGAGAGTAAGGGATGGGAGAGAGAGTAGAGAGAGAGAGAACTAGAGAGAGAGAGAGAGAGAGAGAGAGAGTATGCGGTAGGAGAGGGAGTGGGAGAGGGAGAGGGAAAGAGATAAGAGGATGGGAGTGTGTGTAACAGATCTATAGAGTAGGGGATGGGAGAGAAGAGAGTGGAGGGATAAGAGTGTGTGTGTCTATGAAAGAGAGAGAGTAGGTGATGGGAGAGGGGAGAGAGAGAGTACGGGATGGAGGATAGAGAGTAGGTGGTGGGAGAGGGAGAGAGTGAGAGTAAAGGATGGGAGAGAGTGTGAGAGAGAGTAGGGGATGAGAGAGAGTGTGAGAGAGAGTACGAAGAGGGAGATAGAGAGAGGGGAATGGGAGTGTGTGTGATAGATCTAGGATTAGGGGATGGGAGAGAAGAGAGAGAGGGGGGATGGGAGTGTGTGTGTCTATGAAAGAGAGAGAGTCGGGGATGGGAAAGAGTGTGAGAGAGAGTAGGGGGTGGCAGAGAGAGAATATGAGATGGGAGAGATAGAGTGAAAGGATGGGAGAGAGTGTGAGAGAGAGTAGGGGGTGGCAAAGAGGGAGTATAGGATGGGAGAGACAGAGTGAAAGGATGGGAGAGAGTGAGAGAGAGAGTAGGGGGTGGTAGAGAGAGAGTACAAGATGGGAGAGGCAAAGTGAAAGGATGGGAAAGTGTGAGAGAGAGTAGGGGATGGGAGAGTGAGAGAGAGAGTTTGGGATGGGAGAGAGAGAGTAAGAGTAGGGGATGGGAGAGAGAGATACTAGAGAGGAAGAGAGAGATAGTAGATAGTGGGAGAGGGAGTGGGAGAGGGGGAGAGAGAGAGGGGGGGATGGGAGTGTGTGAGAGATCTAGAGAGTAGGGGATGGGAGAGGAGAGAGAGGGGGGGATGGGACTATGTATCTATAAAAGAGAGAGTTTAGGGGATGGGAGAGGGGAGAGAGAGTAGCCTGAAAGAGAGAGAGAGTAGCAGATGGGAGAGAGAGAGAGAGAGAGAGAGAGAGAGAGAGAGAGAGAGAGAGAGAGAGAGAGACTAGGTGGTGGGAGAGGGGGAGAGAGGGGGGATGGGAGTGTGTGTAAGAGAGAGTAGGGGATGGGAGAGAGTGTGAGAGAGAGTAGGAGGTGGCAGAGAGAGAGTAGGATGGGAGAGAGAGAGAGAGAGAGAGAGAGAGAGAGAGAGAGAGAGAGAGAGAGTAGGGGATGGGAGAGAGTGTGAGAGAGAGTAGGGGGATGGGGGGGAGGAGAGAGAGAGAGAGAGAGAGAGAGAGAGAGAGAGAGAGAGTAGGCAGTGGAAGAGGGAGAATGGGAGTGTGAGTGAGAGATCTAAAGAGTAGGGGATGGGAGAGGAGAGAGGGTTGAGAGAGGGAAAGTAGGGGATGGGAGAGGGAGAGAAAGATAGAGAGAGTAGGGGATGGGAGAGGGGAGAGAGAGTAAGGAGAGAGAGAGAGAGAGAGAGAGAGAGTAGGGGATGGGAGAGAGTAGGCAATGGGAGAGAGAGTACAAGAGGGAGAGTGACAAAGAGTAGGTGATGGGAGCAGGAGAGTGAGAGAGAGAGTAGGTGATGGGAGAGGGAGTAGGAGAGGGAGATTGAGAGAGTAGGTGATGGGAGAGGGAGAGGGAGAGAGAGAGAGAGTAGGGGACGGGAGAGGAGAGAGAGAGAGAGAGTAGGGAGGATAGAGAGTGATGTGTTTTGACATAGTGCATATGCACTATAGTGCATACACACTTTATAGTAAATATGAGCTATAGTGCATACGCACTATGTGAAATCACCCAAAAATAGTCAAAAAGAAACTTTGGGGCCCATTTCATCCATTCTTTGCTTTTGGTTTGTTGTGCTTTCTGGTATTCTAACAGAAATTGCGGGTTCCAACATAACAAACACTATTCCAAGACTTTTTGAAGGTAGCAAACACCAAATTCAATCATTGGATACGTGATTTGAATACTTTTTTAATATTCCTTGTATAGAAAAGGTTAGTGCAATCCATTTTAAATATTGTTTGTTGATATATAGATACAAATTTGATTATAATTTGACATGTCATTTGATATATAGTGAATTCATTGAAATTTGTATGTTTGAATGAAATGTTATTTTGAAATGGTTATAAATTTGACAAGTTGTTTGATATATATTGTGTATTCATTAAAATAATTATAATTTTTATATGTATTTGAATAATTTGTAATTTACACATTGTAAGTAATTCAGATGTTTGAATAATTTGACATGTAGAAATCATCATCATGCCAAGGAAGAAACCAAAAATTCAAACAAATGAAGATAGGGAGAGAGATTTGGCAATTAAAAGAGACAAAATGAAACTACTACGTGAACAAAGAAAATTTCAAAGCAATAATGAAGAATTGACTTTCGAGGAGGATCAAGAACCACCGATACAAAGAAACAAAGAGGATGATTTGGAAAGACAAAGAGAATGAATGAGACTATTGCACTCAAGAAGACAATTGAACTATGAAGCTACACCATCTTCCAATGTTGGAGTCATATCATCCTCTCATGTTGAGGAGACACTAATTTGTAGATCCAACAATGTACACACTCCATCATGTCATGTTGAAGACACAACATCAACACATCAAGTAGGTGATATTCCATCTTTTGCATCTTATTGCCAAGGCACATCATATTCAGTTCAAGGTACAAAATACACTCAAACTTATGTTGATGTTCAAAATGTTGAGAGAATGGAAGAGATTATAACACCTTCTAGAATTCATTTTAGAAGACCAAAATATTTGATTGATATTGATACTAACATTTTGAAATCAATACTTGACAAGATTAGCAAACGTACTAGTCAAAGAAAGGTTAATCGTATGTGGAGATTATTTTTTGAAGAATTAGTGGGTTCTAAATCACTCACCAAAGATAGTAATATCACAAGATGAATACTTACATCAACAATAGTAAGTAGCCAAATGAAGAAAGATCGACTCATGAGAAAGACAAGAAAAACATTAAAAATTGGTAGAGGTACTCTAAGGAGAGCCATGCTAAGGCATGAGAGATTGGAAGATCCAACAAAAAATGAGTTATGGACATTTAGCGGTAGACTACCAGGAAATGATAAAAAAATTAATGAAGCTTTGAAATCATTGATCAAAGATTTTTGAAAAAATAACACATGTGTTTCCCCTAATCAAAGAGATGTTGTAAGAAGGAGAATTGGTAGCCAAAATCGTGACCCTAATGCAAAAGATTTTTTGGACTCAACTCAGACACAATTTTTTGCAAAATTTATTGGTATGTATTCTCAAATTTGAATAAGTCAAAGGTTTTTATAGATGGGTAAACCTTTTTATGTCAAAATAAATCACACATGCACAACTTGTTGTTGTAGGATACATATTGAATTTTCTAACCATTTTGATATTTTTAGGCATATATGTGTGTTTTTGCATTCCAAGTTTGTTTTGCGGGATTGTGACATGAATGAGCCACCAAGATCTTTAACGGAATTCATATCCAACATTTTATGTGAAATAGAGGATGGCCGACAATTTTACAAGACATCATGCTTGGATGATACATGCTTATTTTGTGATTTTTTGTAACTTTTATCAACTTGTAAACATATGGATAGTACACATGCAATTGGAAATGAAATAGTAGATTACAAAAAATTTAAGATAGTGACATATGCTCTAAAAGCTGAGAAATAGGGCAAAAGATGTGATTTAGTCATTGAAAAATTCTAGTGTATGAGTTCATGAAGATTTTTCATGAAAAAATTATTTACGAGTATGCAAGGCATACACATAGAGCTCTATGGTTGGATTTGTAATTCAAGTTGTGCAAAGATACATTTCTACTAGATATCATTCTTTCAGTTGTAGACTTCGCAGAGAACTACACACTAAAACCACAAAATGAGGTGTAAGAAAAGTATTATAGTTCTCAACAAGTACCCATATTTGTTCACATAACATTAATGCATTCACCTACAAGTACAAAGGATGACAGGAATATTTTGAAGGAGTGCCATTTTTACATCAGCAATGATCGATCACATTCTATGAAGTTTGTACAGGGTTTTTTTCAACTATTTTATGGAGATTTGGCTAATAGGGGCATCACATATCATTTGCACATTATTTGGTCAAACAATTGCGCATCTCAATTCAAGAATGCATAGATGTTCTATTGGTTAAGCAAGATGTAGAGGTTGTGTAGAATTCAATTTATGTGGAATTTCACAAAGGCTGGTCACAGAAAGGAAGAGCATGATGGTGTAGGTGCATGCATCAAAAGAGCCTTAGCTCGTGAAGAACTAAAGTACAAAGATGGAGCAATATTGATAGATGCAAAATCCATTGTCTAGTGGTGTAATGCTACAATAGGCCCAGGTAAGGAAGGTGAGTCTATGGTTTGTAAATTTTTTTGGTTGATAAATAATACTAACATTGCACCATATCAGGATTGTTGCACACTAATAGGATCTAGTGAGTTGCATTTTTTTAGAAGCTTTGATGCAGGTTCATGGGGTATCCACACATGAAAAATGGCATGCTATTGTCCATCATGTGCAAAGGAAAATTGGGATGACTATGAGTCGATTGAATGGGTGGACAAATGGGATATATGAGTTTTGGACCCAATTGACACCTATCATTACCCACAAGCATTGGAAATGGTAGAGATGGATTCATCTATTGACTTTGACCACTTGTCAGATCTAGTGCAATTTGGTAATATATATATTTATATATCTTTGTAATTTCAATATGTAACTTTTTAACTTTTACTTAAGTATTTTCTGAATTAATGACCACATTTTGTACATTTGTCACTGCAGGCCATGTTTTTGCTATTATTCCACCTGAAGACAATGAAGAAGGGATAGATTATTATTTGTGTCATTGTGTCCAAGCCAAACAAAAATTGGATCACTCAGTTATAGATGGTGAAGATTTAGAGTGCCATGTCAGTGTAGTGGTTGTAACCGGCACATGGCTTAGACGATATTCTATGAAAAACCCTAACTTGTGGTTATTTGAGGATTGGCAAACAGAGAGGAAAATTCTTCATTATTCAAACCTTGTTGTTACATCAAATGTCCACTTGATAAAATATGGTGGAAAACCACATAATAAGATTCTTTGGAAAGTTCGTGAGTCAGACCATGAGGCAATACTTGAGACATTAAAATGTAGAGTAGATCCAGTTGGCTCATTAGATTGAATAGGGAGAGAGGGAGAGAGAGTGATTAATCTTATCTTAGATTTTTTACTATGCTAATTCTTCATTTGCAGGTCACCAAAGAAGAGGGCTAATAAAGTCAAAGCACCAGTGCTAAAGGGTGAGATGCCAAAATTATCTACGAAATGGTATTATCAATTCACATCCTCAATGTTTATCAGTGATTTTTGTTCAAGTACCATTGTGTGTTAATCATCTTATGCCTAGGATTACAGAGGATCACAATCATCAAAAAGTAAGAAGGAAAATAGGTCTCAATCTGATGATAATGGGGTAGTTACAGATATCGTTCTCTCTAAGGATAATGTTGATCAGCCGATGTATAATTTGAGAGAACCAAAAGACTTTTGATATTTTGATAATTTTGGGATGTTTTTTGTAATAATATCAACACTTGATGAAACCAAATATTATGAGTGGAACTTAGTAGTTTTGTTTAAGCATGTCTAGATCCCTAAAAATAGTCAATGAAAAATACATTTAAAGAGGTTTCTTAGATTGTGCACATTAAATATGTCCATGTCAGATTTTCTAAAATTATTCCATACTATGATTTTGAGGTGACCATTCAGTTAAGCAATAAAATGATATTAAAAAAGAGGTGCAAAATAGAGATTTCTCATGTTTTTCTTCTCTTGTGTGCATGTGGGATAGTTTTACTTTTGTTTCTTGTGTGCTAGACCGGTTCTTTCTTATTGATGACACAACCACTTATAATAATGATGCATATAAAATATTGTATTCATTGGTAACCTTTCACTTAACAATCATGCCACTTTAATGAGGTCAGCCAAGTGCATTTTTATTCACTTTTTACATTTTCCCAATAAGGCACTCAAATCGAGGTTTCTTCATTTTCTTTTTTTGGGTGTCGGGGGGAGTTGGTTGGGGTACATTAAGAGGGGTTGCCAAAAGCTGATGGGTGACCAACATGCTTTTATTATAATTCCTTCCATGCATGGTTTGGCCCATGCAAAGATAATTATGCAACTTACTATATTTAAATTGCCTCATAACTTTGCCCTTCGATATCAATGCCAATATTTTCCAACATGTTTGCTGTACTCTTCATGTTGCAAATGCTAAATAAATTGAAATGGCTTAAGTGATGCTATATGCATTTGAAGCAAGGGACTCATTTAACCCCAAGTTGTGGATAGAAGGGTTGTTAGAGAATTTCTATAAGCACAAACTAAGGATGGAAGATATATGAGCTAACTACACAAATGAATATGAAGTCTAATGAAGTTATTCACACCTCAATGCTCATCAAATGAAGATCTAATGGATTGCAAAAATGTCATATGAAGTGAGATCATGGAAAAGTTCTTGAGTTTGCCTATGGTCAAAACAAAATTTTAAAAAACCAATCCCCAAAATGGATTGGAACACTGAAGCACTCAAGACTACAAAGGATAAAATGAACAAATTAGTTGAGAGGAGTGAAAGATATTTGAAGGAAAAGAAGAAGCAACTTAATCTAGACATAGGAGAATCTTTAGAGGCTAAGGTGAAGGAAGCAGAGTAGTAGAAAGAACAATAACAAGAAGCACCTCACAAAGCAATAAACACAATGTAATACAAAGAACTTTAAACAACTATTAAAGAAAGGAAGAAGAAGAAGCCAAAATTTGACTTTTTGTATCGAAGGTTGACTCAAAAAGGATGTCCCTCACAAGTCCCAATAGTCTCTCTTATCCCAAGGCCCATACATGCCATACAAACTAAAGATGATGAAAAACCTCCAAATATGTCACCAATTTGGGCCTTGGATGCTTCGAAGTACAAAAGCTCCAAATTGCTCATAAACAAGCCTCAAAACTAGGGCCTCTGAATAAACTACCTTCCACACCATTCTAGGATAAATTGAGCATGGATACACCATTCATTTGATGTTACTAGACTCCTTAAACCATAAAAAGTATGCCACCTTAAAGCAGATCTCTCACTACTACTCCCAACCATCCACTTCCATTAACCCTTCCACTACTCTTCTCGATGATCACCAACCAAATACCTTTCATTTACACATTAAAAGTTAGAAATTATATTGTACATATCAAGGATCAATCACTCCATGAGAATCAATTTTTTATCATTCATGGAGTGATGATCTTTCCATTAAATTAGATCAAAATTATGAAGAAATCACTGTGTTACTCGGGACAGTCAGCCCTATTCTTGTAATCAGCCAATTAAACCAAATACAAAACATGAAAAATAAAGATAAAATGATATTAAAAAAGAGGTGACCATTTAGTTAAGCATTCAAAAAGATATTAAAACTAACTTCTTGAGGTGACCATTCAGTTAAGCAATAAAATGATATTAAAAAAGAGGTGCAGGGCTTAGGATCTCTTCTAGGGACTATTTAAACACCAAATCCACCTTTACTTAGTTGATTTTCTTCACCTACAACTCTAACAACTCAAATTCCTTCAATTTAGGACCAAATACATGTAAATATTTGGCCTAGGACTTGCAAGTAAAATTACCTTCCCTTGGTTTTTCAACTCCAACTTTTTGAATCTGTAAGAACACTCCTAGGGCTTTCATTTCCATTGGGTTTTGTGCCATTTGAACTGCACAGTTTAAAGCTATAGGTTCATTTGCACAAAAACCTCCTAAACCTAGGGTTTCTGGACTGATTTTAGAAAAAATGCTCTAACATTTCTTAGAAATCACCAATAAACCTCAAATCAAGTGCATAGGATAGAGGACTCAATAAATTTTATCCTTTGACCATTCAACCTCCTATCCCAATCCATACATCATGTGTGGAAGCAAGAATGTAACAATTTTGAGCCAAAAAACCAATAAATTTTATTAAAACTTGCAAAAATCTGTACATCAGACCAACCTATTCTTTTGGGAAGGTTGGGTGTTACATTTTGTATGCTTGGTTGACTAATTAACTGCCATAGAAATAATTGGAATCGGTTCAAACTTCTTCCTCCCTAATTAGCAAATTTCGACAAAAAATTGCTTAGTAACTTTTGTTGCATTTTTGCAATTTTCAAACCAAGAATTCTTAAGACTTTCAAACTTACCTAAGACTTACTTAAACCTATTCTAAGGTCTTTTCAACCTTCTTTGGAGTATATTCCTTATTCTAAACCTATTTTTTCCCTTATGGGTCTCTAAGGATTCATGGTTTATATGAACACCAAATGAACCTTGAGCCTTTACAAATGGGCATGTTATGACATGCTCTTATTCCTAATACCTAAAAACCTTATCAACTTGTTGAAGAGACACCTAGAAAGGTGGTATGATGTAGAGTCCTTGAAAATGCTTCATGAAGACCTTGAGTGCCTTGAGTACCCTACACTATATATATAAGTTATTTAAAAAGTAAAATAGACTAGTAGTAAATTTAACTTGCTTGTAAGTTTTGTGGCCTATCTACACCTAAATAATCAAAGGCATCACAAGTCTCAATATCAATAACCAAAATATTACAAGAAATCCATCCTGTAATCTAAGAAATCTAGAGAGTAATTCTTCCTTGTATCCCCCTGATAGGGAACCTAAGAGATCACATAACTAATAAGGGTAAAAGTGAAATAAATTTTATTCTATTTTTAACACAAAATTGAAGCACATACATTTCATTTTCAATTCTTCTAACATTAAATATTTTGATATATCACATTGATTAAATATATGAATATTCTATATTAACTCAACAACCAAGTTCTTATAGGTTCCCAAACATCACTACTAGAAATGCATACATAAGTTCCCATAAGTAAAAACCATCATAAATATATGAACAAGATTTCATTATAAATAATTGAATCCATTATTACAATTAGATAGTGTAAAAATCACATAAGCATACCAAGGACAATCATCTTGATATACCCATTCATCTTTATTGCAACTAAGCATGTGTACATATACATATTACAAGGAGCAAGTAATCATCATATATCATGTTTTCATATACTTCTAACATTTTTCTCCTCCAACATGATCTCTATACAAAATGGATACATAAGTATTATATCATAGTCATGATACAAAAATATGATGTTGCAACATCTAGTCACACACAAAAAAAGATGCAAAATTGGAATGTGTGAAGAAAGATCATCCAAGGTTCTTGAAAAACTCTGGAAAAATACTCAATGGATAAAAGACTTTCCATCCAACCATGGAACCTTATTGCCCCGCTCCCCTAAGCTAGGAGATAACACAAGGCCCCACACCAAGTTCAAACATAAGCAAGGGGATACAATAGCTATTTTAACACTGATAAAGTTTATTGCTGATTAATATTGTATCAAAAATTCAAACTGATTAGGTATTGAATTAAACTTGATAAACAAATGATAGAGAAGGAAAACTTTAAACATGAACAAGATCATAAACCATATGATGATGACATATTGGAAATGATAAACTTATCCTTAAACAGTGATAAAGTTTATCGTTAATCAATATTCTATCAAAGTTTTGTACTGATTAGGTATTGAATTTAATGTCATACATGAACATATCTAATTTAATGTCATATATGAACATATCTAATTTAATGTCGTACACGAACATATCTAATTTAATGTCATACATGAACAAACATATAACATAAAATGATAACCAATAATGTCATGTACATTAACAAACACATAATATATTATGGTAACCAATAATGTCATACATGAACAAACATATCATATATTAACCAATAATATCATAAGTCTAATAATGTCATGCATCAAATAAATGTCATACATCAAATATAAAATGTCATATATACATCAAATGTATATCGAATATGTCCACTAACATAAAATCCAACATATATATCCGTTGATGCCTATACATATACACGTCTATCAACTATATCTTCTCCTTTCCACGAGGGGAAGGAAACAAATCTGTAGAGACCTTCGATCATCGTGTGGAGGGAGATGATGGCAATGATGGGGTCCTCCTCACACACTTGCTTGTCCTCTTGTTGAGGCTCTTCTCTAACTCGAGCTGATACAAACAAAGTAGAAATGAATGAATAATTATTATACATTGAAATCAAATATATGTACATAGAAAATTAATTATTTTCTTACCGTTATCATATAGTTGCTCTGCAAGTCCACCTCGAACGCTTTATGATCAGGTGTGAAAAGACCCTACAAAAATTGAATCAATATAATGACTTATAAATAACATTAGAAATTTCAATACTAACTATTATAAACAACAACTAAAACCAAGAAAATTCTTTCATACCTCAGTCAATGGCTGTGAACTAGCCATAGCTGTAGCCACTCCATGATCGATGAACTATTGGAGATGAGGAGGAGTGTCCGATGTCATGAGCTACATGTCATACAATATATGTTACATGTAACATGAAACATGAAACAAATATAATAAAATGAATTAAATTAACATGAAAAAATGTACCTCTACAAAGCTCGTATGATGTCTATGCTCCGAGTCCATAGTAAATGTTGACGGTCCTGTAGACAAGTGATGCACATGCATAAATTTTTTTGTCAATCCTTAATATGATTACTCAATAAATATATGTATTAATTTAAATTATTAAATCGATACATACCTCTGGACTTGTGGATGGGGCAAAAAATGGGGATCGCTACTAGGCCCACCAACACTCTGACCCTAAATTTTGAACAATGCCAATAGATGCTAATTAATTAATCATTCACTATACATATAAAATGTGATCAAATTAGTAAATTATAATTGTAATTTACCTGTGTGTCAATGTCAAATGTGTCATTCAAGAACTGATCAATGACAAGCAAATCATCCACACCATCTCTAGCATGAGTGCCAAATGTGCATAACAATCCACATGGTGTGCACATGTGATCATTGTGCACTGAAGGCTCCCCCTCAACTAATGGACTCATGCAATGGATGAGGTTCTGCATCAAAGCATTAATGGTCCCTAGAGCACTGGCCTCTACATGTTCTTTCACAACTGATGGAATAGTCAGATGCTCACCCTATGGCTTGACCATAGGTGCCCTAACTACATTAGGGTCACAATGTGCCACTAGCCTCTCAAATGATGACCACCCACCTCTACCCTGGGAGTCTAATATATCAAAATAATTGGGGATCTCCCCAAGGAAAAAATCACAATGCAATTTCTTTAAAAAATACATGGGGACCTTTTGATTGTTGCAAGGAGGGGCATCAAAAACCATCCACCATCTATCCCAAAAATTATTTCTAATAGCATCGTGTATGCACCAATGGATGGGGAACCATTTAGTACCCTCTCTAATAGTATTTTGTTCACCTGGTTTTCTAAATAATGCACATATTCTACCTTTTGGTATTTCTTTTTTTTAACATCTTGATATGACAATTTATTTGCATAAAATCTTTTTTGTTCATCCCTCTTAACCTGCCAAACATCTAACTGACCACTAACTGAAGCTATCTAGGTCTTAATGGATTTGAGGGACGATGCCAATTGAGCCCTCATTGGATTGGTTTGTCCAGATTCTATCAATCAACCAATGAGTCCTTCTAATTCAATTTTGCCTCTTTCTATTTCATTTATTATATTTTCTTGTGTGCCAAGTGGAGGTCTTGCAACTGGTTTAGGCTGCAGAATTTTTTGTTCTTCTTGGGGAGGGTTTTGGTTTTGATTTTCTTAAGGATTTTGAGCTTCTTGGGGATTTGCTGGTTGATTATTGACATTTCTTGATAAAAAATCAATTGAAATATAAATAAATAAATAAATCTATAAAAAAAAATTGTAAAAAATCTACAAAACAATATAAAAAAATATATCAAACAATGCAAAATAAAATTTAGATCACATATGTGTTAGATACAATTATTCAATTATGTGTTGTCTTTGATGTTACACAAATGTCATATCAATCATTAGACAAAGTCTATCGAGCTTAGTTGGTTAGCAAGGCAAAAGACAGAGTCTACCAAGCTCACTCAGGCGCTGAAGGCTTCTGTGGTAGAGATCAGTTTCTACCAAGCTAGCAAGGTCAAAAAAGGAAAGTTAGCTCTTACCAAGTTCACTCAGTCTCCAAAGGATTTTACAGAGTTTGCAGTGTTTACCGAGCTTCACTTGGTTAACACTAGAAATCATTTTTTAGAGCAGTGTTTATCGAGCAAGGTCAGCCAATGAAGGATTTTATTGTTTTGAGAAACAAAGTTTATTTTTTTAATGTAATATTTATAGCCAACTGATGTGATGATTATTGGTAAATGTAACTTGTAAATGAGCAGACTTGACAATTTGTAAGGTATAAATAAAAGGTCAAGTTGTGAATTTTAAAGTATGGATGAATGAATGAGCGAGCATGCAAGTGAGTTGATTGTGTGAAGAAGAAGTGTGAGAGAATTTTAGAAGGATCAGATATCCTTGAGGAGCAGCAAATATTTATTCAATCTGTGAGGATCTAGTGAAGCAGAACAAAAATTTGTATTAGCAAAGTTCAGTTGCATCTCATTCAGGTCACTTATTGTTACTTTCTCACCATTGTAATAGTAATTATTAAATCTCTTAATAGAGTTGGTCTAACAACCATTTTGTAAATCCTCTAAAAAGGTGGATAGTTCAACTGAATTTTTCTAAAGACCTCTAGCAAGGCCACTCCCAACAGGGTGATTAAATCCTCTAACTAGGTCACACCTAACAGTGTGTTTTGTAACCTTTAACAGGGTTGGCTCCTAACAGGGCTCACTTCAAAAGAGTGAAAATTAGTAGCTAGTTACTTGGTGGTTTTTTCCATATTGGATTTTCATGTTAAATTTGGTGTCTCTTGTGTTCATGTTATTTACTTTTGCATGCATGTTAATAATTGTGAATGCTTAAAGATCAGTAATAAGTTAATTTATTGAGTTACGACATTTCTCTGTGTGGCTACCGAGTGACAACAGTAACTAGTTGTTTAAGATATCTAAGGGATCTATGAAATTTTTTTTGTGGTAACTGATTCACCCCCCATTTTAGTTACTCCATTTATATTTCCAACAATTGGTATCAGACAATTTGGTGCTTGTAGGAAGGATTTCAAGAATCTAAGCTAAAGATTAGGATGTCTTACAAGAGGGAAATTCCAAGGCTCAACAAGGATAACTTTTCAGCATGGCAAGGTCTCATGAGACTCCATCTAGCTTCTATTGGAGATACAGGACTGAAATATCTGGATGAAGCATATGTAACTCCTTTTGGTACATTATTTGCAAATGACATTTTTGAGAAGAAGACTCATAATAGCATGATGATAGACATTGCATCTACCCTAAGCTATGAAGAATTTGATGATATCAAGGACTACAAAACTGCTTTTGAAATGTGGAACAAGCTGAAAGATATCTATGGAGGTGATGATAATGTGAGAAGAACCAAAGTAGAAAGTTTAAGAGGTTAATTTGATCAAATGAAGATGAGAGAGGATGGAAACATAGCAAAATATGTTGAAAGAGTCAAAGCAAGTGTTAGTGCAATCAAAGCTTCTAGAGGAGATATCAAGGAGGAAACAATTACAAGTAAAGTTTTTAGAACATTACTTCCCATTTATGCAATCAAAGTTTATGTAATTCAAGAAAGAAGATGTGAAGCAAATCATAAGATAAATCTAGAGGCCATAGTTGGAAGATTGATTGTATTTGAGCTAGATAAGTATGATAACTATGTTCTAGCTACCAAGAACATTGAACCAGCATTTGAAGCCAAGATTTCACTCAAGGAGAAAGGCAAGAAGATAAAAGATTCTTAGTCAGAAAGTGAAGAAGAATTAGAATAGAGTTCTGATAGTCATCTTGAGGTGGTTGAAGCACTTCTAGCAAGAAAATATTCAAGAGGCAAAGGGAAATACAAAGGCAAGATCCCTCTAATCTATTTTTCTTTTGAAGAAATTGGACATATCGCAGCTAGGTGCCCAAATAAGCAGAACAAAGATGAGAAGAAAGGTCACAAGTGCAATGGTAAGAAAGACTTCAAATCATTCAAGGAAAAAGGTAAGAAAACATGTTTCATGGCTAAGAATTCTAATGATTCTGATGATGAAGAAGGGGATGAGATTGTTTACATTGTTGTGAAAGATGATTCTGATAATGATGAGGAAACAAAACTTATTTCTCACGTGAGAAAAAATGATACATGGATCATAGATAGTGGTTGTTCTCATCATATGACTAGTGATAAAACTAAGTTTGAACATTTTGAAGACTATGATGGTGGCAAGGTGAGGTTTGGTAATAATGAACCTTGTTGCATAAAAGGAAGAGGAAGAATCTCACTAACCAAAGAGCTTGTATGTGATAATGCATATTGGGTAGAAGGACTAAAAAAAAATATGTTGAGTGTGACACAACTACTCAATAATAGATTCAAAGTGGAATTCATGCATGGAAAAGCAAGACTGTTGGATGAAAAAGGAAATCTGATTGGATCAGGCACCCAAACAAAAGGTAACTTATTTTATCTTGAACTTGGTGAATGTTCATGCTTTAATGCTCAAGTTGAATAAAGTTGGTTATGGCATAGGAGGTTATGTCATGTGAACTTTGATAACTTGGTGAAAACAAGTAAATTCAAGAAAGCAATAGGCATTCCAAACATAAAGAAACCTGAGGATGGTCTATGCAAGAATTGTCAAATTAGCAAGATGGGAAAGACTAGCTTTAAAAATAAGAACTATCACTCTAAATAAGTTTTAGAAATTCTGCATACTAATTTCTGTGGACCTATTGGAATTGAAAGCTATACTAGTGAAAAGTTTTTCATTCTTTTTGTTGATGATTATTCAAGAATGATGATTGTCATGTACTTGAGAGAGAAATCAGAAGCATGTGAGAAGTTCAAATGGTACTTGGGTAGAGTTGAGAAGGAAATAGGAAAAAGACAAAAATGTTTGACGTCAGACAAAGGTGGTGAATTCATCTCCCATGATTTCAATAACTTTTGCATTGAAAGGGGAATCAAAAGACAAGTATCAGCCCCTGGAACTCCTAAGCAAAATGAAATAGTTGAAAGAAAAAATAGATCTATCATGGACTGTGCAAGAACCCTAATGATTGAAAAGAGCATTGCTATCAAATACTGGAAGGAAGCTATCAGCATTGCAATTCATACCTTGAACTAAGTACAACTGAAGAAGGACTCATTCAAAACCCCCTATGAGTTATGGTATGGCTACAAACTCAATGTAAGTTACCTAAAAGTATTTGGAAGAAAATATTACATTTTGAAAGAATCTAGAAAAGGAAAAAATTTTGTGAAGGGTGATGAAGGAATATTTTTAGGATATTCTTGCAAGAGTAAAGCATATAGATGTTTGAATTTGTCTACTCACAAAGTCATAGACAGTGCACATGTGAAAGTTGATGAGTTTGTAGAAAGAATTGAAGAAGAAAGAAAAAGGAAACTAGAAGACTACAGGAGATTTGTTTTCGTTGAACCTGATATAGTGCCAAATACACCTATCAATTGTGAATCTTTTACTCCCGATTCTTTAGTAACCAAGTTTCAGGAAGTTCAAACAGAGCTAAAGGAACCCAAGTCACATTCTGATGCTACCGAGGTAATGCCTACTGAGTCTGAAGGACCCAAGCAGCAAACAGAATAGCCAGAACTTGAAGTTGAAGTACAAGAGGATGTAAATGCAAAGCATTCAAAAGGAAAGGAACCTGTATTAGCTAAATATGTCAAGAAACATCATGCACTAGATTAAATCATTGGAGATAAATTAGAAGGAACTATGACAAGAAGTAAGTTGAAAGGTACTTGTTTACTTGTTGATTTTGAACCTAGAAGTGTCAAAGATGCATTAGAAAATGAAAGTTGGATTGAGGCTATGAACGATGAAATAGAGTAGATAGAGAAAAAAAAAACATGGACTCTTGTACCTAGGCCTAAAGAAAAAAATATGATTGAAACGAAGTGGGTATTCAAAAATAAGTTGAATGAAGATGGTAAGGTATCAAGGAACAAAGCTAGACTGGTATGCAAAGGATACTCTCAAGAAGAAGGTATAGACTATGGAGAGACTTTTGCTCTTGTTGCAAGAGTGGAAGGTGTCAGGACCCTACTTGCATATGCTACATACAAAGGATTTAAGGTTTATTAGATGGATGTCTTGAGTTAGTATTTCTCAATGGTATACTAGATGAAGAAGTTTACATTGAGCAACCTGACGGTTTTGTTGATCCAGACAAGAAGGACATGGTCTGTAAATTACATAAAGCATTGTATGGTCTAAAATAAGCCCCTAGAGCATGGTATGAAAGATTGTATAACTATCTTATTCAAATTGGTTTTCAAAGAACTAATGATAACAATAGCTTGTATATCAAGGAAGGACCAGATAATAAGATTGTATTGGCAGAAATATTTGTGGCTAATACTTTGTTCACAAGAAATGATGATCTTTGCAAAGAATTTTTAGAGAAAATGAATAAGGAATTTGAAATGTCAATGTTTAGTGAGATCAAATTCTTTGTTGGTCTTCAAATTCAGCAGAGTAAGAATGGCATCTACATCACTCAATCTAAATACATCAAGGAGATACTAAAAAAGTGTGGTATGGAAGACTGCAAACTAGTTGGGACTCCTATGTGTACTAAATTGAAACTTACCAAGGATGATGAATCAAAGGAGGTAGATCAGACATTGTATAGATCTATGATTGGAAAGTTGCAGTATGTAGTGCATACAAGACCAGATATTGCCCTTGTAGTTGGTATTGCAGCAAGATTTTCAGCAAAACCAAAACAAAATCACATGATGGCAATCAAAAGAATCATGAGATATTTGAAAGGAACTGAAGATTATGGATTATGGTACAAATGTGGAGGTAATCTGGATTTGAAACTATTTACTAATGCATATTGGGCAGGAAACGTTGATGACAGAAAGAGTACAAGTGGAGGAGCTTTCTTTTTTGGAAAGAGGTTGGTTTCTTGGACAAGCAAGAAGCAAAATTGAACATCCCAATCCACAGCAGAAGCAAAGTATGTTGCAGTAGCAATACACTATTCTAATATTGTTTGGTTCAAACAATTATTAGAAGGCATGAAGGAAGAAATCAAAGAACCTACTATTATGTTTTGTGACAATACAAGTGCAATTAACATATCCAAAAATCTAGTGATGCATTCAAAAACTAAGCACATTGCAATAAAGTATCACTTTGTCAGAGAATTGGTACAGGATAAGGAGATTAGATTGGAATATGTCCACACAAAGGAACAAATTGCTGACATATTCACAAAGCCTTTACCTAAGAATTCATTTTTGTATCTAAGAGGTAAGTTAGGGGTCATTCCCCCATCTGAAGCTCACTAAAATGAAGTTTTAGTGATGCATCAACAGTTATCAATTTGGAGATCTTTTCACTTGACGCAAAATAATCATGGAAATATTGCATATGAATTAGTACATAAGGTACATTGCTATTCATTTGGTTTGTGTTATCTTTGGCATGTGTTGTCAAAGAGGGAGAGTATATTGTCATATCTTTCTGAAATTTGAATCTATTTATGAAAAGTTTGATGGTTGTATAGAAGCTATGTAATTCCTTCACAGAGGGAGATTACTGTATTTGAGGAGTTTGTGCAATGAAATGTAAGAGGGAGAAGCATTCTGTCAGAAGGAGACTTGTTTTCAAATTTCATTATGCTATGACATGTTGTGTTGCCATCAATGCCAAAGAAGGAGATTGTTGAATACAATTATTCAATTGTGTTGTCTTTGATGTTATACAAATGTCATATCAATCATCAAATAGAGTCTATTGAGCTCAGTTGGTCAACAAAGCAAAAGACAGAGTCTATCAAGCTCAGAAGGTTAGCAAAGCGAATTACAAAGTCTACCAAGTGTTTCTGGAGGTTACAATGTGAAGATAGTTTCTACCAAGCTCACTCAGGCACTGAAGGCTTCTATGGAAAAGATCAGTTTCTACTAAGCTAGCAAGGTCAACAAAGGAAAGTTAGTTCTTGCCGAGTTCACTCGGTCTCCAAAAGATTTTACAGATTTTGCAGTGTTTACTGAGCTTTACTTGGTTAACACTGGAAATCATTTTCTGGAGCAGTGTTTACCGAGCAGGGTCGGCCAATGAAGGATTTCATTATTTTCGGAAATAAAGTTTATTTGTTTAATGTAATATTTGTAGCTGATTGATGTGATGATTATTGATAAATGTAACTTGTAAATGAGACGACTTAACAATTTGTAAGGTATAAATAAAAGGTCAAATTGTGAATTTTAAAGTATGGATGAATGAATGAACGAGCATGCAAGTGAGTTGATTGTGTGAAGAAGAAGTGTGAATGAATTGTAGAAGGATCAGATATCCTTGAGGAGCAACAAAGATTTATTTGATCTGTGAGGATCTAGTGAAGCAGAACAAAAATCTATATCAATAAAGTTCAGTTGCATCTCATTCAGGTCACTTATTGTTACTTTCTCACCATTGTAATAGTAATTCCTAAATCTCTTAACAGAGTTGGTCTAATAGCCATTTTGTAAATCCTCTAACAAGGTGGACAGTTCAATTGAATTATTCTAAAGACCTCTAACAAGGCCACTCCTAATAGGGTGATTAAATCCTCTAACCAGGTCACACCTAATAGTGTGTTTTGTAACCTTTAATAGGGTTGGCTCCTAATAGGGCTCACTTCAGAAGAGTGAAAATTGGTAACTAGTTACTTGGTGGTTTTTTCCATATTGGTTTTCACGTTAAATTTGGTGTCTCTTGTGTTCATGTTATTTACTTTTGTATGCATGTTAATAATTGTGAATGCTTAAAGATTAGTAACAAGTTAATCTATCGAGTTACAACATTTCTGTGTGTGGGTACCGAGTGATAGTAGTAACTAGTTATTTAAGACATCTAAGGGATCTGTGGATTTCTTTTTTGTGGTAACTGATTCTCCCCCCCTCTAAGTTACTCCATTTATATTTGCAACAATACGACATGCTCGTGATCTCGTATTTTGCCAGCGAGGAGGCATATTTTCAAGGCAGGTGGTGAAAAGTTTGATTTTCTCCAATTTGTGTATGCACTGCTGTGAGGAGAGGTTAAAAAAAAGAGTTGAAATGAATGGCCTGTGAGTATGCGGCCCATTTATAACATTTTTCCTTTTTAAAAGCACGTATGCACTATTGAAAATTGAAAAAAAAAAAAGGTTGTCACCTTTTTGGCACCACAACTTGGTGCACATACCCTAATTAATGGCGAACATTCACTGCCATTTTCCTTAACCAGAACGATTGAAATTTCTAAACCCTGCTTCAAATTACTTTTCAAAACATATGCAATTTAGCAAAATTCTATGAATCAATAGGATTAAATATTTTAAAGAAATGTTATGGAAACTATAGACAAAATACTACAATATAATCGGCAATAGCGAAATTTGTATTATATCTTTTCTTCATATTTAAAAGCTCACTAGGAAATGGAATTTGTTTATGAATTTTGTGATGAGAAGTAATGATTTTAATTCTGGGAATCATATAAAAGATTGGAACTATAATTTTTAATGTATGAGATGAAATAGGATGTTTAATCGGCAATTCAGTTTTTCACTTGAGCTAAAAGTATATATATTTTAATATGGTAATTTGTCTGGAATTAAATTGGAAGAGCTATTGTTTGTGAGGATTAAAATTAGGGTCTTTAAAAATAGAAGGACGTTGTAAACAATAATTGTGCATGATATGCACTTATCTTTTTCTATTATTAGTTGGTTTTCAGAGTATTCTTATGAGAATTCAACATGGAAAAGTAGAAACTAATGCTATTGTAGATGTCATAGTGCACTCCATGATTTCTTAGCATCCTACTACCATTATCTAGCACATGTGATTTTTACTTGTCTTTGCAAGATTTTAAAATACCAATTCTGTCCAAATTTTAGCTATATCTTATACACAAAAGAGAGCTCCTATATGTCAGTATTGAATGAATATTGTAATAGTGTGGCAAGCCTCTTTAATTATCACAATTGTATTTCAGTAAACATCCTTGCCTTCACAACAAGTTAAATAAAAGAGGAGCTAAAATTTATTCAAACCACGAGAAATATAGATATCAAACAACCCTATAAAGATCTATCAAGTGGTCAAAATGATGATCCAAACTTAGAGGTAATTGACCCTTAACAATAATATTCTAATTTTGGATGTGATTAGTAGCCCATTTAGCCAACCAATCTGCTACATCATTCCACTCCCTCAGGATATGAGTAAAAGTAATAGAATCCAAAGAGGTGCACAAATCAAGAATCTGATTAATAACCAAAGCTAACTTCAAAAAGAATCCCAAAATGTTGCCAAGTCAACATATGTACTACCACCTGTGAAGGAGTCTCACAAAGTATCATGCCCAAACTTTCACAACACTTAACATAGCTTGCTTCAATCACATTTGCAAGAATATACCATTTCTCTACAACAAGTTGATACTAGATTGGATGGAAATTATTTTGATGTACAAATTTAAAAATTTGATCAATAATTAAAAATAAAGAAACTAAACTTGTGTATCATTATTCATCATAAGAAATTACTAATATATAGAGTGTTTTGATGTCGTCAAGATCGTATAATTATGCTAATACAATCGATATTAAACTAGATGTGACTAACAACTAACTACAACTAATTGAGGATGGGTAACTAAGAATTGAGAATAGCTAACATGAACACATTAAATGCCTAATCCTATTTGATGACTTATTCATTTATGTTGGATTACTAATTCCAACAACCCACAACATCAACATAAAAGACAAATAATACGTTATGTAGAAGATATTCTTTGAAAATAGTTCATAGAAAACTAAGACATCTTCAAGATGCTCCCACTTGTTGGTATAGTCATTCAGCTATCATCCAATCTTCAAACACCATTGAACACCATTTGCACATGAAACGTCTCATAACCCTCATAAAGGTATGATGATAAACATCTAGATTTTTAAATCTTCCGCAAACTATTGGACACCGATCCCCACATGTGTGCCTCATAACCCCAATGAAGTATAGTTTCTCCAATCCATTAGCACCTTACACTATTGAGCATACATCTAGCTTCTACTACATCCTTTCCTCTCTTCAAAACATTGATCTCTTTGAATTTAAAAAAAATGAAATTATCATTACCATCAATATATGGTGGTTCTTCTATAGACCTCATCTCCTTGATATAATAACATAAAAAATCTTTAAAAAATCTTCTCTAAGTACATGATAAATCTCCAACTTACTCGTGGTTCTAGAAAAGGGCAGCCAGCCATGAAAGCTGAAACCCATTTGTGCACGAGACTCGAACATAATACCCCATCAACCCTTGAATCCCTAACACCAAGAGCATCATTTCAACAACACACAGAGTGCAAATCAACTGACATGATTTCATTTTTAAGGTTTCTGAGTTTCTTTCATACCGTTGGTTCATACCCTTCCTCTCGTTATCCACCGTGGATCCACATACAAATTTAAATTTTTGCGACCGAAAAAGTCATCTGAAGTTGAGAATGACGATTCCGGGCAGTTAGCAACCTCTAATAGCCTATCGGCTAATTGTTGTAATTGTGCAACGCTATTGATTTCAATTAACCGAGATTGGGGATGTACGGTATCTTTACTTTTTGTGAGACAGTGACGGGTGCACAGGATTCCTAATGACGGCCCTGCTTTCATGAACAAAGTAGGTTTACCTCTTAAAATTCTTCCACATACTCGTCAGATTATTCTCCTTTTTTTCACACTTCAATCTCCTGTGCCAATGCATCGTATTATTCACCCCACTCAGTAAATGCATTTTGCCACTGCCATCTTCACCGAGATCGGATTCGTATGGTACTTATCATTTATCAAAAGCAGCTCTCTGCTACTTCCTTCGTCAAACAGAGGGGTTCCTCAACAATAAGCGCAATCGAATTCCATGGCATCTGCTTCAGATCTTAACAATGGGCGTCAGCCAGAGAACGACGCTACAGATGCTTCTCAACCAATTCCAGCCGCTCCATCTGCTTCTCCTACTTTTTCAGTGGTAACCCTGTTTTCATCCTGCTTTGCTTGGTTTTGTAGCTTCTTTTCTACGCCCATAGATCAGTCGAGTTCCATGGCACTTACGTCCACCACAACTAGTCAATCTCAATCTCAGAATGAGCTTACAAATGCTTTCCAAGGCATGGCACCATATCCATTGTATTCTGGCACGAGAAAGCTGCCATACGATGTATTTATTAATCATCGTGGACCAGACGTAAAAAAGACGCTCGCGACCACTCTCTACAATACCCTAAATGGGATGGGCTTAAGAGTTTTTCTCGACTCAGAGGAGCTTGAATTGGGGGATTCCTTACCTAAAGAATTAGAAGAAGCAATGCGCGGTGCTGCGCTCCATTTAGCTATATTTTCCAAGAGTTATGCCCAATCCCCATGGTGTTTGGCAGAGCTTGCATTCATGCTCAAAACTGGCACCCCGATTGTACCTGTTTTTTATCATATTCAAACTGGTGATGTCCGATATGCGAGTGGAGTATTTGCTGATGCATTTTCCCGGCACGAAGAGAAACGTAGGCATACCCCAGAAAAGCTTCGGGAATGGAAGGATGCACTCTACCATGTTTCCTATAATACTGGTCACGTTGTTAATACGAAGGAGTAAGCACTAAATATCCTTACCCTTTTCTGATCACTTTCCTTCCGAATTCTTTCCATGTTTTTAATCTTTGGTTCTCTTAATAATTGATCTTTGATCTTTGAAGTATTTATCATTTTCTTGTCAATTTCCTTCCGAATTATTTAACTATTTTAATCTGTTAGTTTTCCGTGTACATTGAACTCAGTTTCTAAAGCGATGTTTGCTTTTGCTTGGGATCGCTGTTGTTGCATATTTCAAGTGACGAGGTGGATCTGCTGAAGAAGATTGTGAATTCTGTTTTGGATGTAATAAAAAATGTGCCATTTGTGGTTGCCAAGCATCCAATCGGTTTAGATGAAGCCCTAAATGCCTTTGATATGACAATTCAATCTGCGGAACACCAACACCCTGTGCATATTGTGGGATTATGGGGAATGGGTGGTTCTGGCAAGACCACTCTTGCAAAACATTTTTATAACAACAAATATAAAACCATCGAAAAGCATTGTTTTCTGTTTGATGTTAGAGATGCTGCTCATAAAAGCGTATTGCATACTAAGCAGAAAGAATTATTGGAGGCCCTTGGTTTCAAAGATGTACAAGTGAACAATGTAGAGATGGGGAAGGCTATGATTGCTAGCCGATTGAGATCTGTTGAAGTATTGATAGTGGTGGATGATGTGGATAATGTGGAACAACTAGATGCACTATTGCCTATTAAGGATAGCTTTGGATGGGGTAGTTTAATTGTAGTTACTACACGAGAATTTGAAGTGCTTAGATCTTGGGGTATTTCGACAGTTCATAAAATGAAAACATTGGAGCCACATTATGCTCAACAACTTTTTTGTTGGCATGCTTTTTTGCAGTCCTTTCCACTTGAAGGGTTTGAGTCCCTCGTTGAAAAATTCCTAAATGTTTGTGATGGATTGCCATTGTCCCTGAAGGTTTTTGGAGCACTATTATATGGCAATTTCAGCAAAGATTACTGGATGCAACAACTGAATAAGATCTCTAGAATATTGCCTAAAGATATCAAACAGAGGTTAAAAGTCAGTTATGATGCTTTAGATGATGAAGGAAAGGAGATATTCTTAGATATTGCCTGTTTTTTCACTGGAGAAGAGAAAAATTTGGTTATTCCTGTTTGGGATGGATCAAGATGGGATGGTCTTCATAGCTGGGAGCGACTTCAGAATAAATGTCTTGTCGAGCTTGATGACAATGATCATATAAGAATGCATGATCATCTAAGAGATTTAGGAAGAGAGATCGCAAATCAGCAATTGCCTTACCGAATTTGGTTTCCATATCAGATTATTAAAGTTCATACGGAAGCACAGGTAAGTTAATGTTTGGCAAATTGTTTCACTAAAGGTCATACGGAAGCACAGGTAAGTTAATGTTTGGTAAATTGTTTCACTAATCAAAGGTATAGCAACCTTCATCCCTGTTTTTAGGATTTACTATTGTTTTTATAAGTTTCTGATTTTATTTTCCTTAAAATTTGTTAGAGAGTTTGTATTCGAGGAATAACATCTACAGCAGCTGGATCCACGAGTGGCTTCGGGATGTTTCCTCAATGCTCCCTTGGTGGGGAGGTCATAGTTAACACTAGCGTTGGATCTTGTAGTCTTTCACCGTCTTCGCTTGGACTAAAAGTTTTTCAGGTTAGAGGAAATTACTATAATCAGGTAATTGGGGTTATGTCAGAAGAGCTACTGTGGCTTCGTTGGTTAGACATAGAGCAGAAAAGCCTTGGCTCATTGAATCTATTGAAGAATTTGAGGGTTTTAGATCTCCGGGAAAAACTAACGAGGGACAACCACTTAGAAGAATTGTGGGAGACTGATACTGATGTAAGCATCTTCTTTCGAGACAATTTTAAAGCTTAATTACAATATTTATTTACTTATATGTTCAATGTGCATCTCATTAACAATTATACGTTCGGTGTGCATCTCATTAACACTTTGTTGCAGGCTCCTGTTCAGTTGAGAGGGCTGGTTATTGACGAATGCTCTAAATTTCAAAGGTTTCCAAGCTCGATAGGACGTCTCATTCATTTGAAGAAAATGGTCGTTAAGTTTGCAACTAGGTTGAAGAGTTTACCAGAAGAATTTTGTCTTCTCCAATCGCTGGAACATCTGGAATTGACTGCTTGTTCTGAACTTTCATCATTACCCAGCGGCTTCGGCAATTTGAAAAGCCTGCGCCATCTAAGTTTGAATGTTAACCGAGAATTCAAGATATTGCCAGACTCTTGCAAAGACCTCATACTCCTACAAAATCTTGACCTATGCTACTGTGATAAACTTACCTTACAGCCAAGCATTCTAGAAAACATTACAAAGCTCAAGTATGTGAAACTTTCTGAGTGCAAGCAATTGGAAGTATTGCCTTCTCACATTACAAAACAGGGGTCGTTGAGAGAGCTGTACTTAGGTGGGTGCAGTAGCTTAAGGGAGATGCCAATGAACATTGGTCAATTAAGCAAGTTGCAAGTGTTAGAGATAGGGAGCCAGCTGCTGACAAGCTTGCCAACTTCTCTCGAAGATTTGTCTTCTTTGACTAATCTGAGGATTGAAAGCTGCCCCAAGCTGGAGTGTTTGCCAGATCATGTGGGTCGTCTCAATCTCTTGGAGAATTTAGACATAATCTCTTCAGGGCTGAAATCTTTACCAAACTCAGTTAAGCAGCTCAATAGTCTTCAAAAATTAGTTATATACAAGTGCCCAATCAGCGAATTGAATCTCAGGATGGGCTCGTTTACTTCGTCGTTGTCCAACCTTAAGTGGATAACGTTATCTGGATCAAAAGTGTCCAAAATATCCATCTCCCAAGACTGTTGTCCTGTCCTTGAGAGTCTTGAACTTAATAATATTCACCAGCTAACGGAGATAGAAGTGCTCCCGGCTGCAATCAAAGACTTGTGTTTGCAGGGGTGTAAAATTCTTAAAAACATCAGCTGTATTGTTGATCTGGTTAATATTGAAAAGCTCAGGATAATTAAGTGCCTGGAGGTGGGGGCACTTCCCAGTTTTGCACAATTAGCTTCACTCAAAGAATTTGTTCTCCGAGGAACCTATGGAGTGAGTAAAATACAAGGTTTGGAAAATTGCACAGCATTGGAGGAGTTGGCAGCTGATACCAGGTGGAAAGTGCAGGGTATAGAGAGTTTGAAGCACATGGAAAGATTGAGAAAAGTGGAACTCAGAGCAAACAGGAAATCTGGTGTTCAAAGTTGTATTCAAAGCATTCAGGTAATAATGTTTTCTACGAATTTAGAATTCTCATTGTTTAGGTGTGATTGCATTGTCACTAAATGTTGGTTTACATGGGATTTGTAGAAATTGGCAGGTGAAATTGTAGTATGTACCCAGGCAGTCCCTGATGCGGCCTTCCTTGTAAACTCCTTTGCCTTTCCGAGACACTCTCTGGTTGACTCCATCGCTAACCAAAACATTTACTACAAACCAAGACTGGTGCAGAAGCGATCACCCAATGGTGATGCCATTATCGTATGTTTTGTAATAAATTGTGTTACTTCACGTATGCAATTCCGGATATCTTCTGTTAGTAATGAAATATCTTCAACAGAGGTGGAGGAAGGTAGATGGGTATGGGCAGGTTTCTTCACTCAAAGTTCAAGGTCTCACAGAACAGAGGAGTACATAGTAGAGAAATGGGGTTCGGGCGAGGGTGATGTGGAGAAAGGACTGATTTTGATGGGAGAAAAGCAGAGACTGCTTGAGGTTTTTCGGGGTTTATGGATGCTTCTAGCGAATTGATAGTGTTATACTGATAATGTATCCTAATTAACCTTAAATTAGAAGTAATCACTATAGGAAATGTTTACTTCCGTTAATGATTTTCATATTCCTCTTTTGTACTCTATTAATAATGCAAGAGTGGCCACCTTACTGTGCTTTACTGTCTAGTTTCAAATGCGTTCATATTTCTATACGGTAATTCTCACATACGATGAAGACCGCTACACAGCGTGTGGCTCATAATTGCTATCCATGTATACTTCCTCCGAGTCTCTGTTTTGCTTGGAACTCCGGATATTTTTAATTCTAAGCACTATAGGACATTACAGCCAGTTCTTTTAACAAGAACGATTGAAATTAAGTTTTCGGTATGGTTCAAAATCGAAGAGGTTAGTTAAGAGGATCTCTTTTCAACGATTTTACTGTCGGACTATTATCGAGGGGCCTCTGTTTCAAAAGTAGTATTATCTTTGTTCACATCTATGATCTGAACAGTCCACAAGAGGTCTACACTTAGTGAGAACAACTGCCTAGCCAACCCATACATCTTTCAAAAATGCTAGTTCAGAGGAAGTGCATGATCCTGGAGTTCAGTCGTCCAGAAACCATTAAATCTCGTAGGGTAAATTCGTAACAACTTTTGACTTTTTGATGGTGATGTCATGATTTCTTCAGACGGAAAGGTGCGCCTAGGGCAGAAAGACACCGGTGACCGTCACTTCCAAGACCTTCTCGACATGGGCCAAGTCGTTAATGTCAACTCACTTATGAGGTCGAAACAAAACGTCGGTGCCCAACAACGTTCTTCATCGCGAGCCGCCGGCCACCAAAGTCATTCGTCAATGCCAATTACTAGCGGATGTCAAACCTATATCAAATCCCTACTATTGAGCCCTCCCGACAATCGATCGATTTCCCTCTACATATACAACCAAGAAGAAAAGAAAGTATCATTGTGTTTTGAGTTGTGCAACAATGAAGTTGTTTCTCTTACTTTTAGTTCTCTCATTCGTTTCCATACGTCTCTCACGGGCGGCAGATACACGGCTGGTGTTCGCCCATTACATGATCTACGCCAACGACACCATAGACGTCCTCAAGCAGGAGATCCAGCTCGCCCAGAGCAAAGGCATCGACGCCTTCGCCCTCAACAGCAACGTCTGGCGCGAATCACTTGCAGACAACATGTACCAGGCCGCCCAGGAAGTGGGTTCCTCTTTCAAGATCTTCTTCTCCGCTGACATACACAGCGACGCCAACGGCAACCTCACGCCCGCTCAGCTCCAAACCATGCTCACCAAATACGAGTCCCACCCCAACCAGATGACGTACAATGACAAACCCTTGTTTACCGCCTGGCTCGGCAGCGATGACTCCTGGTGGGCAGAATACAATTACACGTCCGCTCTCGACGGATGGAAGGCCGTCTTTCAGAACGCCGGGGGAAAGGACAAATTCTTCTTTATTCCCTTCTTCCCCACCGACGGCTCCTACTGGGGAGTCCGCGGCACGGCCGAGACGTACACCGATGTTATCGACGGGCTCTTTGCGTGGGACACGTCAGCGTGGCCCTATTTCAGCCCCGATTTCCAGAACCCCAACATGACCAAAGACGAGAACTATCTGAGCGCCTGCAATGACGTGGCGAAAGTCTACATGGCGAGTCCCAGCCCCTGGTTCTTCAAGAACATCGCGGGTTCCTGCTGTTCCGA
Source organism: Cupressus sempervirens (assembly GCA_028749045.1). Taxonomy (NCBI): domain Eukaryota; kingdom Viridiplantae; phylum Streptophyta; class Pinopsida; order Cupressales; family Cupressaceae; genus Cupressus; species Cupressus sempervirens. The sequence goes on from CM053789.1 coordinate 216,574,007, forward strand.
CTACTGTAAGAACAAGGATCTCAGTAACTGTAACTGTCAAGTGAAGGGCAATTACCAGGGTCCGGGACTCTGGATCAAAAGATGGGAACAGCTCATAAATCTAAACCCACCTCTGTTGGAGATCGTGACGTGGAACGATTGGGTGGAGAGCTCGTACGTGGCTCCGCCACTCAGCATATCCGCCGCCGACGTGTCGGATTTCACTCATCGTGCGTTTCTAGAGCTGGGGAAATACTACATTAGTTGGTATAAGTCCGGTAGCGCGCCGGCGATCACGGAGGATTCGATGTACATGTTTTATTACACGCACAGTAAGGACTTGGTCGTGCCGGCCGATGGATGCCAGGTGACCTATTCTGATCAGTTGAGTGATAAATTGTACGTGACGGCAATGCTGACTTCGTCTGCCAGCCTGGAGTTGCGATCTGGGATTTCTTCTCAGACGTTCGATGTGGCGCAAGGGGTGTCCACGTGGAGTCTGGATTTTCAGGAGGGACAGCAGGTGGCCGTTCTGGCACGTGGAGGGATGACTGTGAGTACGCTGACTGGAAGCGTGAACATAAGTAATTCCAACGTGGAGACATATAATTTCAACGTTTACTCCACGTGCACCGCGTGTAGGGGAGAGGAACCAGTAGTCGTGATAGCTAACTTCGTCAACATGTAGCCACTACATGGGATGTCGTCAGACCTTCGTTTTTTTTTTTTTGAAATGTAAAATGGACATTGAACTACCTACAATTAAGGTTTGAAGGTGTGACTCATCACGCAACTCGTTAAAATAGTGCACTTAGTGAAATGTGTCTAAAAAATGACTTTTTGAACATTCGACCAAAGCTTAATCTAAAAATCTCTACTAATTGAATTTAAAATTATCACTTGTTGTTAATAGAATATTGTATAACTATATGAAATGTAACATATATGCAACTTAAATGGACCAAATAGTTATTATTAATCATAAATATTTGTTATATACAACTTTTATAAATAACACAAAAAGACACATACTTTAACACAAAAAAATTATTTGTTGTTATAAAAATAACACATTATTATATAAAATACAACATATATCCAACACAAAGGGACCATTAGTTGAACACTAATTTTTTCTCACAATCTCACACATTTCAGAAGAAAATACAAGGCATTTATTGGTATTCACCTTTTATATTTGTGATGATACATATTATTGATATGGTTTACTTTATGCATATACATTGCTACCCCAATAGTTGAACACATAAGAATAGTATGTCTACACTAAGATATCAATGTTTATTTAAGTGAGCATATTATGTTTTAAGTGACACACATATTATATAGCTATGATATTTTGTTTGAAACAAAAATTTATTTATTTCACTCATTAATGAATTCATTTATTTATTTTTTCTATAACATTTATAAGTTTTCATGTGTTCAAATATTGGTATATTTTTTTTATCAACATTTAGAATTTTTTATATTTACAAATAGATCAATTAATTACAATATATAGTAAAAATATGTTGGAAGATTGGACTCTATGTTCACAATAGGGTGATCGACTATTAGACCCTGCTCAACTATTGGGTCCTCTCCCCTAATTAAGACCACCAATTGGAGAGATATTACTTCACTCAATAAGCTATCTCATTTATTGTTTTTTTTTTTCATATGGTTTATTGTTGGTAATACTTATGTATTTTTTTCCTATATTGTTTCAATAAAAAGTTATCTCAAAAGACATTTATTTTAATACAATATGTATACTTTTTAACATTTTTTCCCTCTTCTATGAGTATTTTAATTATAGAAAATAAAATTGGATTTAGATTGCCTTCTTTTCTTTTCTTTTTCAAAAATATGAGAATATAATAAGTAATATTTCTCTTCAATCAAATTACTTAAAGCTCATTTCAATGGGCTATGGCTTGATGCTTACCTTATTTCAATCTTGTAGAGCATTTATTCCATGAGATTTTTTTGTCTATCACGCAATGACACGAGTTTTCAAATAAGAAAATCTATAAATATTTTTAATATTTTTAAGTTTGAAATCAATTTGAAATGTTTGCACAAAAGTCTATTATAAATATATAAAGATATAAAGTTAATACACTAGCAAATTTTATGTGGGACAGAGGAACACACTCTAGCTTGCTATGTTTTTTCCCTTCACTATGTGCCCTTTCATCCTTGCTAGGGTTGTCATGAAGACTCTCGACGATTTTCCCCTGTATACTTAATTCATTGTAAGCGGGTCTATTTTTTAGGATTGTCTTTTTTTGTAGTTAGTTGGCTTGTTCTTTCAAAGAATGTTGATAAAACCTAAGAAGTGGGCCCTCTTGTGTCTTTCCAAAAGATCAATGGTTTCCTTCCCTAGACTAACAACAAACTCAAAGTCATGATTGAACATGATATGATACAATATTTTATCTCCTATAAGGTAAGTCATTATCTAACATATATGTTCTCTAGCTTCAAACCATCAAATTTGCATCCTTGGGTAAGAAGTAACTGAGAGTTGTTCAAGGAGTATTCTTTATGTTTCATTGGTAATGGGTATTTTATTGCTATTTTTTCATACTTAACAAACTATATTAAGGATTTCAAATATGAAAAAAGGAGCCATGAGCCACCAAACATTTTGATTCAGCCATGGAAAGCCATGTTTGACCCTAAGATTGAGTCAACTATGTGTCTATTTGGATAAGGATGTGTGCCCTTCCAATGGAATTCTAGAGTAGGATTTTTCTTTTGCCTTAATTAGTAACTCCCATAGTAACATGGTGGCATGTCATCACCCTTTTTCCCTTACACAACCAAGACAAGGATGCACCCAAGATGGGGGGATGACATTCCCACACCCCTAGTGGCACTACCATTAGGTTGTTGTCTTGGCAAGGATAGGGGGACGACATTCCCACAACCCCAATGGTGCCACCATTGGGCCACTTTCGCAAAGAGGACAAGGGGACTTCCCCACATCCCCTATGGGGATAAGAACAAGTTCCTTGAAGAGACAGGGGATGGGAACAAGTCCCATGACCCCTCCTAAGGATGGCTGGGTGTGCCCTATCCAACCAAAAGAAAGGTTTGTTTAAAAAAATTAAACATGTTTAAATATTCTATTGGGTATATTGAATATCATATAATCTTTATGATGAGATGATGAGGGGATATCCCGACGTCCTTTGTGGGGATAGGAACAAGTTCCTTAAGGAGATGGGAGGATGGGAACAAATCCCATGACCCCTCCTGAGGATGGATGGTTGTGCCCTATCCAACCAAAAGAAAAAGTTTGTTTAAAAAATCAAACATGTTTTAATATTCTATTGGGCATATTGAATATCATATATGTTGCTCAATGTAAGCATCTCTATGATGAGATACTTAGACTTTTAATATTTATGGCTATTATTATTTAATATCTATATAAGAGAAGATAGAACTCTTTCATTTTCTCATTTGAGTATTTAAAATTTTAAAATTTATTCCTCAATGTTCAATGTTCCACTTTCATGTTCATTGTTCAATGCATTCAAGACTCAAGTATTTAACGTTTAGTAAATTAGTATTTTACATCTTTATGTCTTATATTATTATACATATTTTCATTACTAGCATTTTAAGTACCACATGTATACTATATAATATATACAACCTCTCGATCTCCCTCTCCTATCCCTTGTCATCATCCTGATGTCGAACCCAAATTGAGGACACGTTCTCCCCCACTCCTGTAAACTTGGCCCCTCGTCCCCCTATCTCCTTGTCCCCAAGGACAGTGTAACTATCATAACTCCATTAATAGGTATATAGGGTGATTCAAGGAGGTGATGGTGGTGGTTGTTGTTATTACAAAACTCTATCACTAGAATTCTTCCAAGCAAATTTCTTTCAATCCCTCAGGACTCTTCCAAGGCTAGAGACTAGGTGGTTGGCCTATTCTTCATGCCACACTCACCTATTCCAAGTATCCCTACCTTAATCTCCACAATACCCAAGCAACTATCCTTCACACCTCACAAAACCTCCACTACCTTACACTCTCTAGGATCTTTCACAACACCATACCCCAAATTGCCTCCAAAAGACTTAACTCATTACTAATTAAGTGATTTCAAACATGCATAAGGTTCTACACACCTTGGTGGGCTTAAAACTTAAATTCTTACAAATAGACCTAATGAGGGCTCTTCTTTGTAGCCTACCTTTGGGGTTTTAAGGTAGGAAATCACAATTTCTCCAAACAATTACTAAAACTAATAAGGGATTAAGATACCCAATACCTATCTTGACTAAACTCCAAAAACATAGATTCCCAATTGTTCAATAAAGCATATAACTTGTAGGCATGAGTCTAGACTAATAGGCCTGAAACACACCTTGAACTCCAAACTCACTAAACTCTCAAAGAAAAATAACAAATGAACTTGACTATACCATTACCTTACTAAGACCTCTCAAACTTCTGACTTTCGAGCTCCTAGTCCTTGAGGAGATACCCAAACATCCAAACGTTGGCTTCAATGAGGGTTTTATTACTGAATGTAGTGTCTGACTCCCAAACTCCAATATCTCAGTTATTCCACTCTTCAAAAATGTTTCTTAACATCCCATGGATGCATGCTAACCTTCAAACATCTATATAAACACTAACCACCTCTGTCACGAGTTTCCAGACTACTGATTCACTATTTTTTTGCTTGTAATAGCAATCAACATGTTGATTCTTGATTCATGCTGATATGGGGAATGGGGTTATGATGTAGACTCATAATAGGATAATCTCAACAACATAAAACCTTTACCAATCTTCCCTTTCTCCATGAAATGAGATCATGCATTCACTATATCACCTTTCTCTAGAAATTTGTAGGAGTCACTATCTAAACAACAAATAATGAAGTTCTTGGTAATAACACAAGGATGCTAGACATACTTTTAAACATAAATAGCAATACTATCCTTCATTATCATATATCTAGGAAGTTTAAGAGTCATCATAACCACAAGACATTAGAGAAGAATAAGGACTATAATCAAATGATAATGCATCAACAACATTTCACAAAAAACTGATTATTATTACATAATACTACACACCTGACCCTTCCTTTCCATTCTCCACATCTTAACTCTGTCTTCTACATGACAATGTATTTTTCTTATATAAACACATGACCTTTCACCTCCTCTAAGAGGTTGTCTAAGATGGATGACTTTCCATCTTCCAAAACTTGTCATTTTTGCAAAAAATTGTTGACAACAACTTTTTGATAATTTTACATTTTTTTCACATATTTGCATTTTATGTTTACACATGCTTTCTAGGCACCCTAAATAGGTCCAACATTTTCTTATGGCCTTTTTAACACCTATTTATTGCCTTACATGGTATTTCCCACATTTTGACTCTCTTTGATCCACATTGCTTGAAACATGAACTTGGTCAACATGACCTTAACTGAAAACTTAATAACATATATTGAAACAACTAATACATTAACCTATGAAGACTCAAAAAAATTATTAACTAGGACTCAAAATTCCATGGGAGATGGCTAGGGTGCTCCTGTACTATAGGGGTCTTGAGAGACACCTTAAAAGGAACCTATGTTGTGTATGCTATGATATGTATGCACATGAACTTAAAAAACCACTATTGGTAGAGCTTCAACTTGTAGTGAATGAATTTGGATGGATCCAACTTGTGTATGATCCATTTCTTTTTAGATGTAGATTGTAGCATAAACCTGGTCATTTGCTTAACTTTTCCCTAATCTTGAAGTCCCAACACTTAGTCCTTCATATTCTTATCCCCTCTCTTTTGAGAATCAAAATAATCAAGCTAGTAACTCTCTTGATGTGACAACGACCCATAGTGACCATGTTCATCATGGATTTGTGAGACAAAAGGAAAATAAGAAGATGTAGAAAAATCATGATAATGAGTTGTTAGATCTCAAATTGTAAAATTGATATTAGATATTCAAAAATTTAATTGATCGAGAGTTAATGAAAACTATGGATATGCCTGCGAAAAATAATTTTGTTCCTAAGTCCCATCTGGTCACTCCCCCCCGCCCCCCCAAACTATTATTCTCATCTCTCAAGATACAATCCTTTAGAGTCTAATGTTTAAAAAAAGTATTTTACTAGAGGGCTTGCAAATGAAGTTTTCTATAACATCTCTAATCTTGATGTTAGTATGAGCATTCTTGAAAAGAGTAGGGAAAAGCTCTCTTGGGCTTAACCAAATTGGAAAATGACAAAAGAATTGTATCTCTTCAGGAGAGGGGCAATTTTTTATCAAGGAGTTGATAACATCTCAAGGAGAGAAAATAATCATTGAACGAATAGTTGAAATCCAATAGACTCATACCTCTCTCACGGTTCTTGATGATTTTACACATGTGGAATGTAGGATTTGAGCAAATAAGCCAATCAAATCCACAAAGCCTTCAAATCCCTGCATGCAAAAACCTGTCACAGAAGAAAAAGACGAGAAGAGGCAAGGGTTTGCTAAAAAATGGAGATAGAAGAAAAGTTGCTCTCAAATGAAAAATGCATAAGAGATAATGAAGAAAGTTTAATGCTCATCCTTATAAAGGTGAGATAGAAACCCTAAACTAAAAAGCTAGGTTGCACAATATAATTAATAAAATATTAATTATATGCACCTACAAGATAGCTTAAGACAACTAGAGTAATAGGAAAATTAATTAATTAAATCAAAGTGATTTAATTAATAAGTGCAAACAAATAATTACTCTAACACCCCCCCTTAAGCGAAGCTCAGAAGGTAAGCTAACCTAGCACAGATATGAAAGTAGAATTGGGTCTTGGCAACAAGGCCTGATCAGGTACCCAATTACAACAAAATCTCTATAAAGAGGAGAAATAGAAAAAACCACATGGGAAAAACCCTACTCCAAAAAGAGATAGCAAAGAATGTTCTAGAAGAAGGAACAAAGAGATCAGAAGAGAATCATTGAAGCATGAAGAACCGCAAAACTCTATCAAAATGCTAATCTGTAGAACCTCCATGGAAATAGAAGGCATGAACCAAGCATGTCTATATGGTAGATGATCCATCTCACCGAAATGCATAGGTAGCCAGCCATTACAATCGCCTAGTATGTAGGATCAGGTACTGAATACATAGCTCACACCAACGAACCATCAACCAAAGAAGCATAGAACAACAATATAACCTCCCCTTAAGGCAGGTGAGGTGACAGGCAGCTGAAAAGGTGGGCCAAAAAATCTCCTACAACACAGGAGCCAAACATATCGAGAGTGAGGTACAGACACCAATAAAGACACGTGTCATCGACACTACATGAGAAAAAAAGAGAAAGAGGGCCTATAAGCGGCAAACAACTATCCCCCCCATGGCACTTTATAAAATAGTGTGAGTACAACGAATCACAATGATGAAAAGGATCCCGAAACGCAAGAGTGGCACTTTATCTCAGTGCGTTGCATAAAAATGCTTACAATGAATATCAGCAATGATCAGAAAAAACATAAGGCTGAAACAACAGAAGGTAGAGCCCAAAACGAAGCAACTGAAGCAACAAAATCGATCTCCGAACCTGAAACAATCAGGATATCCACCAGAATGCTAAAATGCAAAAGATTGAATAGGATATTCTTGGAACAGAATTTGGAACAACAATCAGCATCACTGGAAAGAGCACAGAAAGAGCTTTCCAGCGATATAAAGAAGTCCAAAATCAGAGATCGGATGCTCAAGATACGCCTCCCGGAGTGCAAAATAGAACATCCAGCTTTGACTGCCAAAACAGGCAACCAAACTGCAAAAAAATATAAAAAAGCCTGTACCATCATCTTCGTCTTGGAACCAGCTTTCCGACACATTTTTCGGATGGAAAAAATACGTTCGTATGCTCGAGTTACGGAAGAAAAACCTCCAGGGCCTCTGAAAATGCATGAAAAAATTATTTTTTTAATAAAAAAATAATAAAATTTTTCTAAAAAAATCCCACCACCCCCGCACCAGTGGCGGAGCGGAGGGTGGGCGGTGGTTGGGCGGAGGGAGGGCTGAGCGCGGCGGGGCCGCGGTGGACACTGCCGGCGGAGCCGCTGGCGGACCGCCAGCGATAACTGCTAGCGGTGACCGCTAGCGGCTCCGCTGTAGGTTGCTAACTGCCGCGGTTAAAAACCGCGCAAAATATTTTTTTTGCAATTTTTTTTAATTTTTCGCCTCGGAGTGCGTGCAGAGGGCCGTACGGCTCAGCAAGCAGAAAAAAATTGCCTCCCAAATCAATGTTGTCCAAATCGGACAAATTTTATATCAAAAGGGGGGTTTTGACGTCTTCTGAATCCATCCGTGAGGTCTGTTTGGCCTCAAACTGCTCTGAAAATCAGTGACCCCCCTGTTTTCCCAAAAAAAGCCCAAAAAAAAAACACCAGATCTGATCCGCCAAACCCTTGTTCTCCCTTTTTCTTGAAACATTGAACAAGCTACAGCAGATCTGGCTCTGATACCATGTAGGATTTGAGAAAATAAGCCAATCAAATCCACAAAGCCTTCGAATCCCTACATGCAAAAACCTGTCACAGAAGAAAAAGACGAGAAGAGGCAAGGGTTTGCTAAAAAATGGAGATAGAAGAAAAGTTGCTCTCAAATGAAAAATGCATAAGAGATAATGAAGAAAGTACAATGCTCATCCTTATAAAGGTGAGATAGAAACCCTAAACTAAAAAGCTAGGTTGCACAATATAATTAATAAAATATTAATTATATGCACCTACAAGATAGCTTAAGAAAACTAGAGCAATAGGCAAATTAATTAATTAAATCAAAGTGATTTAATTAATAAGTGCAAACAAATAATTACTCTAACATGGAATACTATCTAGGTTTAAATAAAAAATCCCATCACAATATTGTTTAAGACTTTTGGAAAACACTAAATTTAATTTTCATTCATTACAAGAGACAAAGATGTCCCTAGATTATAGTATACAAACCATTAGTAAAACCATGAAAAGTTTAGAACATATGGAAGTGGTCTCTGATCAAGTAGTAGGGGGTAAAATTATCATGTGGAACTCATTGGTCTGGACTACCTTAGGTTACATAGTTGGAAGAGATGTCTTAATCTCCCTTTTAAACATAATGAAAATTATGAATTGATTATAATTAGAGTTCTAACTTTATGGTGTACAAAATCTTGATAGAAAGAATTTAGGAAATGGTCTACTATTCACTATATGTGAAACATCTTGGAGGAAGTGGATTGGATTTTTGGAGGTGATTTTATTGCTAAACTTTTTGTCAATGACCAAGTGGGTGGATCTCCTTCTTTAGATCCATAATATTATCTATGTTTTCTCAAGTGTAGGACCTTAGTTTAGTTGATGTGATGGATTTTAGATTAAATTTCACTTGGACTAACCAAACGGCTAAGGCATTCCAAATAAGTTAAACTAGATAGATGCCTTGTATTTGAGAATTTGTTTATTGAATGGAGGATAATCATGTGTTCTTAAGATGATCATATCTCTAATCATTCCCCTCTCATTCTTGAAGGAGGTATATGTTCAGGCTTTCACCATCACCCCTTTAGATTTGAGATTTTTTACTCTAAAAGGAGGATCTTAGGTTCCTTATTCTATTGTGATGGAAGGAAGGCTTCCCTAAGTATTGAATTGTACTGTTTAAGATTCACAGGGAGCTATATTTTTTCAAAATTCAATTCAATATTTTGAAAAGGTTTAATAAGTTAATTTTTCATTCTCAATATGTCAACGTACACTAATGTTCAATAATTGATATATGATCATGCTCAATCATTGTTCATATAACTAACCGAAGCCATTGGAACAAGTATCATATTGTACACTATTAGAGCATTTACGTACAATTGTATCTAGTAAAATCTAATTGGTAATTAGAATTAGACCACTATCAATATCAAAAATAAAATTTGAGCACTAGAACTAGACAACCTCACTTAATTATTAATTAAACATTGTGAAAGTAACAAAGTTGTTGCATAAATAACTTTTACAATAGAAAAGGGCTCAAAAAACTTTGAAATTTTACATTTTTTTGATCTAGTTAGGAGCCTTAAAATTAAATAAGTCTGATACAATATGTTAATTGAGTCTCAATATGGCTCATAAAATGGGCAATCTTTACATTTTTGTACATTTTTTCCCTCTCTAGCCATGAATATATATCAATCTTGTTATGATATGTAAATTTGTCTTATTAGTTGAGAATCTAGATTATTGAATACTTAGGAATGAAAGGAACACAATGCTTAAACATTTTCCATAGTAGGAATAAACACCTCATATATAGGACAATATGTTGTTTCTTTCTTAAACATTTTGGACAGTATGACAAAGTCCTATAAATATGACAATATGTTAACACAATTTGAATTTTTTCAATGTACATGTATTGACAATAACATCATAGCACTATTATACTAAAAACACATGAATTGGAACCACTTACATCCTTGAACAAAATTAGAATTTTAATTATTTGAGTGGATTTGAATGGAAATAAGACAAACTTGAAACTATCTAAACTTCTCAAATAAAGTTGTGAACATCTAAAATAAGGATCCTTTTTTGTTAGATGTCAATTTCTTATGAGTTTGAATTCTCTAGGAGTTTTAATATGGTAGATCTCAAAGGCCTTAGTGAAATCTCTAATAGAAGGTCTTTCCCTTGGTGATTTTTCTACTACAAATTAAGCTAAAATGAATGAAAACAGTATGAAAACTATCCTCATCTATATTTTCATTCATACTTCTCCATTATTCACTATCTACAACAATTTATGCTAGTCCATTTGGAAAATCTAACCTTGCCCACTTTTACAAGCTCATTTCTCTCACACATATCTCATCAATAGGCCTCTTCCTTGTAGCCATTCTAATATCAAAATTGTATAGCTATAATAATCTCTCTTGATAGAAATCCTCCCACCCAAACCATAATCTCTAATTATTAAATTTCACAAAAAGGCAATAAGGAAAATAGTAATCTAAATGTAAAGAAAACTCAAATTATTTTATCCGGAGTAATACACCTAATGGATCTTCTCACTGTGAATGTTGGTGTATTCAATAAATGTACAAAATTCTATTAGTTAATACCAAAATCAATGATAAGGATTGTCATGTTGGCATCCAAGAGACCATTGCCTGTCTTTAACTCACTTTTCATAATTTGTAAAGGAAATTCACGATGTAGCTATTCTAGGGCATAGGTCATGTCCAGAACAATGCTCTAACAATCACTTGATCCCAAGTTAAAAATCCTTCATCACCCCTATTAGGGTGCAGATTATTTTCCAAGCCCCCATTTCATATAGATTCAAGAACCAAAACTTTGGTAGAAAAATGTGCTTATGATTCTAATGAGGCTATCGTGCTAAATCCTCCCTAACAATTCACACTCTTAAAACTCTTAATAGCTTGTTCAATCAATCAAATGGAGAGTCTTGATGTAAATCATCATACTATCACTTAAGATGTCTTTATAGATGGATTCAAAGTAACACCCACTCTAAGAAATCTTGACTTCTCAAATTCAAAGGGTACAACATGATAAGATCTTAATAAGAAAAATATGGATAGTTGAGCTTTGGGAAAATAAATCTTGAGGGAAGGACTAGTTTCCTTGTGAATTTATGCCTCCATAAAATTCCTAAGGTAAAGAAGCATAATACAAATACAATTCTTCGAATAAAAAACAACACTACTTTCTTGTGCAGGGAATTACTTTTTCGGATTTGATCAGAGCATTGAGGCAAGAACTAAGTTTTTTAGGCCACATTTGTTGGTATTTCCTATAAAAATTATTACAAAGTTCTATTTGGAAACAACCCTACTTCTACAATTTTCTTTGACAAATTATTGAAACAAAGATCCATGTCTTTGTGACAACCATTTTATTCTTTGGAGTATGTCTCTTCATTTTTGTGACCTCCATGAAAAATTCACACACATTTGTTTCTAACATATAAATGTGTCTCTTTATCTTCTTCATTGAAGTCATATATTTCTTCATTTGTTTATGAATAGTGCTTTCTATCACATCGCCTCTGATTAATCTTTATGTAGTTTTTTGTCATTTCTATTTACATTCTCCTCACTATTATTAATCTTGATCACTATGAATATGATTTTCTACTGCTATTGATACTATTTCTCTTATTGTACTTATGACCTTTGCATGGTTCCTTGCATATGTTATGTGTCATTTATGGGTATGATATTGACTTTGCATTGTAGTGCTAATTGCACTTTTGGTGTTATAAACTAGCATCTTTACTTCTTATAAGGATTACCATGGTCTCTTATCAGATGTCTACTTTTCCATTTTTCTTGTATGTTGTTAATGAATGGACTACCACTCCTTCCAAATATATTGCTATTCATTGACAATCAAACTATTATATATTTGCACTCTTTTTGTCATTCTCTTCACATCAATTATTATTCTCATTGTCTCATCTCTCTTTCAAGTGATATGAGAAAGACAAATATTTTGAAATGCTTCTTGTTTGGTTCAAACTTTTCTATCTTTCAATTTATAGGAGAACCATGAAGATTTATGAGTTACTTTTCATTTGGTTAAAAAATATTGTTGGGCAATTGTATCTATAAGTGGTCATTCTAAATATGGCATGTTGAAAAGACTACAACTCTAACATGTTCAAATAGAACATTTCCTTTTAGTTGTCTTCATAAAAATATGTAGTTAAATAAAGGATCTTTTTTGCTACACCATTGCAATTGGTGGACATGTATAGTATGGAGGTATTTTTATGTACTTAACTATGAGTTTTTAGTGTTTCATAAATCAATGTCAATATTTGATAATGATTATATAGGAACTCCCACATCATTTTGTAATATACATAACATTGAAAAAAATTACAATTAACATAATATTTCTACAAAGTTAACTTGCTATGGTACTTTGTTGAGTGCTTTTTAAGAAACAAATACTAGAAATAATTACAATGAATGTTATGTTATGGCCACTTGGGAGCATTAGATGTTGAAAATCACATTATTAAATTTGCTAATGTGTTTAATATATGTTTCTCTCTAGAAAAGATAGTTGCGATTAAAGACTATTGTCTCTTTGCAGATACTAATTGACATTGAAGAAATATCGTCTCTACAAAGAAATAAGTGAAGTTATCTTTGAAGAGACACGAGACAATGATTTAAGATGATAAATTAAGACACTATATTAAATATTGTATTTGAAACATTAAACAACTTTGGTTTGTCTCAAATTAAGACAATTTATTTAAAAAATCTCTCCAAGATGAATTCCTCGTCTATATAATATCGAGATGTGGAAAGGTATATGATATGAGATCTAAAATTAATGTTAGTCTTCAAAACAAAAGATGAAATCTTCCTCCTAATGATTGGGTGAAAATTAGTACCAATGGGGTTGTTAAAGACATTTGGGGGATTGTTGGTACTAAATTTGTTTGCAGATATTACAAAGGTACCATTTTACTCTAGGAGCTCCAAGATCTGGCAAAGACCACCAAGAAGGAGGCTGAAGCTTTAGCCATTCTCTATGCTTCCTTTTAAGTGGTTAGATATTAAGGAACATCTTAAAGTTATTGTTGAACCAGATTCCCAAGTTCTAGTTGGAGCCCTTGATTGCATGCAAAACATCTCCAATATTAGTTCTTTTTCCTTGCCACATATCATTACCCAAGCGAGGGATCTGTGGAGAAGTATTCCTAATGTTGGCTAGACAAAATTTAAGATTTTAGGCTACGTTGCAAAATGACAAATATTTCATTGCCCCATTTCATTTTTCAATTGATTGAAGCGTTTAATGTTCTAGTTTGTTATAAATATTCTATGAGTTTTGGTACATATCTGTGTACAAGAGGAAGATTAATAATGAAGAACATAAGGCCCGACAATTACCATTAGTTTTCTTCTTTGATAGAGGACTCACAATAAAATAAATTGGTCAATGAGATAAACTCATTGCAAGCATTAGCATCCAATCACACTCAAATGAAAAACCCTAGAATATAATTATGAAAACTACAATACATGTGTAAAATTACTTGTGGTCCTATTAGCGGTCACTAATTAATCAGTCGAGTATTTTAAATCTAATACAAACTTGTGACTTTGTTTTGCTTAGGAATAGAATGAGAAGGTTTACCATCCAAAATGAAAATGTAGCTTAATGTAAATGCCATATGTTAAAAAAAAGGTTCAAAATGTTGTATTGAATTGCATGATAATGTGACATTAATTTTACAATTTAATTTCAAAATTTATATTTAAAAAATATAAAACTGCTCTGAATTTAATGTACACAATTTCACTTCAGAGACGATGAATTTGACATGGAAGAGTTTTGGTAAATGGATTTGTCACAGTAGAATTTGCCCAATGGAGTGTGTGGCAAATCGTTCACAACAGTTGGATAGGCCCTTGGTATGCAGCCTTCCTCTGTGTTTAGAGGGGCAGCTCCCTCGTATGATGTGATTTTTAAAGGGTTTTTTGAATAAAGAATCTAAAACTTCAAAGATCAAGAGAAAGCCATTCAGGACAAATGCACCACATGACCTTACAACCTTCTTGAGTAAACAAGAATGATAACACAAGTGATGAAGAACTACGCTCGAAAGCAACCAATATTATCAAGCACATTCATTATTCATAAACACTCACATAGTACCATGAGAATGTCTACTACAACATATAACAATTTTGGTTTTAGAATAAGAAACCCAAAGTACATCTCATCTCATTTCATTGCACCAAGAAGATAATAGAGATTTTTCAATTTCAGAGATAAAAAGTTTACATACTTTCAAAATTTATCTCTCAATCAAAATTTCAGCATAGTATCCCCTTATTTTTAAAACCAAAAAGACCCTTTACAAAGCCAATATGAGTCCTTATATAGACATAGAGGTTAATAACTGCCTCTTTGTGGTTCATAACCACCTCCAAAATATGTGATTTTGGGAGGTTAATTAACCTCAAGAAAATTAACCTATACAAGGAAGACTTTCAAAACAAAACTTTCAACTAGAATTCCTAAGAATGTATACATATTCAATCATCAATCTTCTAGCTAATAACTCTATCTATCCGAACACAATTGATCTATCTTGGAAAGCCCTATAAGAATCTAGGATGATCATCATTGATTCATAGTTCAGAATGAACACATTTTCCATCTTGAGTTTGGTTGTGAAGTATCTATCTTGAATTTCTTATGACTCTTGTCGATAGGCTAAAAGGTTACAATCTCCTAGAATGAGTACAACTAGGCTAAGCTTCATCATAGTTTTAGCATCTGATACATGGTTCTCTATTTCTGAATGAATCTAAGCACTGAAGGAATCAAGGAGAATTTGAAAATCAACATGTTGAAGGTCACTTACTGACACCCCACCTATGATAGTAGAGATTAATTCATCTGTACCTTTTGTTTTCAGCTACTCCAAAGAAGCTATTAGCTTTTCGAACTCAGTGATCCCTTTGCTGATGTTTATCACCTTCCAACCAACACTTTTACTCTGGATACATGTTTGGTTGTCACTTGGATCAGCAATAATTTTCTCAAGAAGTAGGATGCTTGTATCCAACTTGGCCATTTCTTTTAATTCATCAGCTACTTTTTGCCAGGTGGATTTCTGTTCCTTGCTATTTTCCAGCTCTTTAGAAATTTCTTGTATCTATCCGATGACTTTTCCATATATCTCCTTCATTCTAGTTATAAGTTTTGAACCATCCTCTATCATCTTGTTTATCCAAGCTTCGATCATCATACTATGTGACTTGTGTTTGTCTATTCTTTCAACAACATTATGATCAAGAATACCATCAAGGCTTGCTAAAACTAGTGGAGTGACCACTGCTTTGGCATTAGAGGGATTGCTAATTGAATTAATATATGATACCAATATCTGAACTTGTTCCTTGAGTTGCTCTTTGGTTCTTTTCTCTTTCTTTTCCCTTTGTAGCATCTGAGTAGCAGTCACCTCAAAATTTTGTAAATCTCTTTCTCCATTAGAAGGACCAAGATCAACCTTATCTAGAATGAAATCTGATTCAGATGCTTCATCAACACTCTTTTCAATTATAGGCTTGTCTAATTCTAAACACAAGTTGCCTGAAGTTTCATCAATAGGTAACTTGGAAATCACCTTGGTCTTTTTCATCTTAGGAGGCTTTTGAAGAATACTAGAGATCACATCAGATGGAGGCGGGCTCATTTGAACAACTTTCTTCTTCTACTGAAGACTGTTCTGGAAACATGAATGCATAATTTTTGAAGCTTGCACATCACTTGTTATATTTTCAGCAATCATCATTAAGTCTTCTGAATTAGATAACGGGTTATCTATCTGCATGATGTCTATTAATGGCATATTAGGAGGAGAGAGATTCAAATGAGGAATCACTACATCACGAGGGGATGTAATAGGGAAATGTGATTCAACAATTTGAGGAGTTCTTTGATCTTTTTCATTGGATTCATTTCCTTCCTGATTCATTGTACCCTTCCTTCTTATCCTTTTTCTTTTGACTGTAAACTTATCTAGTTGATTCAGATCTTCATCCTGATCTTGGGCACCTGTATCCAATTTTTGTATCTTCCCATTAGAAGTTTCCTGTATTGCCATCCAAGATGATTCCCCTTTATCATTTCTCCTCTCTTTATTTTGAAATTCACTAGTTGTTTTTTTGACTTTGACTTTACTGATCCAGTCTCTTGTCCTTTTAAGAACATAGGCAAACCTCTCCTTCAAGCTTTTTAACTCAAAAATTGACCAATCAATAGGAGGGAGATCTAGCAATTCAATTTTCTCATAATAGTAAGGATTGACCAAAGAAATCTCATCATAATCAACGCCTATCACATCAATGTCCAACTTGAAGTCTATCACCCATCGTACTATAAGCCGCATCCAATCTCTCTTCCTGACTTCAAAATCATTTTCACAGTCCTCCCAAAAGTCTTCTAAAGACGGGAAGTGACCAAGACTAGGATTTAACTTTAATTCATTCACTACATAGCCCTTACTATCATAAGGGAAACACATCGTGTAAGGATGCAAATTTATTGTGGCAATAGATCTTTCAATGTTCTTGGCAACTGATGTAGTATCACAACTATAATATTCGATGCTGATAGGAAAAGATATTTCATCTATCCTCCTATTCCTACAAAGTTTATTGATTTGACTAATCTGCCTGCAAATTTCAATTAAGACCAGTTTATCATCAAAAAATCTAGGTAGCATCAGTGGACACCCATCATAGGTAGCCAACCTGATATAAGTAAACTTCAAGAATTGTATGAAAATACTTCCATACTTTTGGACTTTCATTGCTGCTTCCGGTGAAATTCTGAGTCTGGTATTCCTTGAATCTCCCTTATAGTTAGCATGGTGAATGCATCATTCACTGTTCTAA
Source organism: Cupressus sempervirens (assembly GCA_028749045.1). NCBI lineage: Eukaryota > Viridiplantae > Streptophyta > Pinopsida > Cupressales > Cupressaceae > Cupressus > Cupressus sempervirens. Next base: position 216,591,484 of record CM053789.1, read on the forward strand.
AATGATGCAAGCTATTATCATATTGAATTTGAGGAAGATGATTATAAATGATGGTTGTATCATCATAAATACCCTGCCAGTTAAGTCCTGGCCAACTTTTTGTACTTGCAATAGCATAGAAAAGATATGAAGTCATATAAAAGTAGTAATTTTCTTGAAGTTCCATGAGCTGTCTATGTAGTGAGTCGTTAATAACTTCAACCCAATCAATATATTATTTTCCTTCACAAACGATATTGATAAATAGGAACATCCAACCTTCGAACTCATGCAAATCCCAAAGACCAACGATCCTACTCAATAGAGTTACCATGTTTGCCACGTCTTCTTTTAGTAACGATATGTGAATGGATTTGCCTAATTGAGATTTTCCTCTTCTTGGTTGCAAGAACCATGACCTCACCACACTATTTAAAAATTGGGTTTGATTTGCAGTAAAATACTCTTTGGCATTTCTTAGATTGATGCTGGCGTATTGCATCCTGGTAGGTAATCAAAAAATAATTGCAATAGAGGCAAGGTCTAGACAAACAATTACTTCATTGTTCGGTGAAATAACTTCTCTAGTGTTGGGATGATAAGCCTTCATGCACTCCAATACTAAGTCTGGACACTGTACTGAAATGGGATGTCCACCTGCTCGAGCCAAGTCAGTTTCTAATATCTTTTTGGCTAATGGGGTCCTTTTTGCATTTACAAGAGAAGACCAGAAGTCTTGAAGGAAGACATTTCCTAAAATGGTATCACTGATATCTAGAAGTGTACTTCTCAAAATAGGAGCATAATCCAACCTTTGATACTTGTACTTCATGGTTTGATTTCCAATCCTTTTGTCAAATATGCCAAATTCCAAAGAAAATGAGGATGCTAATCCGAATTTGGATGATTTAATGAGTGAAGCTTCCAAAGCTATAGGTCAGGAACAAGTATTTCATTTTGTTGAACATTTTGCTAACACTTTATATAATTTTTTCGTGTTCACCAACTTCCTATTCAGGCATTATGTCAAGCAAGTCAAGAGCAATCTCATTCATTACTTGTGTTCCTCATCACATATCCATGAATTTTGAAAATGAACCATAAGATTCCTCCTTGCTTCAAGACAATCATTATCTTGTATCAATTGAATTCTTTTTCCAATGTTTGTTTTTTGCAAAGTTTACTTCTCCAAATATTTGAGCTAGTTACAATAGGTAGTCTCTGTTTATATTTGTAGATTGCCCCTGCTCACATGACTAGGAACAAGCACTTCTTTGTAAAAGCTGCAACCCTCTCATGTACGACAAAACACTAATGTAGTAAGCAATGTTGCTACAACTAATTAGCCATAACAGTGGTTCAAAGACATGGCATGAGGCTGGGGACTTTCGAACATTTTGTCAAATAAGTTATGTGCTACATCCAGGTATAGAGCTCACAAGATCAACATTTGAAAATAATATTTGCAAGGCTTCAAACTTCGCACTACACCAGTTGTGGTTGACCACTTAAATGTTTCAATTCTGATACTACCGTGTGATTATCATATGATTATGTGCTTCTCCTCATAATTTTCCTTTTTGATATACCTGATTGAATACACACACATCATTCTAAGGAGCTACAGGTACATTTAATGATACTGAGAGAGGAAGGGTGGTTGGTGAAAGATCTGACTAAACTAACAGAGTCCAAGCCGTTAATTTATAAGGGGAATTTTGTTAAATACATAGGATTCTTTCTCAACTACACCTGTTGGTATTTGTTGTTAACTTCTTCGACTTGATTATCTTTCATTCACACCTAAATCGCCATGATGCTTCATAAATTGTTGGAGAAAGTCTGACAAATATGGGAATTGAGCAGGGTTGCCTTAGGTTGGACTAGTAATCATTTATTTTATAGATAAAAGTTCTATGATCGATATGCTTCTTTCATCCAAGCAAAATTGACATCATAGCATATGCTAGTTTTCGTGCATGTTCATCGGAATCACTATAATTAATATCCCATTTCACACCATTTCATTCCTCACGAGCATCTTGCAATTCAACTTTTATTAGGTACCAATGATTTTCCAAGCTTTTGTTTGTTGAATCGAGATACAAAAGGAGATCTAGTTTTGATCAGAGATGAGTTTCTTGATATACACATTTAGCCTTCCTGAATACTGTCTTTGTCAATTAATCATTTCGATGCATATACTGTAATCATCATAAAGAAATACTTCCACCATCTTGTGCCCGAGATTTTAAAGAGTGTGATTCTTTCTTTTGTTAAAATGATGGGATTCCTGCATCTTTCTCCACTTTGGCATTGTGCTCAGCGAAGATAACTTTACCACCCCCATTTTCTATTTCGAACCATTTTCATGTCTGATTTAGAATTTCAAACAGGTTAATAACTATTTCATAGAGGTTAGGAAATACATGTTTTTGGAGAGGTTAAATACCTTGCTCCAAAATGAATGTTTTTAAAGTTATCATTAACCTTTTCAGAGGTTAATGGTTAATGATAGACTTGAAAACACGTATTTTGGGTCTTAACATTAACCTGCAATAAGTTGGAGCTCACAACTCAAATTTTAAAAATTTCAAGTGTTGTGCGATGCTGGGAATGAGCCAGAGACATGAAGATTTAGAAACTCACAAAAATTTAGAGACAAAATGACCATTCCAATGATTAAAATGGAAAATATTTCACACAAACCTAGGGGATTAACAGGTTCAAAATTTGAAACACTTTATGACGGGATAACAACTGGCTCTATTTGGGGACAAGGATTGACAAAGACGAAGCTTGAATCTAGAATGAATAAAATAGTGCCTTATCCAATGGGCTATAAAATAGAGTCATCTAAGGGACCAATTTACAAAAGAGGGGACAAACACCAAAAATAGGACAGCAGAAAGAAAAACTAAAGCAACACAAACTGACAAGAGCACACCAAAAATGGAACAACTTATATACAAAAAGGTGTACAAACACCTTCTACTAATGATAATGCTTCAAGTGTTCCCCATTATAAGGTAAGTGTAACTGGGTACCACTCAGGTATGGCAAAATAAAGGAGTTCTTTCCACATACCTCTTTAATCTGGAAAGGGCCTCTCCATAAAGAGTCAAATTTTCCATGTAAGCCCTTTGGTTCTCAATGTTTATCCCAAAGAAAAACAAGATCACCTTCTTGGAACACCCTCTACTTAGCCTTCTTATCAAATAACTTCTTAACACGGGATTGATGTTCCTGAATTCTGTCTACGACCACATCTCTCTCTTCCTCCAACTTTGTTAAATACAACATTTTCTTTTGAAGGGCATCTTTGAATTCATGATTCTCAATAGCATTCCGTAACTTCAAGGTGGATAGTTCCAAAGGAAGAGGAAGAGTTGGCTTAGTTCTATAAGGATTTCAAAGGGGGATAATCCTGTTGCTCTCTTTTTAGTAGTGCGATCTGCCCACAGTGCATCATACAAGTGCTTGTGCCAGGACCTTTGATTAACATCTATCAATTTCCGCACAATGGTCATAATATTTTTATTGCTTGATTCCGCCTGACCATTTCCTTGTGAAAAATAATCTAATGAGCGAGAGAGGATGATTCCATATTGATAGAAGAAGGCTGATATATCTTGAGAAGAGAAGTTTGTAGCATTGTCAGTAACAATCTTGTTAGGAACTCCAAACCTAACCAAAATATTTTGCTTGATAAAATTGCACACCACTTCTGAAGTTGTTTGTTTGACTGGAATAGCTTCCACCCACTTGGTAAAATAGTTAGTTGCCATCAAAATGTGAGTGTGTCCAGTAGTGGATGAAGGATGAATAGGACTAATGAAGTCCAAACCCCATTGCTGAAAGGGTTCTTTGATTACTACTAGCTTTAAGGGCAGTGCTGCTAATTGAACTCTTCCTTTGAAATATTGATAAGAGTCACACTTCTTGACCCATTCTTTTGCATCCTTAAACATCCCAGGCTAGTAAAAACAATTTCTTAGAATTTTGTAAGCTATTACTGATGCTGAGTAATGACCTCCACACACTTCATTATGAAACAATTGAAATAACCCTTTTCTTTGTTCAGAATCTACCCATCTCAGAAAAGTACCATCTATCCCTTTCTTGTATAAAGTGTCACCCCAGAGAACGTACTTCATATATTTCAATTTTAAGGTCCTCTTCTCTTTAGGTGATAAATGAGTAGGACATTCTCCATATGTCAGAAAATAGGAAATATTTGAAAATCAATCATCAATATTGCTAATGAATAAAACTAAAGGCATTTTTTCCTCCATTTCTTCTTCACCTTTAGAAGACCCTTCTGCTATTGCCTTACACAAACCTTTTCCTCTAAAAAGCTTTGTAGGTTTGATATCGAGATCATATTCTTGTACTTTAGCTATCTAGGAGGCCCTTTTGTTCACACCAATCTCTTGTTGTGTCAGAAGCGTCTTCACTGGTGAATTAGGAACAAATGCCTTGGAGTGAGAGTTTAGGATGTAGAACCTAAATTTTTTTACTGCTCTAACCAAAGCATATACATTCTTCTCAATCAAAGAATATTTCAATTCATGTTTCTTAAGAGGGATACTCATGAATTCTATCGGGGCCTTGGTATTGTCTTTGTTAGATTGTATAAGTATAGCAGATAAAGTGTTCTCAGATGCATAGCAATACAAATGAAAATCTTTAGAAAAATCTGGATAAGAAATGGTAGGAGCATTAGCAATCATAGATTTGATTTTTTCAAAAGAAGTGTTACCTTCCTTCATCCACTTAAAATTTGTATTCCCTTTCATCATATCCACAATTGACTTTGTAATCTCAGAGAAGTCTGGTACGAACCTCCTTATGAAGTTTATCTGCCCAAAGAAAGATCTGACTCCTGGTTTACTCATGGGAAGTGACAACTATTGGATAGCTTTCACCCATTTAGGATCTATTCGAATACCCTCTTTAGAGACAATATGCCCCAGTAGTTTACTTTCTGTCACCCCAAATATAGACTTCTTAGGATTGAGTGAGATACCATGAGTTTGACATCGATGCAAGATAGCTTCGAGATGATGCACATGATCTCTTCTCTATTTTGAAAACACTATAAGATCATCAAGGTACATCACAATAACCTTATTCTTGAAATCCACAAATGAATGATCCATCGCCCGTTGAAAGGTGGCTTCGACATTTATCAAACCAAAAGGCATACGATTGTAGGCAAATGTGCCCCATGGAGTGGTAAAAGCTGTTTTATGTTGGTCCTCTAGTGCGACAGTGATCTGATTATAACCAGAGAAGCCATCTAACATTGACATGAGTTCTGAGCCAGATACCAACTGTAGAATATGATCCATGACAAGGAGTCCATAATTATCCTTAAGTGACTCCTGATTCAAATTACGAAAGTCAACACATATTCTTATCTCACCATTCTTCTTCCTAACGGGAACGATATTGGCTACCCATGTGGAATGGTGAATGGGATAGATAATATTTTCTTTAAGCATCTTATCAACTTCATTGAAAATAACATCAGCTACCTTGGGATTGAATTGCCTTTGCTTTTGCCGGAAAGGAGTTGAACTAGGTTTCAAAGGAATTTGATGTTTAAATTTCCCATTCATGAACTCCTTTAGATCTTCATAACCCCAAGCAAAAACTTCTTGGTAGGCTTTCAACAACTTTGTGAATTCTTCTTTCTCTTCTGATGTCAAATCTTTCCCTATTAGGACCATCTTTGGATTTTCCTCAGAACCAATATTTACTTTCTCATAACCCGAACAACTAGAAGGTTTAGTGTCTTCAACTTTCTCTTTCTTTTTGTCTTCTTTATCAAAAAGACTCTCTAGGGTAACTAATCCTCTTGGGATAACATTACCTTCCAATTGAATAACCTCAAGGTCATCTCCTAGTGTTCCATTATGATTACGTGATCCTTCAAATTTCAGGTCTAAAAATGGGGGCCTTCCCTCAAGAAATGCAATGATTTTCCCATCATCATCAAAAATTTTCCAGTGTCGATCATTATCAGGCACACTGGGTCTATGAATCATCTCTACCATGTAAACATCTCTGTTGAACTCAGGGTGAGCAATGAGTAGAGATGCAGAGACCACAAGACAATCTGCTTTGAAATTTTGTTCATGAGGGATAGAAGATAAAGAAAAGGCATCGAAATACTCAATCTCATCCCACACTCTATTTCTATATGCCTTCAGTTTTGCATTCTTTGTTTGATATTGTCTCCGCACTTGGTTGCCAACTAATTCTGCATTTCCTGATACCTTGAGTTGCTTGATTCCCTTTTCTTTTGCATACTTGAGACCAAGTAGAAGGGCTTCATATTCTGTGGTATTATTGGTGGTCTCAAAATCCAACTTGTAAGCTTTTGGGAATTTCTCTCCTTTTAGTGATATCAACACTATCCCAGCACTTGAACTAGAAGAAGAAGAACTTCCATCAAACTCCATTGACCATAATTCATTGGTTATATCAGGCATGAGAGGCTCAATTACGTCTTCTTCAGTGGACATCATCATATACATTCCATGTCCAGTATCAACATACAATATTTCAGCTCTTGGATCGTCTGATTTCAGGACTGTATATTTGACTTTAGGTTCAGGATTAAGCTTAACCTTTTTATCTCCAATTGGGATAAGGGCATGAGACATGTCCATCTTGATCTCAACACTAAGATCTTTACAAAAACTTCTACTCAAAAGCATCCCATAATTGGTGAGAATATCAACAACCAAGATATTCAATTTTAACTTTTTCTCAAGATGTGTTGCAAGTGCTACTTGAGCATCTTTCAACTGACCAACCAGTGGGACTTGTTTTGCCTCCATAGAATACACTTTTCCAGAATGTTTATTAAGAGAGAGACCCAAGGAATGTGCTACCTTTGAAGGCATAACATTATCAGATGCACCAGAATCAATGATACAATTACTTAACTTGCATCCAGCTATATAAAGAGAAACATAGAAAGGCTCAGGTTTGTCTAACAAAGAAGCTACAACAAAAGATTCTTTCTCAGTCATGGGCCCTTCCAAATTATCTTTTTCTTTTAGAGAAACTCCTGATTCATGGTTGATAGTGATCTTAGGTGAACTTTGGATCAACCTTTCTAACTGACGAGGGTTGGCTTTTAGGTAGTCCAACTAAGAAATTTGTGCTTTGGTCTTCTTACAATGATCAATGATATCAAAAGAGTCTTCAATAATGGGAGAGGTTTTACCCTTATCTGTCTCCTTTTTTGTGAAGGCTCTTTGGGAGTATGCTTTTGAGATAGAATTCACTTAGCAGTCTCATCAGAAGCTTTCTCCTTTGCTTTTTTACTCCATTTTTCTTCTAATCTCTGTCTCCAATTGGGTGTAGCCATATTACGAGAGTGATTTTTAATATCTTCAACTTTCTCACTATCAAATTCATATTCTAGAAAGTTAATAGAAGAGGTTCCAGCAGTAGGTTTTGTTACATCTTTAGGAGCCACATATTCTTCTATTTTCTCCACCGTCAAATACATTTGCATGAATTTGGCCATCTCGGGACAGCTTGCACCATCATGATATGTTGTTAGGTGAAAATCACACATAGTAGCCTATTTACTAGATGATGCAGGATGTTCGATGGCTAATCTTTGTGTTGATTGGGGTAGCCATTTAGTTTGTCTATTTTGTTGATATGGCATATTATTCCTTCTTGGAATATCTTGATAAAAAGGTGGAGGATTATAGGGCAACTGCTTTTTGAGTTGTAACAGATCATTAGCCAATTTTTGATATAAAGGATCTATGATAGTGAAAGGAGCTTGTTGACCTTTTCCCTTTTGTAGATCACGACTCCACTTTCCTGAACTAAGCAAGTTGTCCTCCACTTCAATAGCCAAGGTTTTTGCATCTTCCAGATTAGGAGTTCTCGCCCTTCATATCTGAAAACTTATTTCGAAGGGCTGAGCACTAATGAAGAAGGTCATTTGATTTTCTTTAGTCGGTCTCTTATTAGTAGGAATTCGATTCACTATCTAGTTAAAATGAGAAATGAATTCTGGCATGGGCTCATGAATTTCTTTCTTCATTGAAGTTAACTGGGAAAGCAACAAATGTTCATCCTTAGCAGTTTTAAATCTCCTCTCGAAAGCCTAAATTAAAGTTGCCCATGAAGTTACTAACCTAGCTAGTAGCTGACCGAACCATTCAGTTGCGGCTTCAGTGAGGGTTTCAATAAAAAGAGGGACATAAACATCTTCATGTTGAATTGCAAGAACCCCGCTTGCTGTAAAGAAAGCACTTATGTGCTGATCAGTAATGACTTTTCCATCACCAAAAAACTTGGGAAGAATTTTTTGAGAACCTATGGGCATGTCATGTAATTGGTTCCCTAAAGATAGAGGACCAATAGTAGCTCCCCAAGGAACTAGTGGCTGTGGTGCTTGATGTGCCATAGTCAGAAGAATGATATTCAAGGGCTACAAATTTATAGCTAGTGGTACAAGAGTACCTGGCAGAATTAAAGCTTGAAAGGCCATAGGAGAAATAGTAGCCTTAGTTGGTGAAGATGACCTACTAATAGAATTAACCTTCTTCTTCTTCTTCTTAGGAGTAACTAGTTTGAAATCTAACTTCCAGAGGGCTTCAAAATCTTCGTCTACCAAACCCTTTTGTCTTTAAACATAGGTGTATGGTTTGTCAGCCAACTTAGTGGTTATTATTTATTTTCCCTTGAATGTGACCAAGATTCTGCTTGTTTCTTCTTGGAATGACTATTATCCTTTCAACAACTACAATGTTTTGACTAGTTGGAGCCCTTTGCAAGATTTCCCCGAACCCTTCTTCTTCTTCAAGAACTTGATTTACTTGATGATATTGCTATGCACTTCATCTACACCTCCAAGCTAGAGTGTTCAAGTTTGAAATGATATCCTCCTAGGTGTCTTAGAAGCTGAGGTTTGGTTGGAGAAAAGGAAAAAATTTCTCATGTGGTAGCACCATTGTGCTTCATTATAGGCGACTGTCAATCTTTACTCATTTAGTATCCCTAGTAGAGTCGCCAAAAATATGTTGGTAAACATATTTGTCATAGTAGAATTTTCCCAATAGAGTGTGTGGCAAATCATTCACAATAGTTGGATAGGCCCTTGGTATGTGGCCTTCCTCTGCATTTAGAGGGGCATCTCCCTCGTATGATGTGATTTTTAAAGGGCTTTCCATATAAAGAATCTAAAACTTCAAAGATCAAGGGAAAGCCATTCAGGAAAAATGCACCACACACCCTTACAACCTTCTTGAGTAAACAAGAACGATAACAAAGGTGATCAAGAACTACGCTTGAAAGCAACTAGTATTACCAAGCACATTCATTATTCATAAACACTCACACAGTACCATGAGAATGTCTACTACAACATATAAAAATTTTGGTTTTAGAATAAGAAACCCAAAGTACATCTCATCTCATTTCCTTGCACCAAGAAGATAATAGAGATTTTTCAATTTTAGAGAGAAAAAGTGTGCATACTTTCCAAAATTTATCTCTCAATCAAAATTTCAGCATAGTGTCCCCTTATTTTTAAAACCAAAAAGTCCCTTTACAAAGCCAATTGGAGTCCTTACACCTCTGCGTGGTTAATAACCACCTCCAAAATATGTTTTTTTGGGAGGTTAATTAAGCTCAAGAAAATTAACCTATACAAGGAAGACTTTCAAAACAAAATTTTCAGCTAGAATTCCTAAGAATGTATACATATTCAATCATCGATCTTCTAGCTAATAACTCTATCTATTTGGACACAATTGATCTATCCTAGAAAGCCTTGTAAGCATCTAGGACGATCATCATTGATTCATAGTTTGGAATGAACACATTTTCCATCCTAAGTTTGGCTGTGAAGTATTTATCTTGAATTTCTTTTGACTCTTGTCGATAGTTTGAAATGTTACAATCTCCCAGAGTGATTGCAACTAGGTTGAGCTTCATCATAGTTTCAGCATCTGATACACGGTTCTCTATTTTTGAATGAATCTGAGCACTGAAGGAATCAAGGAGAAATTGACAATCAACATAATGAAGGTCACTTACTGGCACCCCACCTATGATAGTATAGATTAATTCATCTGTACCTTTTGTTTTCAGCTGCTCCAAAGAAGCTATTAGCTTTTTGAACTTAGTGATCCCTTTGCTAATGTTTATCACCTTCCAACCAACACTTTTACTCTAGATAGGCATTTGGTTGTCACTTGGATCAGCAATAATTTTCTCAAGAAGTAGGATGCTTGTATCCAAATTGGCCATTTCTTTTAATTCATCAGCTACTTTTTGCCAGGTGGATTTCTGTTCCTTGCTATTTTCTAGCTCTTTAGAAATTTCTTGTATCTGTCTGATGGCTTTTCCATATATCTCCTTCATTCTAGTTATAAGTTTTGAAGCATCCTCTATCATCCTGTTTATCCAAGCTTCGATCATCATACTACGTGACTTGTGTTTGTCTATTCTTTCGACAACAGTATGATTTAGAATACCATCAGGGCCTACTAAAATTGGTGGAGTGACCACTGCTTTGGCATTAGAGGGATCACTGATTGAATTAATATATGATATCAACATCTGAACTTGTTCCTTGAGTTGCTCTTTGGTTCTTTTCTCTTTCTTTGCCCTTTGTAGCATTTGAGCAGAAGTCACCTCAAAATTTTGAAAATCTCTTTCTACATTAGAAGGACCAAGATCAACATTATCTAGAATGAAATCTAATTTAGATGCTTCATCAACACTCTTTTCAATTATAGGCTTGGCTAATTCTACACACAAGTTGCTTGAAGTTTCATCAATAGCTAACCTGGACATCACCTTGGTCTTTTTTCATCTTAGGAGGCTTTTGAAGAATAGTAGAGATCACATCAAATGGAGGCGGGATCATTTGAACAACTTTCTTCTTTTGCTGAAGACTGTTCTGGAACCATGAATGTGTAATTTTTGAAGCTTGCACATCACTTGTTATATTTTCAGAAATCATCATTAAGTGTTCTGAATTAGATAACAGGTTATCTAACTGTGTGATGTCTATTAATGGCATATCAGGAGGAAAGAGATTCAAATGAGGAATCACTACATCACAAGGAGATGTAATAGGGACATGTGATTCAACAATTTGAGGAGTTCTTTGATCTTTTTCATTGGATTCATTTCCTTCCTGATTCATTCTACCTTTCATTCTTGTCCTTTTTCTTTTGACTGTAAACTTATCTGGTTGATTCTGACCTTCATCCCGATATTGGGCACTTGTATCCAGTTTTTGTATCTCCCCACTAAAAGTTGCTTCTATTTCCATTTGAGATGATTCCCCTTTATCATTTCTCCTCTCTTTATTTTGAAATTCACTAGTTTCTTTTTCAGCTATGACTTTACTGATCCAGTCTCTTGTCCTTTTAAGAACATAGGAAGACCTCTCCTTCAATATTTTTAACTCAAGAATTGACCAATCAATAGGAGGGAGATCTAGCAATTCAATTTTCTTATAATAGTAAGGATCGACCAAAGAAACCTCATCATCATCAACACTTGTCACATCAATGTCCAACTTGAAGTCTATCACCTACCGTACTTTAAGTTGCATCCAATCTCTCTTCTTGACTTCGAAATCATTTTCAAAATCCTCCCAAAAGTCTTCTAGAGCTGAGAAGTGACCAAGACTAGGATTTAACTTTAATTCATTCACTGCATAGCCCTTACTATCATAAGGGAAACACATTGTGTAAGGATGCAAATTTATTGTAGCAATAGATCTTTCAATGTTCCTGGTATCTAATGCAGTATGACAACTATAATATCTGATGTTGATAGGAAAAGGTATTTTATCTATCCTCCTATTCCTGCAAAGTTTATTGATTTGACTAATCTGCGTGCACATTTCAATTAAGACTAGTTTATCATCAACAAATCTAGGTAGCATCAGTGGACACCCATCATAGATAGCTAACTTGATATAAGTAAACTTCGGGAATTGTATGAAAATACTTCCATATTTTTGGAGTTTCATTGCTGCTTCTGGTGAAATTCTAAGTCCAATATTCCCCTTAATCTCCCTTACAATTAGCATGGTGAATGCATCATTCACTCTTTTAAAATGGTGCAAGCTATTATCATATTGAGTTTGAGGAAGATGATTATAAATGATCATAAATACTCTGCCAGTTAAGTCTTGGCCAAATTTTTGGTACTTGCAATAGCATATAAAAGATATGAAGTCATATAAATGTAGTCATTTTCTTGAAGTCCCATGAGCTGTCTATGCAGTGAGTCACTGATAACTTCAGCCCAATCAATATATTATTTTCCTTCATAGACTATATTGATAAATAGGAACATCAAACCTTCGAACTCATGTGAATCTCGAAGACCAACGATCCTACTCAATAGAGTTACCATGTTTTCCACGTCTTCTTTTAGTAATAATATGTGAATGGATTTGCCTAATTGAGATTTTCCTCTTCTTGGTTGCAAGAACCATGACCTCGCCACACTATTTAAACATTGGGTTTGATTTGTAGTATTTAATACTCTTTGGCAATTCTTAGATTGACGCTGGCATATTGCATCCTGGTAGGCAATCAAAAAATAACAGCAATAGAGGTAGGTTCTAGATGGACAATTACTTCATTGTTCGGTGAAATAACTTCTCTAGTGTTGGGATGATAAGCCTTCATGCACTCCAATACTAAGTCTAGACACTGTATTGAAATGGGATGTCCGCCTACTCGATCCAAGCCACTTTCTAATATCTTTCTGTCTAATGGGGTCCTTTCTTCATTCATGAGAGAAGACCAGAAGTCTTGAAGGCAGACATTTCCTAAAATGGTATCACCGATATCTGGAAGTGTACTTCTCAAAAAAAGAACTTAATCTGGCCTTTGATACTTGTACTTCATGGTTTGATTTCCAATCATTTTGTCAAATATGCCAAATTCCAAAGAAAATGAGGATGCTTATCCAAATTTGGATGATTTAATGAGTGAAGCTTCCAAAGCTATAGGTCAGGAACAAGTATTTCATTTTGTTGAACATTTTGCTAACACTCTATATGATTTTTTCATTTTCACCACCGTTTTATTCAAGCATTATGTCAAGCAAGTCAAGAGCGATCTCATTCATTACTTGTGTTCCTCATCACATATCCATGAATTTTTAAAATGAACCATAAGATTCCTCCTTGCTTCAAGACAATCACTATCTTTTATCAATCGAATTCATTTTCCAACATTTGTTTTTGCAAAGTTTACTTCTCCAAATATTTGAGCTAGTTATAGTTGGTAGTCTTTGTTTATATTTGTAGATTGCCCCTACTCACGTGAATAGGAATAGACAGTTCTTTTTACAGGTCGCAACACTCTCATGTATGACAAAACCCTAATGTAGTAAGCAATGCTACTACTGCTAATTAGCCATAACAGTGGTTCAAAGACATGGCGTGAGGTTGGGGACTTTTGAACATTTTGTCAAATAAGTTATGTGCTATAGCGAGTTATAGTGCTCACAAGATCGACATTTGAAAATAATATTTGCAAAGCTTCAAACTTTGTGCTACACCAGTTGTGGTTGACCACTTAAATGTTTTAATTTTGATACTGTCATGTGATTATCATATGATTATGTGCTTCTCCTCACCATGTTCCTTTTTGATATACTTGAGTGAATACACACACATCATTCTAAGGAGCTATGGGTATGTTCAATGATATTGAGAGAGGAAGGGTGGTCATTGAAAGATCTGACTAAACTAATGGAGTTAGAGCCGTTAATTCAGAAGGGGAATTTTTTCAAATGCACCGGATTCTTTCTCAACTACACCTGTTGGTATTTTCTCTTAACTTCTTTGACTTGATTATCTTTCATTCACACCTAAATCACCATGATGCTTCATAAAATCCCAAAGAAAGTCTGGCAAATATGGGAATTGAGCAGGGTTTCTTCAGGTTGCACCAATAATCATTTATTTTATAGATAAAAGTTCTATGATTGATATGCTTGTTTCATGCTAGAAAAATTGACATCATAGCATATGCTAGTTTCCGTACATGTTCATCGGAATCACTATAATTAATATCCCATTTCATACCGTTTCATTCCTCACGAGCATCTTGCAATTCAACTTTTATTAGGTACCAATGATTTTCCAAGCTTTTGTTTGTTGAATTGAGATATCGAAGGAGATCTGGTTTTGATTAGAGATGAGTTTCTTGATATACACATTTAGCATTCCTGAATACTGTCTTCGTCAATTAATCATTTCGATGCATATATTGTAATCTTCACAAAGAAATACTTCCACCAATTTGTGCCCGAGATTTTAAAGAGTGTGATTCTTTCTTCTATTAAAATGATGGGATGCCTGCATCTTTCTCCACTTTGGCATTGTGCTCAGCCAAGATAAGTTTATCACCCCCATTTCCTATTTCAAACCATTTTCATGTCTGATTTGGAATTTCAAACAGGTTCATAATTGTTTCATGGAGGTTAGGAAATACATGTTTTTGGAGAGGTTAATTAACCTGCTCCAAAATACATGTTTTGAAAGTTATCATTAACCTTTTGAGAGGTTAAGAAAAAAGCATTTTTGGAGAGGTTAATTAACCTACTCCAAAATGCGCGATTTGAAAGTTATCATTAACCTTTTGAGAGGTTAATGGTTAATGATAGACTTGAAAACACGTATTTTGGGTCTCAACATTAACCTGCGATAAGTTGTAGCTCAGAAGTTGGATTTTAAAAATTTCAAGTGCTCTGTGGAGCTCGGAACGAGCTGGAGACATGAAGATTTAGAAACTCACAGAAATTCAGTGATAAAATGACCATTCCAATGATTAAAATGGAAAATATTTCACACATAACCAGGGGATTAATAGATTCAAAATTTGAAACACTTTATGACCGGATAACAAAGAGAAACAAGAAGAGCAGCACCACAAGCTCACGTTTGGAGATATACCTATAGAAAAATGAGAGTTTGCTATGCTTTACGGGAATCAAAGGTGCTATGAATAGTATTGCACAAGTGTTGCTAATCATTTGCTTGTACCTTTTCCTGTTCTTAGCTTGAGGCAAGGTTTTGCAGTTGGTCATGTTACTCAAATAAAGAAAATTAAAAAGGTATATTTTGTTAGAATCCAAATCTCGTGTAACAATTGTCAAATTATTGGAACCTTATTATAAACCATATTTATCCTCTGATGAAAGTTAGAAGTGGGGCAGATAAATCATCTAATCTAATCCAATATAATGCAATTAGTAACTCCAATTCAATGCTAGCGTTGACTTTAATTTAAAACATGTGATAATGCCACTGCATTTGTGTTTTTATCTTTGAGATCATCTTTGTTGGATGATCTTACAATTATAATTTACTCCCATTCATCCATGGTGCCATCTCAAAAAGTGAACTATTCATGATTAATATTTTATTGTGTACATATTCTTTTATAAATACAAGTTATAAATTTGAATTTTACTGTCTAAATAGGCTTTATTAATTAGATTTAGATAAACTATAAGATTTTCTTTCGATTTTTCTCTAGCCCCATGTTGTTTTCGACAATGACCCATTATCAAAAAATTAGTTACGTCCTCTGGTGCAATTTACACTCTCTCCTCTATACAATTGAACTTTTCAATTAGTAAAATTCTGAATGACATGCTCAACGATGTTGTTGCAATTAACAAAAAAATTAAATTGGATTGTTTCTAAATTTGACTTAAAAAAAATATAGACAATTAATTTAAGAAGAAACTAATATGTATTATAAAAAAATATCTTTTATGTAAATGAAAGTATGAAGTACTTACTTGTTAAATCATTTTTAAATTGAAATTCTATTATCTAATACTGTGATTTGTAAAATTGTTCTATTTTTACTCTATTATGACTCTTGTAGGTTTAGTTTTTAAAGTATTATTACATTTCAATTAAATTAATATAATTTTTAAGTAGTTAAAGAAATTAATAATGAAATCTAATATTTACATATGTATACATGTATGTATGTATTTGAAGCATATAAAGATACTTTTAAAAAATATCTTAATATTTAAATAGCAATTAAAGTTATATAAGATATCATTCTAAAATAAAAAAAATTTATGATAAATAATTTAAATAGATTATTTTGTTTTGAAAAAATAGATTTAAAAATCAGACCTTTGATTTTAATGTTAAAATAAAACAATTAAGATGAAGATAAATTTTATATATAATTTATAATATATGTATATATAATATTATAATGTGATACATTATTTGAATTTGAAACATTAAAAAACAGAAAGTTTAATAAATATGCTGCTTTTGTAAAAGTCTACCATAATATATATGAATTATGATTTAGATTTATTAAGGTTTTTAAAAGTAAGATAGCATTAGAATTGAAAATTAATATTTATTTAATTATGACTAACAATATGTAGCATCCATTACCATATAAAATTCGTTTTTAATTCATATTTACGCAAATCAATTTGACTCCAACTTTGTGAAGATAAAACTAACAATCTGTGAATTATTTTAAAAAAGGTTGTCCTGTTTTGTCCATTCTACGTTAGTGACATTTACATCTTTTACAAAGAAAAAATAATCCGTGGTAAGAAATGCCAAAAAATGTAATCGTTTATCCCCCACAACCCGCTAAGCCGACCACAATCGTCGCCGAATTCCACAAAGACCGACGTTTCTTACACGGAATTGACTTTGACTTAGCCCACCCTGTCTATTTCTCTAATCATATAAGCAGAGAATGAGCAAATGAAGGCCACAATTGGCTACGAGCTCTGCAACAATGACAGTGTTTCTTTTCGTATTGGCCGTGTCCTTTATTTTCATCTGCCCCGCAAGGGCCGCAGATCCGAGGCTGGTGTTCGCCCATTATATGCTCTACGCCAACGACAACATCAATGTCCTCAAGCAGGAGATCCAACTTGCCCAGAGCAAAGGCATCGACGCCTTTGCTCTCAACAGCAATGTGTGGCGCCAGAATCTGGCGGACAACATGTACCAAGCGGCCAAAGAAGTGGGTACGTCTTTCAAAATCTTCTTCTCCGCCGACATTCACAAGGACAACAATGGCAACCTCACACCCGACCAGCTGGCCACCATGCTCACCCGCTACCAAAACCACCCAAACCAGATGAAATACGGTGGCAAACCCTTGTTCACCTCCTGGCTCGGTAGCGACGATTCCTGGTGGAAAGACTACGGCTACTCCTCCGCACTCAACGGGTGGAACGACGTTTTCCAAAAGGCCGGCGGAAGGAACAAATTCTTCTTCATCCCCTTCTTCCCCACCGACGGCTCCTCGGGGGGCGTCCAAGGCACGCTCGACAAATTCAAGGATATTATCGATGGGCTGTTCGCGTGGGACACGTCAGCGTGGCCCTACGTTAGCCCCGATTTCCAGAACCCATCGGACACCAAAGACCGGAATTATCTCAACGCCTGCAAAGCCGCCGGGAAAGTGTACATGGCTAGCCCTAGCCCCTGGTTCTTCAAGAACATTCAAGGCTCTTGCTGCTCTGATGCCTGCAAGGCGAAGGATCTCAACGGCTGTAACTGTCAAGTGAAGGGCAATTACCAGGGTCCGGGTCTTTGGATCAAAAAGTGGGAGCAGCTCATCCAGCTGAGCCCTCCTCTCCTCGAGATTGTGACGTGGAACGACTGGGTCGAGGGCTCCTACGTGGCACCGCCACTCAGCAGTGCAGCTTCTGACGTGTCGGGGTACACGCACCGCGCCTTCTTGGAGCTGGGGCAGTACTACTTCAGCTGGTACAAGACCGGCACCGCACCAGCGATTACTCAGGATTCAATTTACTTGTTTTATTATACGGAAAGCAAAAACATCAACGTGCCCGCTGATGGTTGCAAGGTTGTGTATTCTGATCAGCTAAGCGACAAAGTTTACGTGACTGCCAAGCTGACTGGGCCTGCCACGGTGGAATTGCGATCTGGAAGTGCGACTAAGACGTTCGATGTTCCGAAAGGGATATCCACGTGGAGTATGGATTTCCAGGTAGGACAGCAGGTGGCAACCCTGAAGCGTGGTGGTAAAGTGGTCAGCACGCTGACGGGGAGCAAGCAGATTAGTAATTCCAATGTGAGCCATTACAATTTCAACGTATATTCCACCTGCACCACATGTAACTAAGGCCTTGCAGAAACCAGTGGGGTACTCTCATCCAATAAATACATAAGCTCTCTGTTAGAGCATTAGTTGTAGTGCCTCCCTATCCGTTTATTTTGTAATAATCTGTCCACTGCAATTATCGATGGTTGAAAATGCCCTCTCTAATCGGTCATCATAACGGTTTCTAACTCCCAGTCACGAAGTATATTGAATTGAACTTTAGCTTTTTATTATATCAAGGTATATCTGGTTAATTTGTTGATCAAAATTGAATATAATTAGTGCAAGCGTTTATTCATATTCAAGGTTTTAGATTAATGAGGAAAAATTAGGAAGAACTAAGAAAAGTGTGCTCAGATACTTAATAGTGGAAAATCTATAGGGCCACTGGCTAATTCATATTTCAGATTCTACCGTTTTAATCATGATTGGATTACTTAATGGTATTATTTTCCATGTTTAATCTTTCGGATCTCCAACGATGTCTGCATCAAGAGTTGCATTTGCTGAAACTCCGTTTCCGTCGTCAATTTCTGCTTCGCAACTTCAGATCATTGAAGTTCTGGAGTTCCTTTACAAGTCACTGTCACACTGCTTAGTTTTGGTTTGCACCCTTTCGTAGCACCATATTAATCATAGTGTCTAATAGTGTTGGTGCTCTGAATAAGTTAATAACACAAAGGAAATCCAAACCAAATGATACAGAAAGTGTCGAGATTTTATACGATGGGTAATTGACGGTGAAAGTAGCCAAGATTTTCAAGGTAGGTCAGCATTTGATTGAGCAGTCCTGCAAATTCGTTTTTCATAAGAACTACAAACATAGATTTCTAAGAACTAGAAATCGATTTCGCAGGAATGGCAGTCAGTTGCGGGGAAAACAGAATAATTTAAAATGAGTCAGGGGTTTTCAGTTTGTCGTGTTCATTAGTGACTTGCATCAGTCACGGTAAAGGTAAAAGAAAATAATCGAAGTGTTTTACTGGAATCATGTGCTGGCGTAATATATATAAGGAATGTCAAATTATTCGAACCCTTTTTCAGACCACATGCATTCTTCGATAAAAGCAATCCAGCGAAACCGAGATATTCACAAAGTCGTTTCCTTGAGGGCCCGTTTGGTTGCGGGAATAGGAATTGCTATTCTGGAATAGAAAATGGGGCTACGTATACCAGTTCTTGTTTGGTTCAGCCAATATTTGATGGGGAATTCACGGACCCCAAAATTTATGTTTTCTAAAATAAATAAAAGTGGAATAGGAATACGTATTCCAATAACACGTATTTGGGTGGAATTGCAAAACCTCATTTTTGGGCCAAAAGTTGAATACATATTCCTATTTTACTTCGTATTCCAATTCCAATTTGGTGCATCCAAACGAAAAATTCAAAATTTTAAGAATTTACGTATGCCTATTCCACTTGTATTCCAATTGCCAAAAGGGCCATGATGGAACACGCACAATGCCAACCTTACGTACATAATCTAACCTATTCAAAGTGGGGCTTTACTGTTATCCATAACCTGCATTAACACATTATAATTCCAACATAACGCAATTACTAATTCAAATTCAATATTAACAGCTTCAATAGTATATTGCCTAGCACAATTACTATATCGAATTCAATATTTACATTTTTTTAAATGGACAGTCTTATTATTAGTCCCTCCCTGGGAACTAATGTTCCCACTAGCGTGCCCCAATTAATTTTTCCACAAACTGATATGTAATATTCTAAGGTTTATAATGATTTATTTTAAAAATATTTTTATGTGCATTAAATATTAAAATCTTATTGGTCAAAGCACATTTTCCCATGGGTTAAAAGAGTTTTCTTATTCAGAAAATTGGTAAAAAATAATGTCAGAGTGGTTCTCAAACCATCTTGTAAGTTCTACATCCATAGGAGAGTACTTGCCAGTAGCACCCCTGTCAACTTCGGCTTGTATAGGAGAGCAACCCTCCCTTACATGCTCCTTATGGTCTGGATCAAGTTCCCCTGAGTTGTATATGACCAGGTAGCTAAAACAAGGGGCAACATACCACTACTGCTATTTTCCTTAGCCAATACAGAATGGACTGACAATAGGCGAATAATCAAAAAATTTATGATAGCAAAATAATGGTTCTTCTTACAAACCCTTAGTCAGCCCATGCTTATCCAGGTTCGAAAGAAAATTTGTGCAGAAATAGTATGCGTAGCACTTGAAACCACACAAAAATTTGGTAAAAACACCATCAAATTACGCCCTAAGAACACTGTAACCCTTGTCCCATTTGAGCATTCACTTCTTTCAATTCCACTTCTAGTTTGCAATCCATTCTCTCGGCATCTTCCCAAACAACTAGAATAAAAATCATTCTTTTTAGCATGCTTTTTATCTCTACTAAAATGGGAGCTTGGGAATAGGATATTGACATGAAGCAAAGCATACTAGGTGCTGGTCAATGTGTCATGGTATATCGGTGGTTGCCGACAAAGCAGGGGCGATCGTTAAAGCATTTGCATTTTTGTATGTTGCGTAGAGTCCATAGGAAAAGGAGACAGATGCACATTGTAGGGTACCCTATAGGAATTGGCATTCATGCTGCTTTGTATGTGTTTGCAATAATAAATTGCCTATGGTTTGTGTGCTCTTGTTAATAATTCTCCCAACCAAATAGCATTTGAATTGTGCCTTGTGCTTGATGAAAGGGGTTTACTCATTAGGCGCCCTGCTATCTTTCTTGACAGTCTATAGTAAAAGAGAAGAGGAACCGTTATTGTGGATTCACTATTGGAGATGTCTTGGTAGTAATGGATCCCTGACTCCTTTGTTTGGAACTCAACTCTTAGTCAATTTCAGTTAAATTTTGATACCATACATGTCACGTTCATCCAAACTCTCCACCTACTATGTCTCAACTCTTAAGTATGTAAACATGGAATAAATTTACCTTCCATTTTATTGTGATTTTGCTATCAGGATTTAACTTTGTGATTTTGAGTCAAATTCATTGACCCATGTTTCATGAGTAGTGATTCAACATGAATCCATCTCTCATGAGAATAAATGGAACACTTAGCACTCATTGGATCTAGGTGATGCTCACAGGGGTGAAGCGCCAAGACTTCCCAGGAGGTCACCCATCCCAGTACTACTTCAGCCTGAGCACGCTTAACTATGAAGTTTCTCCATGGTTAAACCCAAAGCTTGCAACCCCATTTGAAAAACCTTCACCAAGTGTTGTACCTTATGAACCATTCATTAGAAAGCCCCTTAGGCTCATCAATTGATAAGTAGGAGATAATTTCCATAGCAAGTCAAATTGTGATATTGCTATCAGAATTTAACTGTGTGATTTTGAGTCAAACTCATTGACCCATGTTTCATGAGTAGTGATTCAACATGAATCCATCTCTCATGAGAATAAATGGAACAACACTCATTGGATCTAGGTGATGCTCACAGGGGTGAAGCACCAAGACTTCTTGAGAGGTCACCCATCCTAGTACTACTTTAGCCCGAGCGAACTTAACTATGGAGTTTCCTCCATGGTCAAACCCAAAGCTTGCAACCCCATTTGCAAAACCTTCACCAAGTGTTGTGCCTTATGAACCATTCATTAGAAAGCCCGTTAATCTCATCAATTGATAATTAGGAGATAATTTTTGCAGTAAGTCAAATTGTGATATTGCTATCCAGATTTAACGATTTGATTTTGAGTCAAACTCATTGACCCATTTTATTATACTTAGATATTATTCTTTATTTTCTGATTTACAATGCTTCACATTGTCTGTGGTGGTGTCTTTTGTCTAGTCTTTTCTTTTGGCATTGAAAAAGTGTTTGATATTGTAAGAGGTGATACCAAAGAAAAGGAATTAATTTTAGTTAGAAAGCATCACTTAAAAGCAATTTGGATGGTGTCATATTTGTAAGGATGGTGCATCTATACATCATTACTAGAAAATTCATAGTCATAGTCTATTTGTGCACTTAACAATTTTGTTTAAAAAATTTAATCTTACAAATGATTAAAAACACACATTATATTTATAATTAAAAATAAATTAATTTACACAATTAAGATATTTATTTACTTTGATTGCATATAAAATAATTATTTTTTACATAGCTTTTTCAATGAGAAATTTTGTATCTTTCTTTTATTACATAACTCTTCTCTCTATTATACATGCTTATAAATATTAACAAGTATTGAAAAAACATATCTTAGATTATATAAATTAAATGAAAAGAAAAAGATTATTGCACTAAAATGTGTCAATATTCATATTTATATTACAAAGAACCATGTCTATAATTGTTAAAATGCCTTCTTGCTATGAAAATGACATAGGAAGAGATGAGGTTGCACTATGTCTTTCAATCTCTTATCGTTGAAATCCATATGCAAGAGAACGAGGCTTAATTGTATCTTTCAAGCTATTTATCTCTCAACCACAACCATAGACCAAATAATACATGTCCCTTTGTAACTATTCTTTGGGTTCTTTATCTTTTATATAGATATCTTATTTCTATGTACATATTTTTCCTGATCAAACAAAACAAAAATTCTAACTTATTATAACTTTAGTTCAATTTCAGAATTCAAACTTATCACTATAGGTAGGGACTCCTGCTCCAATTGAGCTCTTGTTATTGTATGCAAAGTGAAATTACTTAGTACTTAATTCGTTATTAATATTTTCTATCTCAATCAATTACATGTAAGTATTTTTCATTTTAATTTTAACTTTAAATTTTTATAATGTTTATTTGTGAGATTTTTAATTTCTAAAATTCATAAATTTGTTTTATTCGAGTTTGATTGGTTCATATATTTAGATCTTATGGGAGAGGATTTTGAGGAAGCACTGCCCAATATTCATGTCAATAAAAAAAAAAAAAATCATATTAACTTTTATAATGTGAAATCAAAGACCAAAATTTATATATTTTAACTTTGTAGAAATAAATATTTTTTTATTTTTAATACTTAATACTAGAGTATGAATATTTTGTTGTGTAATATTTTATTATGTAATAATATTATATAAATAATATATTTTTCTTTAAAGATTTTATTATTAAAATATCATATACTTATTTTCATGAATGTGAAGGACCACAATTTATAAAGTTTAACTTGGTATCCATCATGATTATAATTTTTTTAATGAGTAATATTCTCTATAATTTTTATTTTTATTTAAATAAAATATTAATGCCCCCAGATACAACATAGTTAGCTATAATTTTGGGATCTTGAATGATCTAGAAAAAACAAAGGAGGAAGAAGAAGATCATACTAAAAGCATAATCAATGCACAAGAGAATATAGAAAATTGTGGAATCTCAATGAATCAAGAAGGCTTCAAGACATCAAAATGTGGTAAACAAAAATTAAAGTGTGGGAGGAAATCACTCAAAGAATTAAGAGAGGTAGATGGACAAGAAAAAGAGCAAAAAAAAAAATCATTTAGATCCTTAAAAAAGGAAAGGGGAAGAGCCTTCCCATATCGCTATGAGGATAACAACCTAGAATGCTAGAGGCTTAAATACCCCTAGCAAAAAGTCTTTACTAAAGTGCAACATATCCCTATTTGAATACAAAGTAATACTAATTCAAGAGACAAAACTAAAAAAAGAAGGAATCCAATTAGGGGGAAAAATGGGAAATTGGAAATTAGAACTAGTAGAATCTAGAGGAGCATCAAGAGGTATAGGTATGATTTGGAACCCAAGGAAAATAGCCTTATATCTTATAAATTCTCATCATAATTGGATGAGATGCAAAGTTAACAGCCTTAGGCACAACCTCCAAATTATCCTAATCAATAGTTAAGGACCAACATAGACTGCAGATAAGAAACAATTATGGAATGAAATAACCACATTTATGGAAAATTATCACAATGATAACATAATCATTGAAGGAGAATTCAATGTAATTTTAAACCTGGATGAAAAATATGGGGGAATGCAATAGATTTCACAAGCAACAAATGATTTTAAAAGATGGGTAGAACAAAATAAGCTACTAGATATACCTATTAGTAATGGAACAATAGAAGGAAGGATTTCACCTACATAGAAAAAAATTTGATAGATTCTTCTTCAAAGGAGAATTAAGTAATATTGATATGGTAATCCAAGCTACTATCTTACCAATCGTAGGCTCAGATCATTATCCTGTGAGAATGAAATTTGTAGAACTTGAAAACCTTTAAGAAACCCTTTCAAATGTGACAAAATGTGGTTTTTGGACAAGGGTTAGTGCAAGAAGTTGGGTCCAGAAAGTGGAAGTTTTCTTCCTCTTTTAAAAATATTTTGTCAAATAATGCAAAAATTTGAGGCATTTAGAGATTAAATATAAAAAAAACTTAAGAAATAAAAATTGTAGTGCCCAAAATCTCCTTTTTGAATATGTAATTTATTTGTATACCCATATGATAGATTATTTTTTTGGTATGGATCTTTAAAAACCACTTTTTGAAAATGCCTATTTTAGGACCATGCCACACTCATGTACAGACATCATAATTTGACCCAACTAAATGATTCTTTGTCAATCCTTTTAAACAAATTTACTTGACACACCAAATATTGATGAGAATAATTTTCTTAAAATTTTTAATGAATGTTTTTTTAAAAATTATTTTTTAATTGATGATTAAGCTAATTTCTAAAAGCTCTCGTGTACAAACACCATAATTTAATCAAAATTTAACTTTTTTAGATTCTTTTTTTAACTTCAAAAGTATTGTTTGAAGATTAATGACATGTAAATTAATTTAAGAAATATGAAAAATTTAAAAAGTTCTAAAAGTTTTAGTGAATCTAACTATTTTATGTTTAAGAGACACTTTTGATTAATAAATAATACAAAAATAGAAAATGAACACATAACACTGTTAAATTTACATTTTTTAAATCAAAATAGTAAGACCTATAATGAGTTTTCATTTTGTCAAAAAATTTAGTGGTGATGACTATATAAAAATTATGACAATCCCTAAAATTGTCGATTAAATGCTTTAGTCAAAATTTGGTTCATAAAGGTATAGGCTTGGTCCCACCAAGCCTATGCCATGCTTTCACCAAGGAAAAACCCAATGCAAATTCCTGCCCATGGCATTAGAATCGGGCACTTGATTTGCAATTCAAAAATTGGGTGCCATATTCTAATTTAGCCATTATCGAAATTGGACACCTAATATTTAAACAATCAGGTACCTGATTATTTAAAAATTGGGTACTTGATTGTTTAAATATTGGGAGCCTGATTAAAAATTGGGTACCTGATTGTTTGAAAATTAGGTACCCAATTCTAAAGTATCCATTGGGCCCCAAAAGATGCCCCATAAAGAACTTATCAATCATTTCAATGATTGAATGACACTTTCAAGCTGCAACAATGATTTTCTATCACAATTATTTTGTTTTCTTGTCATCTTCTACAATTTACAAGTTATTGATTTGAATTCAAAACTAGTGCAAACATGGGATCAAAACAATGAAGAAAGAAGAAAGTTCTAACAAATGAGGAGATTGCAACATAGAAAGGGAATGAAGCACAATGTCAACAAGGGAGAAGACAAAGAATTCGAGAGTTGAGCAATGTTTTAGAAGAGAAAGACATTGAGGATACCATGATGGATGAAGAGGCTGAAGAAGAGCACCCAATACAAGGAGATTCAGGTGCACATTCAAATCAAACATTCGATATAGATGTGTCTCCAAACCCTCGAATTTTTTCTCATGACGAAATTGGTGATTTTGTAGAAGCAGGTTACGATTTAAATGATTCAGTATTATATTCATGAGAATAGTTTGCCAAATAATCATGCACACCAAACTCCAATAGAAATGCAAGCCCCAAAAGGATTACAAAGGAAAAATGAAAATGAGATTGAAATTTCAAATAAAACTGAAAATGAAATGCCAATTGAAAATAAAAATGGTATGAATGTAGACATGCAAACACCAAGTACTAAACAAACATGTTTGAATGATAGTAAAGTGCGTGAACATAATTTTCATTTTTCTAATGATGTGCTAGATAATCTTCATGGATTGGTTTCATGGAGACAAATTAGGACACATGGTAATATATTATATAGAAATTTTTTTATAATAAAAATTTTTGGTTTCAATGTCAGTTGATGTTGCAACTAATTAAAATATCTAAGATGCAACAAGTAATGAAAAGGTTAGGAATATATGCAAAACCCAAGAATGAAAATGAGTCTTTAATACAAGATGTATCCACTATTGCTAGTGTCTTTGATGTTATCGAAAAAAGAAGTCGCTCTAAAGATAAAAATGCAACACGATGAGCAATAGCAACAACTTTAGTTAACAAATCAATTACTAAAAAAAGATTGATTAGTAACATAAGTGGATATCTTAATGTGAATTGTAAGACTTTAGAAAGAGTTGTAAAGAGAAGGGTTAACTTTGAATGTGATCCAACAAATAGTTTGTGGACTTCTAGTGGTAGGCTCCCGAGATAAGATATGAAACTTACTAGTGAAGTCAAAAGTTTGGTTGAAATTTTTTGGCATGATAATACAAGAGTATCACCTAATTCAAGAGATGTTCTTAAATTGAGAGTTGAATAAAAAATACATGATCCACATCCTAAACACCTTTTGGACATGACTCAAACTAAATTGTTCAAAATTTTTTTAGATGATGAGGTGTTAACTATTACCATTAGTCAAAGGTCTTTTGAAAAGTGTAAAGCATGGTATGTAAGGATTAACAAGGAAAGAATCACATGTTGTAAAAATGATATTCAATTTCATTACCATTATGATGTATTTCAATCTATATGTGGTACCATGCATAGTAAAGAAATGTTGTAGGAATGTGATGTAAAAATACCACCTCAAACTAGAAAGGATTTCATATCAGGTTTATTTTGTAAGCCACCTAATGACCAATATTTTCTTTTCAATGCATGTCTTTCTGGTACATGTGATATGTCTGGCAATATTTCTTTGTTAGATGAATGTTTGCATGAAATTTTTTTGACTACTTTTGGACAACAATTATTTCATGTAAAAAGATTCAAAACTATTGAATATCCATTGAAGAATGGGAAGATTGGAAGAAGGCATGATCTAGTTACAGATAAAGTTAGTTGTCATATGGATGAGTTTAAGAGTGTGATCATACAAAAATATGTTAAACACTCTCTGATCTGATTTCTAGGATCTAGGACTATTACAGATAATGTTAACCAATTACATAAAGTTAATTTTAAAGCTTTAATAAAAAAAAATTAACATAATTGTAAATAAGAAAACACAAAATGAGATAATAGAAAGAGAGATAGAGAGACAACATGTTTGATTTCAGAGTTCGTCCGGGAAGGACTATGTCTTTGGGTCCAGCTCCAATAGGGGGACCAATTTGATTAACTCCAATAAATCAATACAAGTGATTTGTGACAATTCCCTTCAAGCACACGCAGCAAAATTCCTCTATGTGCAGGAAAAATCACTAAGTCTCCACATAGACAAACTCTCTCTCAACATTTGCATTATTTCTCCCTTCATTTTCATGCCTTCAAAAGGCCCCTAAACCCTCTTTTTATACAAAATATTTGCCTAATAATAGGGTAAAACAAGATTTTACATATTTGGACCCTTACAATAGTCTATCTTCGAAATAAGACTCATTCCTATTTTTGAAAATTGTCCTTATTTAATAATTGCCTTTATTTAGGCAAGAGGGAATCAGGCTTGATACACTTTAAATAAAATCTGCGCTAAAAATATCACAAGCCACTCATGTGGTGCAATGGTAGTGAGCATTTTGAGGACGTGCATGCAAGAGGGAGGTCGGTGGTTCCAACCACCACACCGGCCTTTCGCTTTTAGCCCAATTTAGCCGCGTTCAAAACAATAAAACAAACATCAATGGCATATGTTTCAAATAGTCATTGGTGGTGTAACAGCCATCGGTCGGATTTTAGGGGCCGGTGGTCATAGGTTCAAAACCTGGCGCCGATACCAAATATTTATTATTTTTTTATTTTTTATTTTTTATTTTTTATTTTTATTTTTTATTATTTTTTATTATTTTTTTCCACCTCAAACTTCAATCGAACATATCTTTTGCATACGAGCTCCATTTTTGATGAAACGAATGTCGCTGAAAAGCTCTTGAAAAGATCTTCAATTTGAAATCCATTGTTGACCACTTTTGAGATGATTTTATTTTCACATTTTGATGACCTCTGTACCTAGTTTGACCAAACTTTGACTGGCTATAACTTTTGCGTATGAAGTCCTTTTTCATCCGTTCGAATTGTGTCGAATCCAAGATTTTGAGAACTTTAAACTGGTATTGATTATTGGTGTTTTGGAGATACTTCAATTTTTGATGAAAATATCCCCTGGATCAAGCCTCCCCACTAAGAAGCTTTCAGACCATCGAAAGTTTGATTACTTAGAAAATAGGTGAGGGTATTTCTCCCTCACTTTACCTATCTCCATCCATATTGCTTTGCTTGGATGCATCCCCTTCAATCCCACTCAGAGGTATTCAACTGGTCCTCTTCGTGAAGTTCTGACATTCCTGTCAAGGATGACATCTTCTGGCAATTCTGTCATATACTCTAGTGAAAGATCATCAATTGATGGAACCTGAAAACTAATGTCTTCATCCAAGATCATTGGAGGCTCATACAACTTCAAATTCTCAACATTGACAACTAAGTAAATTTGCATGTATGGAGGAAGATTAAGGCAGAAGGCATTAGTACAAATCTTTTCTAAGATTTCAAAAGGACCATACCTGATAGGCTTGAGCTTCCTTCCTTCACCTTGCATTCTTTCCTTACTGATATGTAACCAAACTCTATCACCAACTTGGAACTAATGATCAATGCGATGCTTATCATGGTGAGCCTTGTATTTTGCTTGGGTCTGCTCCAACTGTGCTTCTACTGCCTAATGGATTGCTTGGACCTTCTAGATGAACTTCAAAGCCCTTTCTACATCATGGCATCCATCAATGATATTGTCCTTTCCAAAAGCAAAATCCATTGGTGTTTTTGGAAAATATCCGAAGCAATTCTCAAAAGGAGACCTCTTTGTAGAAGAGTGTGCTACATGGTTGTAAGCATGTTGCACATAGTGAAGAATTTCATCCCACAACTTAGGATGCTTGCTACAGTATCTTCTAAGTAGATGAACCATTGTCTTTTTGACTACCTCTGTCTGTCCGTCAGTCTGTAGATGGAAGGCTGTACTCTTCTTCAGCTTGGTATCCATGAGTCCCCACAAAGATGACCAAAATTCCCCTAAGAATCGAGAATCTCGATCCGATACAATGGAAGTGGGTAACCCAAAATGAACCCATACATTTTGAAAGTACATATGAGCAGTCAGTTCAGCAGTGACTTTCTTTTTACAAGGCATTAAAATACACATTTTACTGAACCGATCAACTACTACATACAAATAATCATGACCCTTCCTAGACATAGGTAAACCCCCCACAGAGTCCATAGACACACTTTCCCATGGATGGGATGGTATAGGTAATGGTGTGTACAAACCAAATTTCCTATTACTTGGCTTACTGGTTGCACACATTACACATCCTTTTATATACTTGGTGACAGTTTCTTGCATATGAGGCCAGTAACAATATTTTTGCAATTGAGCTAATGTCTTACTTACCCTGAAATGTCCTGCAATCAAAGAGGTGTGTGCTTCACGGATTACATGTGCTTGTTCATCTTTAGGAATTCATAGTTTTCCCAAGTGGTACAACAAATTATCTTGCACATGGTAATCTTTCTCTTCCACATGTTTACCTTGGATTAAAGCTGTATAGATATCCTTAAAGTCCTCATCATTAGAATATTGTTCCTGAAAACTTTCATGAACCATAGAACTATTCTGAAGGATTATCAAAGCATTCTTAATAGGAGGCCTAGAGAGCATATCTGCTACTTTGTTATGGGAACCCTTTTTATACTCAATTACCAAATGAAACTATTGTAGAAAACCCATCCACCTAAAATGCCTACTTTGTTGCAACTTAGATTGTGAGTGCAAATATTGTAGGGGCTGGTGATCAGTGTGGATTATAGTTTCCTTTCCCATTAAGTAGTGCTTCCATTTTTTAACACTCTGAACTAAAGCATAAAGTTCCTTATCATAAGTAGGATAGTTACTTACTGCTCTTGAAAAATTTTCAGAGTGGTAGCAGACTGGTTTACCTCCTTGCATGAGTAAAACTCCCATGGCAAATCCGCTTGCATCTGTCTCAATCTCAAATGGTTGATGTAAATTTGGTAAAGCTAGAACTAGTGCAGTGCTCAACTTTTCCTTCAAAGTGTCAAAATCCTTTTGTTGTGGACCTCCCCATTGAAAAATTTCCTTGGTACTGGTCAATGCATGCAAAGGTGATGCAATATAAGAGAAGTTTGCAATGAACTTTCTCCAGTACTGAACTGCACCTAAAAAGCTCTTGACTTCTGTAACCGTACTTGGCTTAGGCCATTTTACAATACATTCAACCTTCACAGGGTCTACTTTCAATTGACCATTTCCTACGATATAGCCTAAGTACCCTAAGGATGTCTTTGCAAATTCGCATTTTGACATCTTTACATAGAGTTTTTCTTTTCTCAATACATCAAGTACTTTTTTTACATGAATTACATGATCATCCCAAGACTTACTAAATACAAGAATATTATCTAAATAGACAATGGAAAAATCATCAATAAAAGAACAAAAGACATCATTCATGACTCTCATGAATGTAGTTGGTGCATTACAAGGCCCAAATGGCATAACCAACCACTCGTAAAGTCCTTGTTTTGTCTTAAAAGCAGTTTTCCAAATATCACTTTCTGCAATTCTTATTTGATGATATCCGCTACGTAAGTCTAGCTTAGTGAAATAAATTTCATGTTTCAACTAATCAAGTAAATCATCAATTTTGGGAAGAGGGTACCTATTCTTTACCGTTATCTTGTTCAAAGCCCTGTAGTCAATGCACATTCTCCAAGTCCCATCTTTCTTTGCAACCAACACAATAGGTGAACCACAAGGAGAAGTACTAGGATGAATAACTCCTTTCTCCATGAGCTCTTGAACTTGCTTCTTGATTTCCTCATTCTGCAAGACTGATAAGCGGTACATGCCGATATTAGGAAGTGGTGCTTCTTGTTGCAATTGAATTTCATGCTGTATCTCTCTTTTGGGAGGCAATCCCTTCGGTTCCTAAAAAAAGTCATCATAGGCAGAAACAAATTTGACCATTTCATCTTTATGTTTTGGATCACATCCCTTAAATGCCTCAGATGTTTCATCTTCTTTGGCTTTTACAATCATCAGCACAAAATTCTTACTAGAGTTGACTAACCTTTTCATCTGACCAACATTAACTAGTGCCAAATTAGTTTTAACCTTATGTGCCCGTACAATGTATTTAATTTTATCTTTAAACAGATGATACTTATTTTCCCCCCTATAGAAGATAGCTTGTCGATCATACAAATAAGGACTCCCAAGTACAAGACCACAAATATCTAGAGGGACTACATCAACTTCTACCTCATCTACAAAGTTTGCAGTGATAGCAAATCTTAACTTACATTTCTTGGTTACCTGTAATTGTGCATCATTGCAAACCCATCCAAGAGGATATGGCTTTGGATGAGGTGTTGTAGTCAGATTGAGCTTCTTAACAATTTCCTCAGATATCAAATTAACTTGAGAACCTGTATCAAATAATGTATCGACCTTATTTTTCTTGATGACAACTCGAATGTGAAATAATTCATTCCTTTTCTTATCATTCTTAGGAGAAGAATCTTCACTTGTACTTGCACTTATGCTAGAAGAACTGGTAGCTGATGAAAGAGAAATACCTTTTCCTTTACCTTGGATCCCGGTAGCAACGATCTTTGTTTCATCTCTGGAGTCAGATCCAAGATCCTGTCGAGCTATAGTAGCAATCTTTTGTTTGCCTTTATTTCCACCAAATCACTTCGGCCTCTTTTCAGGATGTAGCTTCCAGCACTTAGAATCATCATGCCCTTCTTTCTTGCAATGTGAGCATGTGGGTTTCTCACCCTCTTTCTTTACTGTAGCTATTTTTTTATCCTTCCCTTTTCCTTTGGACTTTTCCTCAGACTTAGATGACTTTTTGTCAGACTTATCAATGAAGGTACCCTTACCTCTTGACTCTAAATGTGTTGCCTGGACACATACTTCATCCAAATTACAAGGATTCAGGACAAGAATAGAGTGCCTTAGGTAAGAATGAAGACCACCTATATATTTGAGTAAAGTCTCCTAGGTATACAATGGAACATTTAATGAAATAGCCCTTTTATGAAACTCATGGGTGTACTCTTGGACAGTTTGACCTTTCCCTTGTCTAAAATGTTGCCAGCTCATCATTAACTACTACATATGGCCTAGGGGATAGAATTGCTTCTTTAAAGCACTAAAAAATTCTGACCAAGACATATTTAACTTACCATGTTTTGAAGTTTCATGCTGGGTCCTACTCTCCCACCAAGTTAGAGCTACATCGCCTAATCGAAGAGTGGCTAACTGAATTCTATCAACATCATCTACAAGGTGTTGGACTCTATAGTAGACTTCTACTTGCTGAATCCAGTCATCTAATTTCTCAGCATTTAACTCCCCACAATATTTTGGCAAGTCAAATTTTACATCCAACTTTATTTGAGGCTTATGTCCACCTTTAAAAATATTAGAAGACTCAAAATGTGTAGAAGGAGAAGAAGGGGGAGAAGGAGAAGAGGGAGGAGATGGAGGCTCATGATCAGGATCATTATCAGTGCCTTTCTTTTTCTCTTTGTCATCACGAGCTGCACGCCTTCGCATCTTCTCTTCTCTTTCTTGTAACAAAACTTCTACCATTGTTTGCAAACTCTAGAGAGTCTTCTGGACATTTTGATCTTCTGAACCTTGTCCACCACCTTTATCTTCCATATGAAATGATGGATTAGCTCTTCGTTTTCTAATCTCAGGATTATATTCTTCAAGATCACCTTCGCCTTGATTCAACCTGGATCTTGTTAACATTCAAATCTGCAATACTAGTCCAACAAAGCTCTGATACCAAATTTGATCTGATTTCTAGGATCTAGGACTATTACAGATAATGTTAACCAATTACATAAAGTTAATTTTAAAGCTTTAATAAAGAAAAATTAACATAATTGCAAATAAGAAAACACAGAATGAGATGATAGAAAGAGAGATAGAGAGACAATATGTTTGATTTCGGAGTTCATTCGAGAAGGACTATGTCTCTGGGTCCAACTCCAATAGGGGGACCGATCTAATTAACTCCAATAAATCAATACAAGTGATTTGTGACAATTCCCTTCAAGCACACGCAGAAAAATTCCTCTATGTGCAGGAAAAATCACTAAGTCTCCACATAGACAAACTCTCTCTCAACATTTGCATTATTTCTCCCTTCATTTTCATGCCTTCAAAAGGCCCCTAAACCCTCTTTTTATACAAAATATTTGCCTAATAATAGGGCAAAAAAAGATTATACATATTTAGACCCTTACAATAGTCTATCTTCAAAATAAGACTCATTCCTATTTTTGAAAATTGTCCTTATTTAATAATTGCCTTTATTTAGGCAAGAGGGAATTGGGCTTGATACACTTTAAATAAAATCTGCGCTAAAAATATCATAAGCCACTCACGTGGTGCAATGGTAGTGAGCATTTTGAGGACGTGCATGCAAGAGGGAGGTCGGTGGTTCCAACCACCACATCGGCCTTTGGCTTTTAGCCCAATTTAGCGGTGTTCAAAACAATAAAACAAACATCAGTGGCATATGTTTCAAATAGTCATTGGTGGTGTAACGATTATCGGTCAGATTTTAGGGGCCGATGGTCATGGGCTCAAAACTCGGTGCCGCTACTAAATATTTATTTATTTATTTATTTTTTATTTTATTTTATTTTTTTAAATTATTTTTTTCCACCTCAAACTTCAATTGAACATATATTTTGCATACGAGCTCCATTTTTGATGAAACGAATGTCGCTGGAAAGCTCTTGATGAGATCTTCAATTTGAAATCCATTGTTGACCACTTTTGAGATGTATTTATTTTCACCTTTTGACGACCTCTGTACTTGGTTTGACCAAACTTTGATTGGCTATAACTTTTGCGTATGAACTCCTTTTTCATTCGTTTGAATTGCGTTGGATCCATGATTTTGAGAACTTTAAACTAGTATTGATTATTGGAGTTTTGGAGGTACTTCAATTTTTGATGAAAATATCCCCTGGATCACTCTTAATATGTTAGATGGGTTGATGGATAATTTCACATATGTAAGAATACATTTCTAATTGGTACTATACTTTTAGTTGTTGAGTTTGCAGAGAACTACACACTTGCACCGCAAGATGAGGTACAACCACAATATTACAATTCAATGTTAGTAACAAGTTATGTTCATATAGTTTATAGGCATGCACGTAATAGTACAGAGGAGGATCAAAAAATATTGAGAGAGTACCATTTCTATATGAGTGAAAATAAACTTCATTCATTTGAGTTTGTCCAATATTATTTCAAGGTCTTTTACGATAATTTAAGAGAGAGACAAATTCAAATGACACAACATTGGATATGGTCAAATAATTGTATAGGATAATTCAAGAATGCTAGAATGTTCTATTGGTTGAGTAGGACACATAGGGAAACTAATATCCAACATATGGGGAGGTTTTTTGAGGCTGGACATGGTAAAGGAGAACATGATGGTGCTAGTGCATGTGTGAAGAGAGCCCTTTGTAGAGAGCAATTAAAATTTGAGGAAAAAGCCAAATTAAAAAATGCACATGAGATTGTGGAATGGTGTAATAAATATTTATACATAGGATCGAGTTAGAACTCTACAATCAGACATTTCTTTTGCTAGTTGAAGAGAAGAATATCCTTTCAAGATATGATTGTGACACAATTAGTTGGTTAGCTAAATGGCATTCATTTAGGAGTTCATATTCTAACACTTGGACTATATGGACTAGGGTGCATGCTTGCTTTTTGTTAGTTTTGTCTTGCAGGTGACTAGGAAGGATGTGAGAATACATAAGTCATTAGCACCTACTGACACACATTATCAAGATGATATAGTAAATGAAGGCTAGAATGTTACTTTTGCATTAGAAGATTGGTTGTATTTCAAACCTCATGTACAACCTGGTATGCACAATTTAATTAAATTTTGTTGTGATCATGCTTTAACTTATATTATTTATTTATGTACATGTCATTAATATAATTCAAGTACATGACATTAATATGTTATGTAATTATGTACACATGTGATTAGAGTGTATATGTACTTTATCTTATCTTTTAGGACATGTTTATGATGTTATTTCACCTAATCATAATGATGAAGAAATTGAGTATTGGATAGCTAGATGTGTGGAACCTAAGAAAAAATTGACATGTCATCAAGTAGATGATGATGGTTTTGAGTATCCAATTGGGTTTGTCATTGTAGCTGGCACTTGCCTATGTACACACCTAACAAGAAGAAATGGTTTGCCAACATTTGAAGACTACCAATTAGAAAATAATATTTTACACTATTCTCATTTGGTTGTTGTTGGGTGTTTGTTTTGCACGAGGTCAACAATAGGAATCCATTGCGCAATTCCTCTCTTGAAAAGAAAGTATTTGTCTTGTGACATACCAAAATCTGCTTAGTAGAAGATAAATATTAGTGTTCATGAGGAGGCCTTTGCTATTGCCAAAAGCTCTTTTATCTCAAAATCGAAGTAAATTTGATCGCTGTCTCAAATATCACAACAAAAGAACAATATTTTTTTGTATTTTTGTATTTTTCAATGAATGCAATTCTAACAATGTAGCTACTATGAGGTCCTATTCTAACAAGGGGTTAGCAAATCAAATAACATGAAATCAAATGATTTGAAATTGAAATTCCCAAATGGACATAAGCTACAAAACACAACAAGCAACGCTTCCTAGAATCCACTGATGCAATCCTTGGTGAGAATCTTTAATAATCATATGATATTTCATCTTTCATCAAATCGCAAGGACACGAAAAGTGCACTCATGTAAGATGAAAAGCTATGTAGACACAATCAGGTGATCTCTTCTAAAGCTCATTATGTCAGTGGAATTTGTATATCTATAGCAAACACTAGAACTAAAAGATCACACAACCAAAAATAACACAATAAACCTTTGGCTCAATCACAATATCATGAATAAAATTCACAAAAAAATGACACATTCAGGCAAGAATAACTACACTTTGAATGCGAGCAACAAAAGCATAATTTTATTGTATAATAACGACAACCCTCATTACATATTGCAATGGGGTATTTAAAGGAAATTGTCTCCTCAATTTGTGTTGAGAGTGAGAGATACCTTCACACAAAAAATTGCTTTTAACTAATAAAACAAACTAATTATATACAAACTAACTATAAAACTGGTGCTAAGAGGGATTCCATCCATTTTATATTCATTAATTGGATGCATGAGCCCCTTTAAATGCCAAAAAACAAGAAAGCATGAGAGAGAACATAGGAGGAAGCCATCAATTGAAGTGGAAGTGCATGGAGGTGCCAAAAATAGAAGCTAGCCCTGTACTAGGCATGTGTCAGAGTTAAACTACTGTCAGAATGTGCTCCTGATACATGGAAGGTGCTATTTTTGGAACTAGCAATTAACTAACGGTGCACTTTGGAATTGTGGAGTTGCATGAAATGCAAAGCTGCATGAAAATGCAAAGCTATGGAGCTATGGAGCTATGGACTTGTGTACTTGTAGAGCTGCACACCTTGGAAGCTCAATTCACCAAAAAATCAAAGTTCTCAATTTTGAAAATGGTTTCTAGGTTTTGCTAAAATGGGGTTTTAGATCATTTTTTGTGTATATACTTTGCCCCTTTTTGATGATTTATACCCTATTTATAGCCAATCACTTTCATAAACTTGAACTCCTTCTGTTTCTTTGATCTAAAATCCCAAGGCACCTACGTTGAATCTTGTCATTAATAGTTGCATACGATGAGGAACCTGTTCTGCTTCATGTGTCCAACCTCTGTATCTTCAACCTTTGTCTTCTCTCCAACTTCCCTATCCATCCTGATGAGAGACTGGATCATCCAAATTGATCAAATGTTTGAAACTTTTTCACATATATTTTACAAGTTTTTCTGAGCATTTTTAAATGGCTTTTTCGAAGGTCTTCTACTTAAAATTTCAAATTGAAACCTTTGTCGGTCCCTAAAATTGGGCAGTCGAAGACTCACTATTTTAGGGACTAAAATTAGATCTTCAGTCCTTCTTTCAAGTGATGTAAACAGTTTTTAATTTTGAGCTACAGGTCAAAAGTTATGACCTTGCCAAGTTGATGTCATTTTTACCTACACAATCAAGCACATATTAGTCTGTAGAGATAAAAAATGCTTAATTAAGATGCACCTTAACGACACCAGAACAAAAAACTCAAAATACTAGTTACTCAAACAAAAATGGAGGTGAATGGGAGTGGTGGCGTGTGTGTAGAATGTCCTTGGTGGTGCAACACGTCCAAGTGCACTGTGGTGAGGTGTGGGCACAGTGCACAGCATGAGATGACGCACATGGTGCAATTTAGCACGCGAACACGAATGGTGGTGTGGCACGAGATACTTTAGTGCATTCGTGGCCCTTTGTGGTGCACGGCACGTAGTGCCATTTGGTGCATGTGCGTGGCCATTTGGCATGTCGCACGCAGTGCTCGGGCGCATACGTTGCCCTTGGTGGCGCATGGCCCTTTAGCGTGCATGGCGCTTGGTCACGTGCATGGCCCTTTGTGGCATGTGTGTGCAGTATTTATTTATTTTTAAATTTTTTAAATTTATTATTATTGTATATGAGCAATGTTAGTATGCTAATAGAAACCAAATTTAATATAAAGCTTCTACAAACTAAACAAAATTCATAAACTTCAAGATAGACTAAGATGAGCTCTTAATTGAGAATATGAGCCATTAATGGACTCTCTCAATAAGAAGCTCTCTTGTTGAGTAGCTTTATCTAAATGGATAGGATGTATGCTCAATATGCTTTCAAAGGCTTCAATGGATGATTGTGGATTTTTGGTGTGGATAGATGGATTTAGTATGGATTTGGCTCTCAAAATAGCATTATAACTTTACTTCATGGATTGTGTTATTTTGCAAAGGGGAAGGATCCAATTTATAGGCAAGAGGCTTGAGGGATTGAGGGCTAAGATGCAAGGATGGGAAAAAGCTTATGGAAGGCTCAGATTGCATGAGAGGAGAGCACATGGATTGTGCTTCCTTATAGCCAATCAAGGAGTGACACATGTCACATGGTGAGAGGATGGAGGAAAGGGCAAGGATGAGTCAACAAAGGAGGCTCAAGAGATAAAATCTTCATAAAGACCCTCATAATGACTTGTAAGAGCAATAAAAGGGCTTGTAAGAGTCATTTATGACCTAGTGGACTTCATAAAGTTTTATGGTTGAGATATTTTGAGGGTGATGAGAGAAAATTCGACTTGGACTTGATTAGAAATGTTTTAAGCTTGTTTAGGCTTGTGCAAATGATTAGAGGATGGATTAGGATGGTTTAGGATTAGCTTAAGGATAGGCAAGTGGATGGCATTTAATGAGGGTGGGTGAAGGAAGAGATATTTGTTAACTTTGGCTTGGGTTAGTAAGTTTTAACCCATGTTTAGGGAATGTGACAAGGTTAGGAGGGGATTAGGATTAGGTTTAAAGACATCTTCTAGAAGAGTCTAGATTTTGGATGAGGATAAAGACTTTCTAGAATAGTCTAGAATTTCCTAGGATGAGGATGAAGACTTTCTAGAAGAGTCTAGAACTTCTTAGGGTGAGGATAAATTAGATTTTTAGGAAATAAATAAAGTTTTATTTATTTCAAGGGTTTGGGTTGAGGAGATATTTATTAAAACTTTTTTAATAAACATGAGGATTAATATTTAATTTTAATTAAATATTTTGAGTTGGGGTTAGGGGTAGGAAATGATGAGATTAGCCTTTAATCGAAATTAAAGAAGGATTAGAAGATTTTGGAAGAGGTTATTGGTCATAAGGAAATTGGCCAACTTTTGGGAAAAAAATAAATTTTTTATTTATTTTAGGATTTTTGGTCAATTTATTAATTAAATAATTAATAAATAAGGAAATAATGTTTAAATAAGATTTAAACATTTTTGGGAGGGATTCCTTAATTAAATATTTTTAATTAAGATAAAGGGATTTAATGGCATAAAAATTAATTAATTAATTAATTAATTAATTAATTAATTAATAAATGATGATGTCATCGGGAATTTTTCAAAAAAATAAAAATACTTTATTTTCTAAAGGATTTTTAGGTGTCTACATTTTGCCCCTCTTTGATGTGATGCCGCAAGTGGCATGGCATCAAAGATAAGAAAATAAGATGCCCAAGGCTAGAGCAGAAGAGGAGAGAATGGACTGTGAGATGCCCCCTCAAGAAGGCGGCGGGGAGAGAAAGCGAGGCTCGACGACTTCTTGAAAAGTACAAGAAATTGAGATGAGCCAAGACACAGGTTTGGCAAAGAGAAGGGGCTAAATTAGCTCAAACTCTCACTACGAGAGGATGATAAAGGGAAATCAGGGGCACAAGAGGAAACAAGCTTAAGACTTTTGGGAAGGTGGAGGATGAAGGAGCAGAGCGCTATAAAAAGGAATCTAGGATAGGGAGATGGATGAAAGGATTATAAAGCTGATGCAATAGGATTTCAAAGAGTCAGATTGGTGGAAGATGGGTTTCCGAGATCCCTAGGACTAGGATTGTGGATCTCGAAAGATGAGGCTTGGTGGATTGATTTGGATTGGTGGATCCCTAAGACTAGGATTGTGGATCCCTAAAGCTAAAGGTGAGGAGTGATTCAAAGAGATACTGATGCATAAGTTGGGGTAGGAGAGACGGATACTGGATATGGATGGGGGATAATGGAGATGAAGGAAAACCATTGAAGCTTTTTGAGCGGGGGGATACTTCAAAGAGAAGTACCACCATGTAGTTGAGCACTAGATTTGCTATAGGACTATTGGTTAATTGCCAAGGTTACCAAGAACATCAAGGCCTTTTCACCAACCGTCCAAAGGATTGACAAACTAACTCAAAAAAAACACGCAAGGATTGCCCCAACATCACACATGAATCCTAGAGGAAGCAGCGTGGAAACAACATTGGAGAACCCACAAGCAGAAAAGAAAAACAAACGAAAGACCTGATCAAGACCTTATGCTCTAATTGCCCCATTCGTAGCATACCATGATATGAAAGATCGTGGCAACCTTGAGGAGGGAACAAGGAGATTTCTTGGAAAAGATACTTCAAGACCCAAAAGGGAAGATCCCAAATCAAAAGAAAGTGAAAATCTAAAAGAGAACCGTTTGCCAACGAGATGGGTAGGACGAGGTACTAACGGACCAAGATCAGACATGAGGAAAGGTATATCCTGCAAGGACCTATCGGAGAGCACCTAAGCTGGTGGATTTGGATGAGTGATGCGTCTGGCAAGCTAAACTAAGAAAGATAAAACTTTGGTGATAGGAAATCTAGCTAAAGGATGCATTGGAATATCTAACCAAGATGTGCGATGTGTGCAAGATGTTGATCAAGGAGGAACTGACAAAAAAGCTAGATAGATACAATGGTACTAAGCTAAAGAGGATGTACAAGTTGACAGACCAAGATATTTACAAGCTAAAGCTGACCAAGATAGTTACAAGCAGGCAAAAGCTCAGGATGATAGGATAGCGAGATGGTTCGATGTTGTGCAAGATGCAAAAGCTAAGGGTGAGGTGATAGCAAAAGATATGGATTTGGAAGGATGTATCCAATGATGATGAGAGATTTTGTGACCAAGGATAGCTAGAGGAGCAGGGTGAGATGGCTGGATAGGATGGTAGATAGCTAGGATTATGATGGATATAAAGAGATGACATTGGGTTTGCATGAGGATAGCCTAGAGCTAGATACCAATGACAAGGGAGGATGGACAAGACAAGATCTCCAAGGAATATAGTGCCCCCAATCAAAAGATAACATGCGGAAGGAGGTCTTATGATATATGTGATAGGATTGAAGCTAGGATGGAAAAAGCTGAAGGGGCTAGGGAGATGGATGATAGTTGAGATGATTGGCTGAAGCTGCATAAGATTAGTGGATGGTGTGAGATGGAAGCTGGAGGATGGAGGATAGGTGGATAGATTGGAAGATGGAGTTGGATGTCAAGAGATGACCAAAAGCATGAGGGTCATAGGCTAAGCTAGGGATGGTGGGATTACGCATGACGCTTGTTTGCCAAGTTTTCATCATGGTACTTGTCCAAGGCGCTTGAATTGCCAAGTTTTCACCAGTGGACGCTTTATTTTTCTTTACTTTTTTTTTTTTTTGAATTTTTGACTTTGGACTTAGCTGGAATGATTTTGGCTTTCTTCAGCTATTTTGGATTTTTTGGGATTTTTCACTAGCTGTTGGAATGTTCAATTTTGTTGCTAGTTATTGGTACACCGGATGTGTGATTTATGCAATAGATTGGATTAGATGGGATTGATGGTAAGATATGGAGGGATGAAAAGGTTAGAAAGGAGCATGAGATGGGGATGCTTGCAAGAGCAACATTGGCACATGTTGGGACGGGTGTGAAAAGAGCATATGGGGGATAGATGGTAGATGTGGGCGTGATGGAGGATTTGTGGAAGCATGCTTGGGGATATAGGCACCCAAGATGGAGTTAGGAGATGGGGGACATGAGTCACTAGATGGGGGATTAGCAATGGTGGATGTCATTATGCATTGGGTTTCAACTTTTTTCTTGGGGATCCACATGGTTTTGGATTTTCTTTTCATAGGCTTTTGCATTGTTTTGCATTCTTTGATTGGATTTTTCCTTTTTGGAGTATGTCTTTTAGAATAGACATATGATTGCCTAGGATGTGGATTTTTAGCTTTAGGCATTTTGAAGTTGGCATTCACATTGCTATGGTAAGCTTTGGGAAGATGGTTAGGAGAAGATTTGTGAGATGGAGAGGATATGAAAGAGCATGTAGGGGGATGATGATGGATGATGTGCCCTGATATGTTCCTTTGTTGATCTTGCATAGGAATGGATGGAATAGGATTTTTATGATGGCTAATAGGAGGATGGAGGATGGTAGATTTTGGGACATAGGGACCCAAAATGGATTTAGCGGATGAAGGGGGGATATGGTAGGTTGTTTTGGGTTGCAAAGATGGTGGAGGGGGGATGACATAAGCTTTCTTGAAGGAGTGATGGGAGGCTGGCATGGTGGGCTTGGAGATAGGCTTGGTTTGGGGGTGTGGTGTACCAACACCTTTAGATGGTGAGCCTTTGGATACATATCCAAGACCATGAAATCCTAGATTTTTTTGTGCAATAATAGGCTCTCTGATTCCTTGCTCTTTTGGTCCTAAACCTTGACCTTGATAATGCCATCGATTGAGCATTTGAACAAGCTGAGGAAACTTTTTGCTTGCAGAAAATGGTAGAAGTGATTTATTAGGTGTATTGCAATGGGAAGATACTGTTCTTAATTCTTCTGCTGAGAGAGGGCCACCGTGGATGAATTTAAGTGAACCAAGAGGGTAGATTATAGATGGTGGAATAGCTTGGATAGGTGGTAAGATGGAAGCATGGAGCGGGGGAGATGGAAGGATAGGATCTTGATGTAGCTGGTGGGATGACAAGATATCTTGTAGTGGAGGAGATATGGCTCGAGGTTTTGGAGATGGAGGAGATGGTGACTGCACTATGGATGGAAGACATGGTATGATGATATCTTCATTTATTCTTTGGGGGATGTCAACATGCTTTTGGGCAGGATCTTGATAAGATTGGTTTGGAGTGGATGGTGCAATAGGAGGTGAAGGGATGGATTCTTCAAAGGCAGCAGATGGATAGATGGGAGATTCAGTAGTGGAGATGGGTGAGTAGAAGATGGATGCATAAGGGTCATTACGAGAGATTTGGGAAATGCTTGGAGGCGATGTGGATAGGATTTGGAGGGATTTGATAGGTGGTGGGATTTTTATGCTTGTGGGAAGTGGAAGGATTTTAAGCAATTTGATGGATGGTATGGGGATGATAGCTATAGGGGATGGAGGTGATATTATAGATGGGGAAGCTTCATCATTGACTACTTCACATGGTTGGATTAGATGACATGGCTTATTGACTGTTGGAGGCAACTTTTCTTGTATTTCCTCTAGGAGATTCCTTGGAGACTCATGTGTCGAAGGTGGAGGTGGATTGACAGGAATAGCTAGTGTGATGGGGGTGGAAGATTGGAAGCTTGGTTGATGGGGTGATGGAGGGGAAGCTGGAATATCAGATGGCATGACTAGATAGTTTGGAATAACTCTTGGATTTTGGGGGATGCTTGGGGGAATGTTTCTAAGGCTTTCAATATAGCCGTCATAGTCAACAAGATTTTCATCATCATTGGAATAGGAGGTGGCGGGAGCAAGGACAATGCGACCAAACACATCATGATAGGATTGGTACTTCATGCTTTGATGATGAGTTTGATGGGGATGGGGTCTTGCATATGGATGAACACGGAAGCTCATGGTTGGATTTGGATTAAGCACAGATTTTGGATTGGCTGATGAAAGATTTTCTAGGGAGAGTCAAAGCTGTATGACAGACCTAAGGAGGATTGGCTAGAGATTTTTGGCTTTCTTGTGGATGGAAGACTTCAAGGGCATGTTGTCAAAAGGTGAGAGTTTTGCTTTCCTATGCGCTGGATTTGGTGGTGGCTGTGTCAACTTGAGGATAGACTAATGATCCTATGGGCATGACATGAGATTGACCACTTGTGGATCCCAACCTTTAGCTCAAGGTGATGAGGGATAACAGGTGACAAAGCTAGATTACCTTAGACAAAGCTCTGTCAAAAGGATAACCGTGGTGAGGCTGGTGGATTGGTTGGATTGATTGGATAACAAATTCTAGCAGAATGACAACAACTCTCTAAAGGCTTGGGTGTGATTTTGGATTGGGTTTCTAGCTAGCTAGGGGGGGATGATTTGGATGGACTTTGGATTTGGGATTGTTCTAAGGAAAAGAACTAGATAGATTCGGTTGCAGCGGGGGAGCTTGGATGATTTTTTGATAAAGCAGTGACTACGCTAAGTATGCCTTGAGCTGGGAGATTTCTGCTTTTCTAAGATTTTGACCAAAGTTGGCAAACATTCATTCCAAAGCTATGAACAAACAAGCAGAAAAAAGTGTTCAGCAAGCACGTCAAACACACCAACATCCTAGGAAGCTTTCTACAAGGATGAAATTTGGTTTAGCTAGGGAGTCCTCGATATACGCAAGGTACGTGAGGCCCAAATCCGTAGATGAAACCAAAAAGATGTCACACAGCCGAGAGGAGCGGTAACCCACTTCTCCTCTTTCACTTCTCAAGGGTATAAAGTTCCTTGAGGCTTAGCCTGAGTGACAAAATTTTGATCCCAAGAGAGGTGTCTTTGGATTCACCTCCCGATCTTTATACTCCGCCGGAACGCTGGAGTTGAGGTCG
The DNA here is from genome assembly GCA_028749045.1 of Cupressus sempervirens. Taxonomy (NCBI): domain Eukaryota; kingdom Viridiplantae; phylum Streptophyta; class Pinopsida; order Cupressales; family Cupressaceae; genus Cupressus; species Cupressus sempervirens. The sequence goes on from CM053789.1 coordinate 216,636,283, forward strand.
TCCCAAGGGGTGATGAAATCCCCAAGCAGGCCTCCTAAAAAGCTAAGACAAGATTTTGGATCCTAATCTTATGCACCCAAGATGGCCTCGAAAGACGACAAGGGGAGAGAAGACTTGGATGATCTTGGGCTAAAAAACACGCTTGTTCTTTTACCAACTGACGCTTAAGTTTTCTGATCTAGACTTTGCAAGCACTCATGTTTAAGAGACAATGTTCAATTCCAACTTGAAGCGCCAACAAAAGTAAATCGATCGAAGAATGCAAACAATAAGAAGAGTTAGGGTCAACAAAAGCAAACTCGCGTGCCCAGAGGCCCTCCACGTCAAGTATCGATTGATTTTTCTTTAAGGCATTCAAGATTGAGTGTGAGTTTATTTTAAGCCCAAAATAAAGGTGTGTGAGATTCGATTTCAAGCTCGCGCCCGGAGGCCCTCCACGTCAAGATTTGTCCAATTTTTATGCCCAAATAAAGTGTGAGCGAGATTAAGGTGCATTCAAGGAAAATTTGATTTTAATCCATGGCATTCAAGAGTGATTTTAGCAACATGCATTCAAAGACAAGTGATTAAACATTCAAGTTTTTTCCTTTGAGCATTCAAGATTGAGATTTTGTGTGTTTTTTTAAGAACTTTGAAGTGCTTTGTTTTAACCTTAGATCATTCAAGATTGATTTTGGACTCAAAAGTGAAAATGACTCTTTGGACTTTGCTTTTCATTCAAGATTTTGTGTGCTAGTTTGCATGTTTTAAGCCCAAAAATGATATTCCTAGATTGTTTTGATGCATGAAAATCCTAAGAAACATTCAAGATTTTGCAATTGGAACAAATAACAAAGCTTTTAGGACAATTTTTGGCAACCATTTAGGACTCTTAGTTTTCATGAGATTTTTTAAAAGAACTTTAGTGTGCACTTAGTGTTGATTTTGAACCTTTTGAAATGGAAACTTGAAGTTCTTTTTAAATTCCCAAAAATGAAGTGTTCCTAATTTTGCATGAATGCATCTAAAACCTTGATGTTGCAAGGATGCAAATGATTAGATTGGTTTAGTTTCACTTGTTAAAAGATTTTTTCTTTCTTGCAAATTTTTAATTTTTCAATGGATTTAAGTATGATTTGGGGGTTCATTTTAAGCACTAAAAAGAAGTGTGTATGATTTTGCTTCCTTAAAAAAAAAATGGCCAAGATCTCCCATAAGAAGAAGAAGAAGAAGTAGATGGAATAAGAAGAATATAGACAAGAAGAGGAAGAAGAATTCCAAGTGCTTTGTCCACCTATAAGCTTGAAAAATCTGCAAATACTATGAGATAGACTATGAGTTCCTTTGTCTTCTTCATGCTCATGTGGACCTACAAAACCAATTTATACAATCCTACCAATCACAAAAACAAGAAAAATTAGCCAAAATCAGCAAATGACATACAAAACTTGAGTAAAAAAGCTAATGAAGATGACCCATGCGGGGTCCCACTGGGCGTGCCAAAATGTATATGAGCAATGTTAGTATGCTAATAGAAACCAAATTTAATATAAAGCTTCTACAAACTAAACAAAATTCATAAACTTCAAGATAGACTAAGATGAGCTCTTAATTGAGAATATGAGCCATTAATGGACTCTCTCAATAAGAAGCTCTCTTGTTGAGTAGCTTTATCTAAATGGATAGGATGTATGCTCAATATGCTTTCAAAGGCTTCAATGGATGATTGTGGATTTTTGGTGTGGATAGATGGATTTAGTATGGATTTGGCTCTCAAAATAGCATTATAACTTTACTTCATGGATTGTGTTATTTTGCAAAGGGGAAGGATCCAATTTATAGGCAAGAGGCTTGAGGGATTGAGGGCTAAGATGCAAGGATGGGAAAAAGCTTATGGAAGGCTCAGATTGCATGAGAGGAGAGCACATGGATTGTGCTTCCTTATAGCCAATCAAGGAGTGACACATGTCACATGGTGAGAGGATGGAGGAAAGGGCAAGGATGAGTCAACAAAGGAGGCTCAAGAGATAAAATCTTCATAAAGACCCTCATAATGACTTGTAAGAGCAATAAAAGGGCTTGTAAGAGTCATTTATGACCTAGTGGACTTCATAAAGTTTTATGGTTGAGATATTTTGAGGGTGATGAGAGCAAATTCGACTTGGACTTGATTAGAAATGTTTTAAGCTTGTTTAGGCTTGTGCAAATGATTAGAGGATGGATTAGGATGGTTTAGGATTAGCTTAAGGATAGGCAAGTGGATGGCATTTAATGAGGGTGGGTGAAGGAAGAGATATTTGTTAACTTTGGCTTGGGTTAGTAAGTTTTAACCCATGTTTAGGGAATGTGACAAGGTTAGGAGGGGATTAGGATTAGGTTTAAAGACATCTTCTAGAAGAGTCTAGATTTTGGATGAGGATAAAGACTTTCTAGAATAGTCTAGAATTTCCTAGGATGAGGATGAAGACTTTCTAGAAGAGTCTAGAACTTCTTAGGGTGAGGATAAATTAGATTTTTAGGAAATAAATAAAGTTTTATTTATTTCAAGGGTTTGGGTTGAGGAGATATTTATTAAAACTTTTTTAATAAACATGAGGATTAATATTTAATTTTAATTAAATATTTTGAGTTGGGGTTAGGGGTAGGAAATGATGAGATTAGCCTTTAATCGAAATTAAAGAAGGATTAGAAGATTTTGGAAGAGGTTATTGGTCATAAGGAAATTGGCCAACTTTTGGGAAAAAAATAAATTTTTTATTTATTTTAGGATTTTTGGTCAATTTATTAATTAAATAATTAATAAATAAGGAAATAATGTTTAAATAAGATTTAAACATTTTTGGGAGGGATTCCTTAATTAAATATTTTTAATTAAGATAAAGGGATTTAATGGCATAAAAATTAATTAATTAATTAATTAATTAATTAATTAATAAATGATGATGTCATCGGGAATTTTTCAAAAAAATAAAAATACTTTATTTTCTAAAGGATTTTTAGGTGTCTACAATTATTACTATTATTTATTTTATTTTATTTATTATTATTATTTTTTCTTATTTTTTCAATTTTTCCAATTTTTTGGGTTTTTTTCAATTTGTAATTTTTTTTTGTATTTTTTCAGTTTCTATTTTTTAAATTTTTTTTACTTTTTATTTTTTCAACTCTAAAATTCTAACTCTAACAAAACTTTCTTCTCCCAACTCTCGAAATGTGAGTCCAGGAGTCAAAAAAAGTAGGGGATCCCCATTCCTAGTAAGGAATGGGGCGTGTGTTGTGGACACCACAACAAATAGCCCCAGAAAAAGGAAGAAATGACTAAGGCATTTTTTCATCAGCAAAAATTCCTTTGATGTGTGTCAAACACTAACCAAACTCTGAACATCTCGAGCATCTTTCAGATGACTTTACAGTCAAAATCTCAGAATTCAAAACCTTCAAGTTCAGTGTGTGCATTGTGTATTCATTCCGTTTGACATGTCAGAATGCAATCAATCAAAGTTTTCTGATAGCTCAAAACAATCTTCCACTCCTCCCAGCTCATTCATTCAGAATCTTGACAAAGGCCTTTTATCAATCAATTACTTGACTAGATGAGAGAATCCGTTTAAGGGCTCTTGGTAGGATGCCACCTTCTTTTAAATTTTTGGCTTTATGAATAATTGCTCCATGTCTTTCAAAATTTTACTTTTGATGAAACAATACTTTGAATAGAAGATACTTTATTTTGAGAATGTATCTTTTTCCATTTTAGATCTTTAGAATCCTTCAGACTTAACACTATCTTTTTTTCTTTTTTCTTTTTAATTCTGTATCCTGACTACGCTTGGACTGTGTAGCCAGAACATCAATGTCATTTCTTGGATTCAATCTCTTATGAACATCCCCTTGCATTCCTCTTTTAGAACTCTTGGAAACTCTCATGCCAAACAATGATCTCAACAACCTTTTAAGGAGACCCCTTCTATTTGAACTAGTTGAAGTTTGGATCATCCCTCATCACCTTTGACTTCAATTCAATAGCACCTAAAATAATCAGATCTTTAAATTTGCAAAGTGTTGAAAACTTGTTGGTCTAGGCTTTTGGTTTCCAAACTGAAAGTCCCCTATTTCCACAAGAAATGTTAGTTGCTCAGTTGGTATAAGACACACAATCATCCAGATGTTTTGACAAAGAAATACCTCTTCCTAAAATCAAAACCAAAGAGTGGTTAGTAAAATGTGTCAAGAATGAGTCTTGATTGCACCTAATCCACAAACTGACATGGCTAAAATAGAAACAAAACCCAGATAAAGGACTCGACTCAATGAAAACTAACACCTAACTAGAAAAACTAAAAGACTAAGAAAAATGAAAACAAAAAACAAAAAACAAAAACAAAAGAAAACCTTATCTACTAAAAACTTTGAATAATAAGAATGTGGGGTAGTTGTCAGTAGATTTCTCATTATGTGTAATAGTGATGAACCACCCCGTATACTTCTAAAAAATGCTAACTTGTCTTTGTACTCAGAAAAATAAAGATTGGACAATCTTGGTTCAAATTCTGGGCACAAATCACAGAAAATCAAAAGTTGTGGTAACTCTTTATGATCATGATTAATCCACAAACAAGTTCTCTTACCTTTAGCATCATATTCAAATTGAAATTCATCAAATTGAGAGGGATAATGGAAAGATATCACCTGATCCAACGAGTCCCCCACCATAGGGGTACACTCACACATTTTTATTTCTCCTTCTCATGGTCTTATCTCATGGTTCACAACTCCACTCACACATGGAAACACTTTAGGTTCCTTTGGACTAGAAAAATCAATCACCAACCTTCCTTTCAAATTACAGGATTCATTACTATCGTCATTGCAAATGTTCTCTCCCTCATGTCCCAAAGAAGCCTGTTCAAAATCATACTTTCCCTCCATTGTGATTTCCCAAGATATTAAGAAATTAGGACAACTTTCTTCTGAATGGAACCCAAATGGATGGATTCTACATGATTCAATTACTGCATGGTTTGATATATGTGTAGAATACCCACACATAGACATTTCCTTAGTTAAGCTCGAGACCAAATTGAGCACTATATCCATCTCTTCTGATGACAAATCTTGTCCTGACAGATGTATCTTATTATTGTTCAATGGGGAATCAATATCATAGTAGGAAGAATTGGTATCTTCATCTTGATGGCTTTTTTATTCAAAAATCTCACCAACCTTGGGATCCGCTACATTTCCATCACTTTTTGCAACTTCATGGAGTTTTGGAACTTCAAAATTTTTTGCACCCTCAAAATTTCTTGGCATATCTATAATTATTGAAACATCAACACTTGGAAGAATTTCTTCATTAAATGGGAACACAAAATCCTCTTGATCATCTTCATCATTTTGTCCTCTTGTAGATTTATCATATGATTCAAACACCATTGCACTAAATTGAAAAGGTTGTTTCTTCATAATTTGGGGAGGCTGATCTAAAAAATCATTCTACCTGGATCCATTTTCACTTGGACTCATGCCTGTAATACAATTATTCTCATTGTTGATGCTACTGTAAAGGCCAAAATTTCCACTCTGATTTTTAGAATAATTGCTTTGGGTAGTGAGTTGTCTTGGTCTCTTGAGGAATTCAACTTTATTCTCACAAGTTCACTGGATAAAAGAGATATCATCTCCTTCATGGCCTTAAACTCTCTAGCCATATTGCTTTCTACTTTAGCAGATGCAACTACCTTTTGGGACTCATGCCCTGAATATGTAATTGTTGGCATTGGAGCAACAGTAACTTGATTTGTGAATGTAATAGCCTCTTTGAAGACCTTTTCAATGGTATCAATGTCTCTAGGTGGGAGCCTTCTTAGAAAAATAGAATTTAATGAATACATTGTTATGAAATAGACCTAGATGGCAGCCTCTTGTGGTATAACGTAAGGAAACTCCATTATTTGATACATCCTATAGAAGCGATGATTAAACTTTGAAATAGTCTCGTGGGTATCCCTCTTAATTGAGATGAACTAATGATGTAGGATATCTAGATTGATATAGATCTTGAATTATTCTAGAAACTTGCTCTCAAAAGAGTTCCAATCCCTTATTGATGCTGGTGGTAGATTGAGGTACCAATTGAATGCCATTTCCCCCAAAGTGTAAGGAAAAAGGTGGCATAACACATCCATATGTTGAATCTGGTTTCGATTACAAATCTCCTTGAAAATTTTAAGATGATCCTCTACTGTTCATGATTCTCCATAGATGAACCATGGGAAAGACTTTGTAGGATTTTTGGGCAAGTCATGTAATGGTCCAGTTAGGTTCAAATGTGAACTTTGGGTAGTGAAGAAAGACATGGTGCATAATGATGGAAATGTGTGAAATAGAATGTAAAGCAAACGATGATGTTGTCCAATGTGTAATGTGAATGGGTGAAGTTCTTAGTATCCCTTTATCACTGTGATGATTGTGAAAGTGATTGAGTTGTAGGACCCCTTATTTATTTTGGAAAAGTGCACCTTTGAAAAATAATGCTTTCTCAAAACAATGCACCATAGAGTTCTGCATAGCTGCAAAGTTGCAAATTTGTAGACCTACGTAGCTATGTACTTGCAGACCTGTGAACCTACAGACTTGCAGATCTATAGACCTACATACATGCAGACCTACCGACCTGTTGACTTGCATACTTGCAGATCTGTGGACTTGCATACCTGCAGAGCTGCGGACTTGAATTTGTCAAAAAATCAAGAATTTTTTTGAACTTTTGTGAAGCACAGATTATTGTAGAGGTGTAAAATTCCAAAACCTAGAAAAACTTTCTTCCTTTTTGGAAGTCTAAAGGGGGCCCTCCTTTTAGCGCCACTTTTGTTGGGCATTCATTTTGCACAAGGTCAACGATAGGAATCCATTGCACAATTCCTCTCTTAAAAAGAAAATCTTTTTAAGGATCTGCTCCAAGGTTCAATATTTGTCTTGCAATGTACCAAAATTAGCTTAGTAGAAGATAAATGTGAGTGTTCATGAGGAGGCCTTTGCTGGTTCTAAAAACTCTTTTATCTCATAATCAAAGTAAATCTGATCGCTGTCTCAAAATATGACACCAAAAGAACAATAACTTTTTGTATTTTTCTATTTTTCAATGAACGCAATTCTAACAATGCAGCTACTATGAGGTCCTATTCTAACAAGGGGTTAGCAGAGAAAATAACATGAAATCAAATGACTTGAAATTGAAATTCCTAAATAGACATAAGCTACAGAACACAACACGTTGTGAGTTAAACCTTTGAAGAAATCGATAGGAAACCAATGAAAATAGGAGTAGGACTTCCTAGAATCCATTGATGCAATCGTCAGTGAGAATCTTTAATAATTGTATGATATTTCACATTTCATCAAATCATAAGGCCACTAAAAGTGCGCTCATGCGAGAGGAAAAACTATGTAGACACAATCGGGTGATCTCTTCTCAAGCTCGTTACGTCAGCGGAATTTGTATATCTATAGCAAACACCAAAACTAAAACATCGCACAACTAGAAACAACACAATAAACCTTTGGCTCAATCACAATCTAATGAATAAAATTCACAAAATAATGACACATGCAGGCAAGAATAACCACATTATGAATACAAGCACCAAAAGCATAATTTTATTGCATAATAATGGCGACCCTTGTTACATATTGCAATGGGGTATTTAAAGGAAATCATCTCTTCAATTTGTGTTGAGAGTGAGAGATACCTTCATGCAATAAATTTATTTTAACTAATAAAACAAACTAATTATATACAAACTAACTATAAAAATGGTGCTAAGAGGGACTTCATCCATTTTATATTCATTAATTGGATGCATGAGCCCCTTTACATGCCAAAAAATAGGAAATCATGAGAGAGAACATAGGAGGAAGCCATCAGTCAAAGTGGAAGTGCATGGAGGTGCCAAAAATAGAAGTTAGCCCTTCACTAGGCGTGTGTCGGAGTTAAACTACTGTTAGAATGCATTCCCGATGCATGGAAGGTGTTATTTTTGGAACTGGCAGTTCATTGATGACGCACGCACTTTGGAATTGTGGAGCTATGGACTTGAGGAGGTACATGAAATGCAGAGCTACACAAAAATGTAGACCTGTAAAGCTGCATGAAAATGCAAAGCTGCGGACTTGCGTGCCTAGAAAGTTGTGTACCTCGGAAGCCCAATTCACCAAAAAATCAAAGTTCTCAATTTTGAAAATAGTTTCTGGGTTTTGTTAAAATGGGGTTTTAGATCATTTTTTGTGTATATACTTTGCCCCTTTTTGATGATTTATACCCTCTTTATAGCCAATCACTTTCATAAACTTGAACTCCTATTTCTTTGATCTAAAATCCCAAGGCACATGAATTGAATCTTGTCATTAATAGCTACATAAGATGAGGAACCTATTCCACTTCATTTGTCCAACCTCTGTATCTTCGACCTTTGTCTTCTCTCCAACTTCCCTATCCATCTCGACAAGAGACTGGATCATCCAAATTGATCAAATATTTGAAACTTTTTCATATATATTTTACAAGTTTTTCTGGGCATTTTTAAATGGCTTTTTTAGAGGTCTTTTGCTCAAAATTTCAAATTGAAACCTTTGTCGGTCTCTAAAATTAGGCAGCCAAAGACTCACTATTTTAGGGAGTAAAATTAGATCTTCAGTCCTTCTTTCCAGTGGTGTAAACAATTCTGATTGTTGAGCTACAGGTCAAAAGTTATGAGCCCGACAAGTTGATGCCATTTTTACCTACACAATGAAGCACATATTAGTCTATGGAGATAAAAAAAATGCTTAATTATGACACACCCTAATGACACCAAAACAAAAAACCAAAAATACTAGCTACTCAAACAAAATCGGAGCTAAATTGGAGGGGCAGCATGTGTGCAAAATGAGCTTGGTGGTGTGCGTGCGTCCAAGTACACTATGGCGAGGTGTGGGCATGGTGTACGACGTGAGATGGCATGCATGGTGCAATTTAGCACACGCACAAAGGGCGGTGTGGTGTGAGATGCTTTGGTGCATGCATGGCCCTTTGTGGTGCGTGGCGTGCGCGCAACCCTTTGGAACAAGCACACATGCTACACTTTGTGGCACGCGCAGCGCTTGGGCACATGCACTGCCCTTGGTGGCGTGCACGCAACCCTTTGTGACATGTGCACACAGTATTTATTTATTTATAATTATTATTAATATTTTATTATTTTTTTTGTGTCATTTCAATGTTTTTTCATTTTTTTTTAATTCTAAAATTCTAACTCTAACAAAAATTTCTTCTCCCAACTCTTGAAATGTGAATCCGGGAGTCAAAAAAGGTAGGGGTCCCCATTCCTAGTGAGGAATGGGGCATGTGTTGTGGACACCACAACAGTTGTGTAACCGAATATCAAATTAGAAAGATACAAACTTGATGATAAGGTATTATGGACAATTTCAATGGATAAGCACGAGACAATCATAGATGCATTGCAAACGAGAGAGGATGCAAATGGTATAGTAAGATGACTACAATTAAATCAAACAAGTGTAAGTTTTTTATTTATTGTGCTCTTTTTATATATGTAGTTATATAATTTAAATGTATGTATGTGTTGTCAATAGAAAATTAGAGAACTTATATATACCTTTTATTCAGGTCTTAATTCCTATTTTTGCAAAGTTAAATGCTTAAGGTAGATCAAACATCAACATCTTGTGCAATTACACATATTTACATTTAATACATACAGATCTTATTAATTTATGCTTTTATTAACATATATTTTTGTTGTAAAATTTTGTTTTATAGGACCTCATTTGAACAAATGTGTTGAACCAATTTTTTATTTTGAAATTGAAACATGTTGTAAACATTTTAAAATAGGAGTGCGCTTCTATTTATGTTTTCACATTGTGTTACATATATAGGACTTCACTTGTTTTAAATTTATATGATTTCAGTTGTGTAAAATATAGGAGTTCACTTCTACTTGGAAGTTAAAGGTGTGCACTTGATATTAAAAATTCTTTGACAATTCAAGTAACAACGTCCTATATTTTTCCATTTAAATTAATGTTCCTATATTTGATTAAAATTATTAAAATTATCATTCATGTAACATATACTAACAAAATTTGTCATAGCAAGAATAAAATATGTCACAATAAAGAAAACGGTTCATACTTACAACATGATAACATAATAATCTATACTACATACACTAGCATGATAAGAAGTCTCAAAAATATATGACATGGTCTAAAATGTCATAACATGATCTATGAAGTCAAAAAATACATATAATATAGTTAAATCTCCTAATACAAAGTGTATTAGAATAAACATGTGTCATAAAAATAAAATCTAAAGGTGCCAAAAGACCTGATCTATCTGATCTACACTGCTCTTTACTCCACGTGAAGATGACTCAGATGGATCATCTTGTGTAACATGATGTGTCTCATCATGTGGGTCATCCTATGGGGCATTGCGTGTCACATCTTGAGAAGATAATATGTACATGCTTAATTGAAATGGGTTTCAAAATAGATTAAATATTTAGTACTTATTAAAAATAATACCACGTGAGATAGGTGTCCCTCTATAACAAGAGGGAGGTGCACTGTCAAAGCTACCAAATGTGGTAGTGGTGAGGTCCCATAATTTAGGATACATAAATTTTTAAAATTTGATAAAGATCATAATGAACTATGTATGTATAAATCACAATACTAACATGAAAGGATGATGTCTGTACCTCCATATGGCTTAGTCCTATAGCCTTAGCAATACTCATGGCGACATAGTCCTAAAATCATGGATACATAAACCTTGAGTTAAAATTATATATAAATGAATTATAAAGTACTTAAATTTAAAAGTACACAATTTAACACTACATTTTTTTGAAACTAATTTAACATATATCATACCTAAGTAGTAGCCAGTATCATAGACATGTTTAGAGATATGCTACCATGATGATCATTGACATGTTTGAAATAGACTATACTGGGGCCTATATGGATAAGTATGATCTATTTCTTGTTCATAAAACCAAAATACATTATTGTACATGAATCAAAGTTGAAGATATGTTAATCACTGTAAGAATTTGTCCTAGGGAAAATTCACCCAAGATCAAGGAACTCAAGCACAAGCACAAGCACAATAGTAGACCAGAACGAGTATGATCAAAATAACAATCTATTATTTATTCAATATCACTTGCAAGTGCACTAGGAGTGCATGTATATAAAGGCCTCTAGAAAGCTTCTATAATTCATAGAAGTCAGCAACATGATAAATCATACAACTAGGCACATGTCCACCAAATATGGGTTATCCTCCATTAAGCACACGAGTAAGTGCAATGATGAGAGGATAAGCCTACAATGGTGTAGCACACAAAATTATGTTGTAGACACTATGTGCTAAATTAAGAGTGCGAATAAATATGTTGTCTACATGACAACTCAATTAATTATGCAAACTCTAGTGTTATAGACACTATGTTGCTGATTTAGAGTTGCTTACTCCAGTGTTGTCAAAATTAAAACTCATGAGAGTATGCAAACTCCTAAATGTCTCACCTAAATAAATAATAAAATAATGCAATATAATAAAATAATGCTTTAACCTAAGTAAGCTTAAGTAAAGTGTAATAAGTAAATACTGATTTACACCAACACCCCCCCTTAAGTGCAACTTAGGGGAATGCTCTTAAGTTCACAAAATCTAGGATGAAATGCATAATGGGTCCTAGCTACTAGGCCATGTTAGGTACCCAAGGAAATAATACAATGCAATCTCTCATAAAGTGGAGAAAGAGGGAAAACCTCATGTGAAAAAGCATCCCCCAAAAAGAGAGATGAAAAAATTAGATGCATGGATGGATGGAGTAATCAAGACCATGCATTACGACATACATCAAGTATATACAATAGAGAAATATGATAAGAACACAATCCCAAAAGAGGAAAAGGTCCCCCCCCCCCCCACAAGAGAGAAGAAGAAGAGAGACAAGGTAGTCTCCCCCTTGCAAATGAAGAGTGTCGATCAGTGATAGCTGCTCTAATGTAGAAGCTGATCCAGGAATGCTAAATACTGTTCCTCCCCTTTGGAAGAAACAATGGCAAAGGTACAAGTGAGATGCTTCCCCTATGTAGAGAAAGAATCTCGATGATCAATGATGTCTTTGAAACCTGCTCAACTATCAAGAATGAATTTAGAACTTGTCCCAAAGAACTTTTTGTGTCCTCAACTGATAAAGAGACCTCCTGTAATTGTTGTAGATAAGGATCCACAATCACATCAACATGTGAAGATCAATCACGTAGAGAATGGACATGAGGGTCATTGTAAGCCTTCTCAACAACTGAAGAAGGATCTTTTTCATCAAAGGGAAGATGTATATCATCAATGATGTCCCCCAAACCCACTATGTATGACTCCATAAGCAAACTTGAAATATTTGCTATGTAGTCATTCTCTATTGCTAGAGCTAGAAGACTAGGTGTACCCTATTGTGTTAGACCTATCATTGTGGTAATGTATGCATGTGGAATATGCTGATGTCATGACCTCTCACTACAACTATTGATAGAACCCCATGTATCTGAATCTATTGAAGCACTATCACTGGTGTCACTATTAGTTTCCACAATGTATGATGTGCGGAGATGATTAGAGGATAAGTTGGGTGAACTTTCCTCAAAGTGTACATTCTTCTCCACAAAGATCTCATGTGTCTCAGGATCCATAAGTCTGTATGCCTTCACACCATCTTCATATCTGATGAAAGTACAAGGTTGAGGTGGAGGTGCCTTCCATCCCCTAGAATATAGGTTTTCCCATGCTAGAAAACTGAAGACTCTAAAGTGTGTCACAACTAGTTTTATGCCACACCATAGCTCAAAAGGAGTCTTTCCATGTAAGGAAAGATAAGGAGACCTGTTAAGTATGTGATTAGCACTACTGATTGCTTCAAATTCAAGTGATGGATCTAGAGACTTGGCTTGTATCATGCAACCTACCATAGACTTAAGAGTTTGTATCCTCAATACTGCAACATCTATCTTTTGCGGAGTGAATGTTGGTGGATTCTAAAGATCAATTCTCTCAAGTTTGCAAAAGTCTTTAAGTCTTTTTCTCACATATTTTCTTTCATTGTCCATTCAAAGAACTTTGATGGATTTCCTCGATTTATGTTCAACATGAGTTTTGAAGGCTAGAAACTTATCCAACACTTCATTCATGTGATGAAGAAAGTAGACCCAAGTATAACGTGAAAAGTCATCAATGAAAGTAAGTATGTAGTGATCCTAGCTGACTGATGTCACTACAAAAGGACCTGCTAGTACCATGTGAACCAACTAAAGAACAACTGGTGCTCTTGAAGACTTCCCTTTATGTAACTTCTCCTCTAGATGCATATCCATTGAACCTGTTGAACATTCACCGTGGGAAAAGTTGATTGTATGTAGACCTTTTACCATATTGTTTGAGAAAAGTTGCTAAAGATAGTGGAAGGCAAGATGACCAAACTGCTCATGCCATAATTGGATTTGTGACTTGGATTGAGTCAACAAGGCTTGTGAAGGAGACTTGGGTACAAAGTGGGAGAAAGAATACAACCTTTTGTCATGATTAAATTTTCCCATTGCAACCACTAAATCACCTTTTAGACTGTGCATCTTTACTAATTTAGGAAGGAACTCAACTTTGTGGCCATCTCCAAGGTGAGTGATTTGGTAAATTGAGAGGAGGTTAGAACTTAGGTAAGGAACATAGAGAACATCTTTAAACTCTCCATTTTCCATCTCCACATTTCCTTTCCCTTCAACTTCCATTTTTGTATCATCTCCCACAAAGATGTGCGATACCTTAGACTGCTTCAATGAAGAAAAATCCTCTTTTGAAGAACCCAAATGAAATGAGGCACCTGAGTCAAGAATCCATTCCTTTGAAGAATTTGAATTTTCCATGAGTGCTTACCCTTTTCCCTTTGAATCTGAAGAAGATCCTTTCTCCTTATAGGCATTAGGAAATGGAAAATTATGTTTCTTCATGATGTTTGTTAACTCATCAATCTTTTTATGATAACACTCATGTTCTTCATGACTCAATTTATTGCAAGACACTCTTTTTCTTGTCCTTATTATTGTCACCCTTCTTGTTTGAATTTGAGGAAGACTTGCCTTGTTGATTTGATTGTGGTGTTGTCTTTTCTACATCCTCTAATTTGTTATTCCTCCACTTCTTATTCTTGCCTTTTCCTTTATTTGAAGATTGACCAGCTAAATTTTGAAAACCCTCATTATTTGCTGCCAATGCCTTAGACTTTGGTGAATTAAGAATCCCCATTGATTTCAACTTCTTTTCTTCTTTATCCAACGGTTCGACATAATGATCAAAAGATAATTTCTGATAGGAAGACCCTAATGTAGTCTTTGAGGTGTTATAAGTAGAAACAAATGTGGAGTACTCAAATGGCAACTTATTATGTATGAGATAGATTAACCTGTCATCTTTAATAGGACTCCCACATTTATCAAGTTTCGTTCTTAATTCATTCACCTTTATGATAAAATCCTATATGGAATCAAATGTCTTAGGATCTAAGGAGACAAGCTCATCCTCAATTTTGAAAACATCTTCCTCAAACACTTTACCATATAGGTTTTGGAGGGTATCCCAAGCTTCCTTGGGTTATGATCTTGTCTTCAACCCCCAAACAAATATCACCTAGGGCTTTCCTATTCATTGTTTTCCAATCAATGATTTCACTAGAAGATACTTGATCACTTGTTGGTTTAGGAAGGGTACATCCACATATTGAGAAACTCCTTTATGCATTAAATGACACCGCATTTTAATGGACCATGTAGCATAGTTATGTGGAGTTAATTTTGGAAACTTAAAATTTCCCATGATGCAAAAAATGAAAGAAAACTAAAGAAAAGAGGAACACAACACCAAGAACACCCCCCCTTTTCACTCAATCAAGAAACCCACCCCAAAAGATATATTTTGGCACTTTATATGTTATTTGATTACAATGGCCACTTGCCAATTTTGGCCTTAGTGGACTTCTAATTTTACCTTGTACAACCTCCTTATGGAGTTTAAAACTAGAACATTACAATGTATCTTAGATATACAACAATTTTGAAGATATATCAAAGCATTACAATGCAGAAAAGGACCTAATTTTGAAAGTGACACTTTTGTCAGCACAACCCTATAATTTGATTTTAGATTTGGAAAGTAGACAAAAAATAACACACTTTCAAAAAAAATGGAACCAATTTTCATGTCCAGATGAGCCCATACGAAGCATTTGAAGTTGCAAAATGCAAGATTGGATAGGTACAATTGCCAAAAGATGTAATTTTTGATAAATCCTTGCACCAAAACTAGAAAAGAGTTGCACCACTGAAAAGTTTAGGAAATTCTACCCAAAATGAAAAAAAATTTGCACGTGATTTGGAGTTCGGATGACTGAGATATGGCCTCCCAAAGTCGAACTATCAAATCAAAAATCAATCTGGAGAGGGGTTGAATCAACAAAAGATGGGGTTAAATTTGATGGTCATACGATCATCACAATAGTTCTATTTTTCCCCTGGATGATGGTCAGAAGGGAATCAAATTTAGGCTTGTGAACTAATGATGTCAGCATACCCAGGCCCTATGATGACATTAGTGTGACATCATGATGACATCGACACCATATAGATTTTACATAATAGTATGACAAAAAAACATGTGTCTACTTGCGTGTATGCTGATGTGTCATATTGTTGTCGAGTTGGCTTCTGTGCTTGCGTATAGTTGAGTTGGTGGGCGTGGATTGGTCCACGTGGTAGAGGCATGGATCAGCATTGAGTCAAGGTCATTGATAGCTATATGCTGATGTGGGCATTTGTTTTTGGGTCATCCACATGGCAGAGGTAGTGGAGTCTACGTGTCAGATGGAAGAATGAAGTGGGGTCTTACTAGAAAAAGAAATAGCGGTGGCTGGTATGTTTGAAATGGTGCCGGTAATGACTTTGCGGGAGCTAATTTTCATAGGTTTAATCCCACATTTGTGGTGGGATTGAATTCACCACTATTTAAAAAGAAAAACACCTAGACTACAAAGCAAAGTGGAAGCCATCATGAGGGAGGGGCACTTGCCAAATTTGGCCTCGACCAAAATGTATGCAGACCAGTTTGGTGGCTTATGTGACCAGAATTTAGATGCTGGATATAGTGTTGAAGCCTGCCGATTAAGGAATATTCTCTGAATCAAATATGAATATTCCTCCTTGTAGGGTTGGGGTGTCACTACTCGGTTCTACAAAAAAAATTTCTCTACAAGGGTCTGTAGGGCTGAAATTGTTTTTTGAAAAAGCCACAAATTCGAAAAAGTAGTGAATAATAAAAAAATAGATATGAAAATACAAATCATAGATTGAATTAAATGACCATACCCAAGTTACAAATCAGGGCCTTCACGTGCCGGTTTACAATTTTTTTTGCCTCACGATCAACTTTAGCCTAGCATACGAAAATTTATAGCCAATTTTCACTGAATCAACATTTTGAACGTAATGGTGAGGTCTGATTTGGCTCTAGATGCTCCCAATTTCTACAAATTCTTTGGATTCAGGTCAAGGTGTTGAAGCAACAATGGTCTCAGATGGTTGTCTGAAGAGAATTTGCCATGGCTCTAATACCATGTAAGAATTTTTCTTAGGGTAAATTCTCCCAAGATTAAGGAACTCAAGCACAAGCACAATAGTAGACCTGAAAGAGTATGATCAAAATAATAATATATTATTCATTCAATATCACATGCAAGTACACTAGGAGTGTCTGTATATAAAGGCCTCTAGAAAGCTTCTAGAAAGCATAGAAGTCAGCAACATGATAATTCATACAACTAGGCACATGTCCACCAGATATGGTTTATCCTCCATTAAGCATGGGATTAAGTGCGACGATGGAGGATAAGCCTACAATGGTGTAGCAAGAAAAAATATGTTGTAGAAACCATGTGCTAAATTAGGAGTGTGAATAATTGTGTTGTCTACATGAAAACTCATTTAATTATGTAAACTCCAGTGTTGTAGACACCATGTGCTGATTTAGAGTTGCTTACTCTAGTGTTGTCAACATGACAACTCATGAGAGTACGCAAAGTCCTAAGTGTCTCACCTAAATAAATAATAAAATAATGCATTAACCTAAGTAAACTTAAGTAAAGTGTAATAAGGAAATACTTATTTACACCAACAATAACAATGTGTACATAAAAATAGTACAAATTATTTTTCTTCAAACTTAGTTCATACTATAAGTATTTGAGGTTGTGCCTCAATGGTCGATGGATAAAGACCTGTATAAGCATCAGACGAAGATCCCAACAAAATAAGATAAAAAGAATATATGAGCACATTTTATTAAATTTGAGTTCTAATGTACATCATTTACATTGTAATTCAAAGTGCATACTGTATAAGGAATGCCAATGTCTGAAGGTCTCGAAAAAAGACTATACTACCTCCTAGGAGGAATCGTATCATCCATCCTCTATTAATTGAAAATCAACATACATTAATATGGTTAGTACAATTATGCATGTATGTAGAAAGTAAATAATTATGTACTTTATAAATTTTAAAATTAAAATTTTACCTACTGCTCATGACTCACTCCTTCTCGAAAAAGAAGGTCAACAAATGACTCAACATCAATCTCATCACTACCACCACCATGAGCAGCATACGCCTCATAATCAAAACCAACACCCTTAGCATCATGGTCATCTTGTCCTACATCATCATTACCTTGGGGGAATCTGCATATACCTTTTTAACTGGTCCAAATGTGTCCAAGTGGATGAATATGTGTCACCTACATCCACTACTCTACTAAATTGCCCGAAAGGGCTCTCAATGATGTAAGAGAATTGTTGGAAATAATCAAGACTAACTAGGTTACTGAGAGGAGAGGGGTGAATCAGTACCCTAAAAAACTTTAAATCAATTCAGTACTTGATCCATTCATCATTCATTCATTTAATCTATTGTATGCATGACAAAGATAAACATCCATAACACATGAACACATAATTTTGGTGACGTAGAAAACTTCCAAAATAGAAAGTAAAACTGGGGTGGGGATGATACCCACAAAACTTCACTACTGTAGCATAAATTTGACCAGTTAAGGCTTACATTGACCACTTCTGGTGATCTATCCTGTTAGGAGCACAAAGGATTGCTAGGTCCACCTTATTAGAGGATTTACAAACATACAATGAACTATGCACTCAATTAAGAGATTTACAAAAGACTATTAAGTCTACTCTATTAAAGGATTTAGAGATTGATTCACCTGTTAGGATGAAGCAATGGATCTGACTTACAACTTGATTGTTGATTAGATCCTTGAAGTACATATCACCTCTTGTGATTGATATATCTTTACTGCTCCTTGTTGACCTTGCTGAATATTCTACTTTGCTGTTGATTTGCATTCACTCTTCTCAAAATATTACAAGTCCATACATTTCACATCCTCATCATATATTGAAAATGATACAATACATTACATATATACCACTCCAATAATTACAATTACAAGGTTGGCTAAAACACAAGTAAACAAAATAGTATTGAGTGTGCCAAACAGTAGAAAACTCGAGTTCTTCAAGCTGACTTCGTGACCTTCTGATACTTGGCATTCACTGTACTACTCGGCATCATCATGCACTCAGTAGAAATAGAAGCTCGATCCATACTAATCACACAACATAGCTTGGAAATCAGTAACCATTGGAGACTCGGTAGATATGGTGTTACTTGGTAAAAACTGAATCCTTCATTTACCTTGCTTGCACTTGATAAACACTACACATCCATTACTCGGTAAATACTGGCTTCCATCACAAAAATTGATGACTCGGTAGATAATATGAATCTCAGTGAACACTATCTGCTCGGTGAACACTGTAGTCACGGTAGACACTACTGAATTGCATATTTACTCGGTAGCTTCAGAAATTCTCAGTGACCACTATATGCTCAGTGTAAATTACTGAAGTGATGAACTTACAAGGTAACCACTAAATGCTTGATATAAATTGTAGAATAAGTGATGAGCTCGGTAACCATTCAGAATCGAATAAGTGTTGTCACTAATGATAAATACAATATAATGCCAATAGAGAATATGACACTACTTGATGATGGAGAGGCATTGGGACAACTAGTGTAGGAAGTGGTATAAGAGGCTAAGGATGTCTGCAATTCCTCACATTATCACTGAGCTTTGTCCCATGCCTTTCTTGAGGCATCCCTCCACCAACCCCCTGAAATGATCTAATATCAAAATAATTAAGTTTCAAACCCAATTAAAACTCAGCCCATACTTCCTTAAGAAATTAGCTGGGCACCTCATGATTTACATGTGGTGGATTGTCAAATACCATCCACCACCTCCCCCAAAAGTGCGTTGATAGACATGGATGTGTGCACCATCTAATAGATATGTGAGGCTTCTTCTTGCTAATCTCAGGACTCGTCTTAAGGTTTAAAAAATATCTTTTAAAATGCCCTTTATTTAATTTGAGTTGATGGACCTCTCCATAAGATAGGCCATAAGAATAAAAGACATGCATGTTTTGCCTCCATAGTTTAAAGCTATCGATGTTACTATCCAAATGGTCAATACAGTGTACAATTCCTTGCATACTATCTGCAAGGCGAAGTAGGTGAGAGGGGGTGGGCCTCGTGCCTAATGGTCTGAATATCTTGCATGAGGTCACGAAGGTTGCACCTCATGCTCTCCCTCAAATCCACTATCGTAGGTGGTGGAGGAGGACTAGGTGGTCGTGGAGGTGGCGGTGGAGGTGGAGGTGGAGATGGAGGGGGCAAGGGTGGATGTGGGGGAGAGGGAGGGGGAGGGGGTGGGTCCGTCAAATATAATCTACATATATGTAAACAACATAAAAATTTACAAAATTACTATTTAATAAAATAAATCTAAAATATCAATTATATAAATGTACATCTTTAAAACCATATTAATTTACATCCAATACATCTTTAACTACTTGAATATAACAAAAAGAGGAGAGAATATATTTGGATTAAAGAAACATTATGAAAATCATTAACATATAAAACCGTACAAAGTATAGTAAACAAAACCTACTTTAACAAATTATATGAAATTAAATATCATCTTAAATAATATTGAAAATGAAGACTAAATAAAAGTGAATGCTAAATGTCCTTTCATGGAATCTAATTTAATCCAAAAAAATAATAATCTAAAAACAAACTCTAATAATAAATTTAATTTAATCTTAATCTACACCAAATAGAACCATAACACTAACACTAGAATAAAGTTAAACACTTAAGTAATCTTTAATCTTAAGGCTAATTGAGCATTAAACCAAATTTAAGCCCAATCATAAAATAATGCTCCAAAAAACTATTAAAAAATCAACTTAAATGTGAATTGTAAAAATAACTTGAATCATTACTACAAACCAAACTAAAATCTAAGACATTATGAATGGTAACTTTAAAATCATAATAATAATAATCCAAAAAGATAGATAATAATGAAGAGGTGAAAGTGGGTAGAGAGAGAGAGAGAGAGAGAGAGAGAGAGATTAATACTTTACAATTTCAATTGTATTGAATTTATTTTTTATTAATTAATATTTATATCAAATATATTAAATTTTAAATTTAAATCAATTTGTATTTATGATAAAGGTTTTAAAATTTGATTTTGATTTAGTAGATATTTAATCAAAATTAGATTTAAATCTGAATTTTAATTAATTATATATTTAAAAGTATATTTATTGTAGTATCAATTTTTTTCAAATATAAATATCAAATTTATATTTAATTTTACATTTGATTTGGAAGGGAAACACGACTTATTGAAAATAACATTTAATATAATTTAAAAGAGAGTCTAGGTTTATGTCATAATTAGGGCTAAGGTTGTGTTAAAGATTTGGTTATGATTGTTTAGGATTAGGGTTTTAGTTAATGTTAGGATTAGAGTAGGGCTTAGGATTAGAGTTACATTCATGAATCAATATTTTACACTTTCAATTGTATTGAATTTTATTTTTATTAATTAATATTTATATTAAATATATTAAATTTTAAATTTAAATTAATTTATATTTATGATAAAGGTTTTAAATTTTTATTTTTATTTAGTAGATATTTATATCAAAATTAGATTTGAATTGAAATTTTAATTAATTATATATTTAAAAGTATATTTATGTCAATATAATTTTTTTTTCAAATATAAATATCAAATTTATATTTAATTTTAGATTTGATTTGGAAGGGAAACACAACTTATTGAAAATAACATTTAATAGAATTTAAAAGAGAGCATAGGTTTATGTCATAATTAGAGCTAAGGTTGTGTTAAGGATTTGGTTGTGATTATTTAGGATTAGGTTTTAGTTAATGTTAGGATTAGATTTGGACTTAGGATTAGAGTTACATTCACCAATATAGGATTTAGAGTTAAAATTTTACATTCATGAATCAATATTATAGAATTTTAATTGTATTGAATTTTTTTAATTTATTAATTAATATTTATATCAAATATATTAAATTTTTAATTTTAATTAATTTGTATTTATGATAAAGGTTTTAAATTTTTATTTTTATTTAGCAGATATTTATATCTAAATTAGATTTAAATTTAAATTTAAATTTATAATATTTAAAATTATATTTATTGCCATATCACTTTTTTTCAAATGTGAATATCAAATTTATATTTAATTTTACATTTGATTTAGAAGGGAAACATGACTTATTGAAAATAACATTTAATAGAATTTAAAAGAGAGTCTAGGTTTATGTCATAATTAGAGCTAAGGTTGTGTTAAGGATGATTGTTTAGGATTAGGGTTTTAGTTGATGTTAGGATTAGAGTTGGGCTTAGAATTATAGTTACATTCATGAATCTAGGGTTTAGAGTTAAAATTTAACATTCATGAATCAATATTTTAGAGTTGGGCTTCAGATTAGAGTTACATTCATGAATCAATATTTTACAATTTCAATTGTATTGAATTTATATTTTTTTAATTAATATTTATATCAAATATATTGAATTTTAAATTTTAATTAATTTGTATTTATGATAAAGGTTTTAAATTTTGATTTAGATTTAGTAGATATTTATATCTAAATTAGATTTAGATTTAGATTTAAATTAATTATATTTATTGCCATATCACTTTTTTTCAAATATAAATATCAAATTTATATTTAATTTTACATTTGATTTGGAAGGGAAACATGACTTATTGAAAATCACAAATAGAATTTAAGATCTAGTCTAGGTTGTGTAAAGGATTTGGTTATGATTGTTTAGGATTAGGATTTTAGTTAATGTTAGGATTAGAGTTTGACTTAGGATTACAATTACATTCATATATACATGTACATAGCTCTAGATCATTTGGTATAAAGGTAAATTACTTAAATTGTCTATTATTTGATATATTGAATTTATAATTTATTTTAAAACATAAAAATTGATTATTTATTATTTAAAAATTAAAATAAATACTAACTTTATTTTTTTGTATAATGAACCATCAATTCATACATGTGAACATATATGAATAATTGAGAGACTGTAACACTTACCAATTTTTATAAATTTAATAAATCTACATAAAATATTAAACTTACATTCAATTCAAACATATATACATCACCTTAAACTACAAGATTAGGGTTACATGGTTAAGATTTAGAAATAACATTTTAGGGTATGAGTTCATTAAACTTGGTTAGGTTTAGTGCTAGGTGATGAATATGGGTAGCTAACATCATGGTTTACTACATTTCGAATTTAGTGTCTATATGGTAGGGTTAGGAATATAAGGTTTGAAACTTAACTTATTATCTAATGCTAGGCATTTAAGGTTTAGAGTTAGATGTAGGATTGAAGTAAGGGTTTCAGATTATGCGCATTACATAGGGTTCAGTTAAGATGTACATAAATTAAGGTCAATATTAGTATGGCTCTAGTTAAAATTGGATTACATTGTTAACCTTCAAATTAGGATTATAGTTCAATTCTAGGGATTATAGTTACTTAAGATTTGGATTATATAGTTGAATTAGAGATAAAAATAGTGTAATACGTTAATATATTAGAGTTAGAAAAATAAATTTCATAAACATGTAGTTAATATGTACAACAAACCAATTTACAATTATTTACAATTTAGTTGAAATAAATATAAAACATTAATGTAATTACATGTTTAAACAATCTAAACATCTATCTAATCATTCATCACTTTAATTTTTATTAAAAACATTGAAACATCTAGAATAATAATTTTTAAATGAACATCTACAAAATAAAAATTTAAATGAATAGAGACAAAACTATTTAAATGAACAGATACAATAATCTAGATATACAACTATTAACAATGGAATTGTAGAATTTTACATATTTAAAACTATTAAATGCAATTTTTTTTGGGATCAAATTATAAAATGAAAAACTAGAAACAATGAAATAAAATAATAGAAAAAAAAGTAAAATACCTGGTAGAGTGAAAAACAATAGTTGAGTGTTAGTAGAAATCAAAAAATAGGCTCCCATTTCCAAGCTTAAATCAAACTCCCATTCACAATGAGGATGAAAATAAATAAAATGCCACAAAAAAATGGGTTATATAATTTTTCAAAATTGGTACCCGATTTTAAACAAATTGGGTACCTAATTTGTTTAAAACTAGGCACCCGATTTTAAAATCATAGTTTGGGTACCTGATCCATATTAAAAAACTAGGTGCCTAATTTTTAAATATGGATTGGGTACCCGAACCATAACGGGTACCCGATTCAAACAAACGCATTTCTAAAGAGGTCTCATTCCACATAATTGACTTCCTTGGAATTGTGACCCAACTTTGTGCATTCACCCACAACAATTTTATGGATAACATAAAGTAATGGTGGAATGAAGGAAACTTCCATGGATCAAAAATGTATTTCTTTGTATCCAAAATGAAAATGCTCAAAAAAAACATATTAAAATGGAATAATACCCATTTTAACAATATATTTAAAGAGAAATTATATGATGAAGAAAATCTAAAAATACTAAACAACAATGTTATTAAAAATGGAATGCATACTGAAAGATACCTTAGAGAAAAAGAACTATTAGAAAAACAAGAGGACATATTGGCAAAAGAAGACATATTTTGGAGACAAAAATAAGAGAGAAATGGTTAGCTGAAGGAGATCAAAACACAAAGTTCTTTCATAACAACACTATTTATAACACAACAATAAACAAAATTATGAAGATTAAAGATAAAGAAGGAATTTTTTTGAAAACCCAACAAATATCACATAAGTGTTTGTGGAATATTTTAAAAACCTCTTAAACAACTTTGACTACTCTAATAGGAAAGCACAAGAAAAGATGCTAGAAGCAATTCCAAAGGTGGTATCTTCAGAAGACATTAAATTTTTAAATAAACCCTTCTCACTAGAAGAGGTCAAACCATCCCTATTCAATTTAAATCCTAGTAAATCTCCAAGGCCGGATGGCTATCATGCCTTCTTTTATAAAAAGTTTTGGGATATAATTGGGGTTGACCTTTGGAAGGCAATAGAAGCATCTATAAATGGTGGCTCAATATTGACAAAAATTAATCATACTTTCCTAACCCTTATCCCTAAGAAATCAACTATGGAAGTACTTGGTGATTGTAGACCTATTCCATTATGCAATCCTATATATAAACTTCTCTCAAAAGATTGAGCCCGATGCCTCAAAATGATACTTCCCAAACTCATATCAGAAGAACTAACTAGCTTTGTACCAGGAAGAGCTATTTTAGATAGAATAATCATTATCCAAGAAACTATCCACTCCACAACTAGGAATAAAGAGGCATGTATGTTTATGAAACTAGACATTTAGAAATCATATGATATGGTGGATTGGAGATTCCTATGTAAAGAACTAGAAGCATTTGGGTTTTCACATCAATGGATAAATATCATCTTCAAATGTATTTCAACTCCCAAAATCTCACTACTCATAAATGGGACACCAGAAAGCTATTTTAATATCTCTAGAGGAATAAGACAAGAAGACCCTATATCCTCATTTCTATTCATCATTATGGCAGAAGAGTTTGGAATATCAATAAAGAAAGCTCAATAGAAGGCAAAATTAAAGGCATACTACTTGCATAAAATATCTCTAACATCACACATCAACAATTTGTTGATGATGCAATTCTACCAAGAGAAATTACACTTGAAGAAGCTTAAAACTTTAAACAAATAATAAATCAATATATGGAAGCTTCTAAACAAAAAGTAAACATAGGAAAGTCGGAAATCTTCTTTATAAACTAAAGACCTGAATTGGAAGACAACATATATAACCTTATGGGATACCAAAAAGGCTCATTTCCATGTAAGTATCTTGAAATCAAATTAGAAAAAGGTGTAAGACAAAATAAAGGATGGAGAAACATCCTAGAAAGAATCGATAGGCAAACAAAAAGTTGGAAAGGAAAATGGCCAACAAAGGTGGGCAAAGTCACAAAAATCAAGGTAATACTATTAGCAATCACTACATATCAAATGCCATGTCTCCCCCTACCCAAAAATGTGAATAAAATCCTAGAAGAAAAACTTAGACATTTCTTTTGGAATGATACAGATGAGAAAAATAAAATGGCCTTAATAAAATGGGATAAAACCTACTGACCAAAAGAATTGGGGGGCCTAGGTATCAAAAAATTTAATTGGAAAAACGAAGCATTAGGTGCCAAACTTGTTTGGAAAGTATGTCAGGAGTGGGAGAACAAGTGGGACCAAATCCCATATAAAAAGTACCTTAATGAAACTGACCCAACATCCCTTCTAAGAATGTGAAACCCAACTATAGGATCAGAAGTTTGGAATTTTATGGCTAAATATCATCCCTTAATCAACAAATATGTACCTTAGGAATTAGGCAGAGGAGAAGAATATCTATTCTAGGAAGACTCATGGGATGGACTTCCTCCCCTAGATAATTTGAATATTCCAAACAATGTTAAAAACACCCTAGTAAACTTATAGGGAACAAAGGTAAGAAATTACAAACAATCTCAGAAGGAAAATTGGAAGGATATATAGGAATGGAAATCTTTGGAAAATGTAAATCTTGAAACCAAAAAGAAGGAGGTTTTCATGGGTATGTGCAAGATCATGGTGTACCAAACTATGGCCTTAAGTGGCAGTGAAAAATCAGCAAATCAGGGTTATGTCAACTTGACACATAATTTTGAAGTGGTTATGGACTTTATATCAAAAAGTTGTAAGAAAATAATTTGTAAAAAATTGAATGTAGTTTCTAAACTACTAGGTCTTATCAGGAGAAAAAAATAATTGATTGGTCAAAAGTTTGAATTTTAATGCAGTACTAAGAAAATTTCAGGGCGAAAATAAAAAGTAGGTGTATGTCTGACCACCTTAATCAAAATCAACTCATAATATTTTTTTAATATAATTATAGATATGAAAACTAGACTCATGCCCAGATGTGACGCATATTTTTTGATATCTTTATTCCAAATAAATAATTAAATATGAATTTTCTACCAAAACTTTTTCGGATTAGAAAAAGTCTCGTGTCTGACCACCCTAACTAATAAAAAATTTGATCAATTTTTTCTTTTTTTGTTTTTTTCTTATACTAGGCGAAGTATAGAATGTGACGCAACTTTTAGATTTAAAAAATGTTATACCGTTTGAAAGTTATAGCTATTTTTCCTTCAGTATGTCAATCAACACTTTACAATAATCTTCATTGATAATTAACTAATAAATACTTATCGAACATAGAATTTGACAAAAATTATATTGATGGAATCTAGAGAGCGATATTAAAAAACCCATTTCGTTTCATTCAATTTCGATCAAAATAACATTGTCAGACGGCTACCCGAAGTCTGAGTATCACTAAAACTCTCTATAAACACGTCTTTGGGGTTGACCGGGCAGGCTAGGTAAATACCAAGCCTGATCGGATATCCGATTCAAAATCGGATATCCGATTTGATGTCGGATATCTGATTTCAAATCGGATATCTGATTTGATGTCGGATATCCGATATGGCTCGGTAGTCAAATTCCAAAAATCTTCAAATTTTGGAGGGAAATTCAATTTAAACGTTCTAATTTTTTATTTTTAAATTATTTCACTTATATTAATATGTAAAGGCATATTTTAATATATTATATATATATAATAACGTAATGTAAACATACAAGATATAATCTAGTAATATATAATAATATCTTATGTTAATCTTATTACAATCTATAAATATAATATATATTATTATTATTTTTACTAAATATAATAACGTAATTTATATATATATAAAATACGTATTATATATTATTATATTAATATGTATGTTATTAATATATACAATAATGTAATATTTTCATTAAATGTAATATGTATTATATATTATTATATTAATATGTATAATAATATAATATTTATATAACAACGTAATATTTTTATTAAATATAATATATTATATAAATATTATTATATTAATATGTATGTTATTAATATATTTATATAATAACATAATATTTTCATTAAATATAATAATGTAATATGTATATATATATATATATATATATATATATATATATATATATATATATATATATATATATATATATATATTATTATATTGATGTATATTATTAATATGTATATTATTAATATATAAGAGTCAAAGAGGGTCATAGGGTGACCTATAACCCTCTTTGACCCATTAAACGATGATATATGTCTCTAGGGGTCCTAGGACCCCTAGGGACATATGTCGTCCTTTAATGGGTCAAAGGGGGTCCCTTTGACCCATTAAATGACGACATATGTCCCTAGGACCCCCAGGGACATAGCCGAATCATTCATATCGGTCAAAGGGGGTCATAGGGTGATCTATGACCCCCTTTGACCCATTAATCGACGACATATGTCTCTAGGGGACCTAGGACCCCTAGGGACATATTCGAATGGGTATTATGGGTCAAAGGGGGTCATAGGGTGAGCTATGACCCTCTTTGACCCATTAAACGATAACATATGTCCCTAGGGGTCCTAGGACCCCTAGAGGCATAGTTAAATCATTCATATGGGTCAAAGGGGGTCATAGGGTGACCTATGACCCACTTTGACCCATTAAATGATGACATATGTCCCTAGGGGTCCTAGGACCCCCAAGGACATAGTCGAATAATTCATATGGGTCAAAGGGGGTCATAGGGTGACCTATGACCCCCTTTGACCCATTAAACAACGACATATGTCCTTAGGGATCCTAAGACCTCTAGGGACATATTCGAATGGGTAGTATGGGTCAAAGGGGGTCATAGGGTGACCTATGACCCTCTTTGACCCATTAAATGACAACATATGTCCCTAGAACCCCTAGGGACATATTCCAATCGTTCATATGGGTCAAAGGGGGTCATAGGGTGACCTATGACCCTCTTTGACCTATTAAACGACGATATATGTCTCTAAAGGTCCTAGGACCCCTAGGGACATATTCGAAAAGGTAATATGGGTCAAAGGGGGTCATAGGGTGACCTATGACCCTCTCTGACTCATTAAATGACGACATATTTCTCTAGCGGTCCTAGGACCCCTAGGGACATATTCGAATTGTTCATATGGGTCAAAGGGGGTCATAGGGTGACCTATGACCCCCTTTGACCCATTAAATGACGACATATGTCCCTAGGGGTCCTAGGACCCCTAGGGACATATTCGAATGGGTAATATGGGTCAAATGGGGTCATAGGGTAACCTATGACCCTCTTTGACCCATTAAACGACGAAATATGTCCCTAGGGGTCCTCAGACCCCTAGGGACATATTCGAATCGTTCATATGGGTTGACCCTCTTTGACCCATTAAATGATGACATATGTCCCTAAGAGTCCTCAGACCCCTAGGGACATATTCGAATCGTTCATATGGGTCAAAGAGGGTCATAGGGTGACCTATGACCCTCTTTGACCCATTATCGATGACATATGTCCTTAGGAGTCCTCGGACCCCTAGGGACATATTCGAATCGTTAATATGGTTCAAAGGGGGTCATAGGGTGACCTATGACCCTCTTTGATCCATTAATAGACGACATATGTCCCTAGGGGTCCTAGGACCCCAAGGGACATATTCGAATGGGTAATATGGGTCAAAGGGGATCATAGGGTGACCTATGACCCTCTTTGACCCATTAAACGATGACATATGTCCCTAGGGGTCGTTGGACCCCAAGAGACATATTCGAATGGGTAATATGGGTCAAATGGGATCATTGGGTGACCTATGACCCTCTTTGACCCATTAAACGACGACATATATCCCTAGGGGTCCTAGGACCCTAGGGACATATTTGAATTGTTCATATGGGTCAAAGGGGGTCATAGGGTGACCTATGACCCACTTTGACCCATTAAATGATGACATATGTCCCTAGGGGTCCTAGGACCCCTAGGGACATATTCGAATGGGTAATATGGGTCAAATGGGCTCATAAGGTAACCTATGACCCTCTTTGACCCATTAAATGACGACATATGTCTCTAGGGGTCCTAGGACCCCTAGGGACATATTCGAATCGTTCATATGGGTTAAAGGGGGTCATAGGGTGACCTATGACCCTCTTGACCCATTAAACGACGATATATGTTTCTAGGGGTCCTAGGACCCCTAGGGACATATTCGAATGGGTAATATGGGACAAAGGGGGTCATAGGGTGACCTATGACCCTCTTTGACACATTAAACGATGACATATGTCCCTAGGGGTCCTCGGATCTCAAAAGACATATTCAAATGGGTAATATGGGTCAAAGGGGGTCATAGGGTGACCTATGATCCTCTTTGACCCATTAAATGATGACATATGTCCCTAGGAATCCTAGGACCCTAGAGACATCTTCGAATCATTCATATGGATCAAAGGGGTTGACCTATGACTCATTAAACGATGACATATGTCCCTAGGGGTCCTAGGACCCCTAGGGACATATTTGAATCATTCATATGAGTCAAAGGGGGTCGTAGGGTGACCTATGACCCCCTTTGACCCATTAAACGACGACATATGTCCCTAGGGGTCCTCGGACCCCTAGGGACATATTCGAATGGGTAATATGGGTCAAATGGGGTCATAAGGTGACCTATGACCATCTTTGACCCATTAAATCATGACATATGTCTCTAGGGGTCCTAGGACCCCTAGGGACATATTCGAATCTTTCATATGAGTCAAAGGGGGTCATAGGGTCACCTATGACCCTCTTGACCCATTTAACGATGATATATGTCTCTAGGGGTCCTAGGACCCCTAGGAACATATTCGAATGGGTAATATGGGTCAAAGGCGGTCATAGGGTGACCTATGACCCTCTTTGACCCATTAAATGATGACATATGTCCTTAGGGGTCCTAAGACCCCTAGGGACATATTTGAATGGGTAATATGGGTCAAAGGGGGTCATAAGGTGACCTATGACCCTCTTTGACCCATTAAACAAAGACATATGTCCCTAGGGGTCCTAGGACCCTAGGGACATATTCGAATGGTTCATATGGGTCAAAGGGGCTCATAGGGTGACCTATGACCCCCTTTGACCCATTAAACGATGACATATGTCCCTAGGGGTCCTAGGACCCCTAAGGACATATTCGAATCGTTCATATGAGTCAAAGGGGGTCATAAGTGACCACCTTTGACCCATTATACGACGACATATGTCCCTAGGGGTACTAGGACACCTAGGGACATATTCGAATGGGTAATATGGTTCAAATGGGGTCATAGGATAACCTATGACCCTCTTTGACCCATTAAACGACGACATATGTCTCTAGGGGTCGTAGGACCCCTAGGGACATATTCGAATCATTCATTGGGTCAAAGGGGGTCATAGGGTAACCTATTACCCCCTTTGACTCATTAAACGACGACATATGTCCTTAGGGGTCCTAAGACCCCTAGGGACATATTTGAATCGTTCATATGGGTCAAAGGGGGTCGTAGGGTGACCTATGACCCCCTTTGACTCATTAAATGACGACATATGTCCCTAGGGGTCCTAGGATCCCTAGGGACATATTCGAATCGTTCATATGAGTGAAATGGGGTCGTAGGGTGACCTATGATCCCATTTGACCCATTAAACGATGACATATGTCCCTAGGGGTCCTAGGACTCCTAGGGACATATTCGAATGGGTAATATGGGTCAAATGGGGTCATAGGGTAACCTATGACCCTCTTTGACCCATTAAATGATGACATATGTCTCTATGGGTCCTAGAACCCTTAGGGACATATTCGAATCGTTCATATGGGTCAAAGGGGGTCATAGGGTGACCTATGACCCTCTTGACCCATTAAATGACGATATATGTCTCTACGGGTCCTCGAACCCCTACGGACATATTCGAATGGGTAATATGGGTCAAAGGGGGTCATAGGGTGACCTATGACCCTCTTTGACCCATTAAACGAAGACATATGTCCCTAGGGGTCCTAGGACCCTAGGGACATATTTGAGTGGATCATATTGGTCAAAGAGGGTCATAGGGTGACCTATGACCCCCTTTGACCCATTAAACGATGACATATGTCCCAAGGGGTCCTTAGACCCCTAAGGACATATTCGAATCGTTCATATGGGTCAAAGAGGTTCATAGGGTGACCTATGACCCTCTTTGATCCATTAAACAATGACATATGTCCCTAGGGGTCCTCAGACCCCTAGGGACATATTCTAATCGTTCATATGGGTCAAAGAGGGTCATAGGGTGACCTATGACCCTCTTTGACCCATTAAACAACGACATATGTCCTTAGGAGTCCTCGGACCCCTTGGGACATATTCGAATCGTTAATATGGGTCAAAGGGGGTCATAGGGTGACCTATGACCCTCTTTGACCAATTAAACGATGACATATGTCCCTAGGGGTCCTAGGACCCCAAGGGACATATTCGAATGGGTAATATGGGTCAAAGGGGGTCATAGGGTGACCTATGACCCTCGTTGACCCATTAAAAGATGACATACGTCCCTAGGGGTCCTTGGACCCTAAGAGACATATTCGAATAGGTAATATGGGTCAAAGGGGGTCATTGGGTGACCTATGACCCTCTTTGACCCATTAAACGACGACATATGTCCCTAGGGGTCCTAGGACCCTAGGGACATATTCGAATTGTTCATATGGATCAAAGGGGGTCATAGGGTGACCTATGACACACTTTGACCCATTAAACGACGACATATGTCCCTAGGGGTCCTAGGACCCCTAGGGACATATTCGAATGGGTAATATGGGTCAAATGGGATCATAGGGTAACCTATGACCCTCTCTGACCCATTAAATGAAGACATATGTCTCTAGGGGTCCTAGGACCCCTAGGAACATATTCGAATCGTTCATATGGGTTAAAGGGGGTCATAGGGTGACCTATGACCCTCACCCTATGACCCTCTTGACCCATTAAACGATGATATATGTCTCTAGGGGTGCTAGGACCCCTAGGGACATATTCGAATGGGTAATATGGGTCAAAGGGGGTCATAGGGTGACCTATGACCCTCTTTGACCCATTAAACAACGACATATGTCTCTAGGTGTCCTCGGATCCTAAGGGATATATTCGAATGGGTAGTATGGGTCAAAGGGGGTCATAGGTCTCTTTGACCCATTAAAGGATGACATATGTCCGTAGGGGTCCTAGGACCCTAGGGACATCTTCAAATCGTTCATATGGGTCAAAGGGGTTGACCTATGACTCATTAAATGATGACATATGTCCCTAGGGGTCCTAAGACCCCTAGGGAAAAATTTGAATCGTTCATATGAGTCAAAGGGGGTCGTAGGGTGACCTATGACCCCCTTTAACCCATTAAACGACGACATATGTCCCCAAGGGTCCTAGGACCCCTAGGGACATATTCGAATGGGTAATATGGGTCAAATGGGGTCATAGGGTAACCTATGACCCTCTTTGACCCATTAAATGACGACATATGTCTCCAGGGGTCCTAGGACCCCTAGGGACATATTCAAATCGTTCATATGGTTGAAAGGGGGTCATAGGGTGACCTATGACCCTCTTGACCCATTAAACGACGATATATGTCTCTAGGGGTCCTATAACCCATAGGAACATATTCGAATAGGTAATATGGGTCAAAGGGAGTCATAGGGTGACCTATGACCCTCTTTGACCCATTAAATGACGACATATGTCCTTAGGGGTCCTAGGACCCCTAGGGACATATTTGAATGGGTAATATGGGTCAAAGGGGGTCATAGGGTGACCTATCACCCTCTTTGACCCATTAAACGAAGACATATGTCCCTAGGGGTCCTAGGACCCTAGGGACATATTCAAATGGTTCAAATGGGTCAAAGGGGGTCATAGGGTGACCTATGACCCCCTTTGACCCATTAAACGACGACATATGTCCCTAGGGGTCCTAGGACCACTAGGGACATATTCGAATCGTTCATATGAGTCAAAGGGGGTCATAGGTGATCCGCTTTGACCCATTAAACGATGACATATGTCCCTAGGGGTCCTAGGACACCTAGGGACATATTCGAATGGGTAATATGGGTCAAATGGGGTCATAGGGTAGCCTATGACCCTCTTTGACCCATTAAACGACGACATATGTCTCTAGGGGTCCTAGGACCCCTAAGGACATATTCGAATCATTCATATGGGTCAAAGGGGGTCATAGGGTAACCTATTACCCCATTTGACTCATTAAACAGCGACATATGTCTCTAGGGGTCCTAGGACTCCTAGGGACATATTTGAATCGTTCATATGTGTCAAAGCGGGTCGTAGGGTTACCTATGACCCCCTTTGACTCATTAAATGACGATATATGTCCCTAGGGGTCCTAGGATCCCTAGGGACATATTCGAATCGTTCATATGAGTCAAATGGGGTCGTAGGGTGACCTATAACCCCCTTTGACCCATTAAATGATGATATATGTCCCTAGGGGTCCTAGGACTCCTAGGGACATATTCGAATGGGTAATATGGGTCAAATGGGGTCATAGGGTAACCTATGACCCTCTTTGACCCATTAAATGACGACATATGTCTTTAGGGGTCCTAGGACCCCTAGGGACATATTCGAATCGTTCATATGGGTCAAAGCTTTGACTCATTAAATGACGACATATGTCCCTAGGGGTCCTAAGATCGCTAGGGACATATTTGAATCGTTCATATGGGTCAAAGGGGGTCGTAGGGTGACCTATGACCCCCTTTGACCCATTAAACGATGACATATGTTCCTAGGGGTCCTAGGGACATATTCAAATCGTTCATATGAGTCAAATGTGGTCGTAGGGTGACCTATGACCCCCTATGACCCATTAAACGACAACATATGTCCCTATGGGTCAAATGACGACATATTTTTTTAGGGGTCCTAGGACCCCTAAGGACATATTCAAATCGTTCATATGGGTCAAAGGGGGTCATAGGGTAACCTATGACCCCCTTTGACTCATTAAATGACGACATATGTCCCTAGGGGTCCTAAGACTGCTAGGGCCATATTTGAATCGTTCATATGGGTCAAAGGGGGTCGTAGGGTGACCTATGACCCCCTTTGACCCATTAAATGACGACATATGTTCCTAGGGGTCCTAGGACCCCTAGGGTAACCTATGACCCTCTTTGACCCATTAAATGACGACATATGTGTTTAGGGGTCCTAGGACCCCTAGGGACATATTCGAATCATTCATATGGGTCAAATGGGGTCATAGGGTAACCTATGACCCCCTTTGACTCATTAAACGATGACATATGTCCCTAGGGGTCCTAAGACCGCTAGGGACATATTTGAATCATTCATATGGGTCAAAGGGGGTCGTAGGGTGACCTATGACCCCCTTTGACCCATTAAACGACGACATATGTTCCTAGGGGTCCTAGGACCCCTAGGGACATATTCAAATCGTTCATATGAGTCAAATGGGGTCGTAGGGTGACCTATGACCCCCTTTGACCCATTAAACGACAACATATTCGAATGGGTAATATGGGTCAAATGGGGTCATAGGGTAACCTATGACCCTCTTTGACCCATTAAATGATGACATATGTCTCCAAGGGTCCTAGGACCCCTAGGGACATATTCAAATCGTTCATATGGGTCAAAAGGGGTCATAGGTCACCCTATGACCCTCTTGACCCATTAAACGATGATATATGTCTCTAGGGGTCCTCGGACCCCTAGGGACATATTCGAATGGGTAATATGGGTCAAAGGGGGTCATAGGGTGACCTATGACCCTCTTTGACCCATTAAATGAAGACATATGTCCCTAGGGGTCCTAGGACCCTAGGGACATATTCGAATGGATCATATGGGTCAAAGGGGGTCATAGGGTGACCTATGACCCCTTTTGACCCATTAAACGACGACATATGTCCCTAGGGGTCCTAGGACCCCTAGGGACATATTCGAATCATTCATATGAGTCAAAGGGGGTCATAGGTGACCCCCTTTGACCCATTAAATGACGACATATGTCCCTAGGGGTCCTAGGACCCCTTGGGACATATTCGAATGGGTAATATGGGTCAAATGGGGTCATAGGGTAACCTATGACCTTCTTTGACCCATTAAAAGATGACATATGTCTCTAGGGGTCCTAGGACCCCTAGGGACATATTCGAATCGTTTATATGGATCAAAGGGGGTCATAGGGTAACCTATGACCCCCTTTGACTCATTAAACGACGACATATGTCCCTAGGGGTCCTAGGACCCCTAGGGACATATTTGAATCGTTAATATGGGTCAAAGGTGGTCGTAGGGTGACTTATGACCCCCTTTGACTCATTAAACGACGACATATGTCCACATATTCGAATCGTTCATATGAGTCAAATGGGGTCGTAAGGTGACCTATGACCTTCTTTGACCCATTAAACGACGACATATGTCCCTAGGGGTCCTAGGACCCCTAGGGACATATTTGAATGGGTAATATGGGTCAAATGGGGTCATAGGGTAACCTATGACCCTCTTTGACCCATTAAATGACGACATATGTCTCTAGAGGTCCTAGGACCCCTAGAGACATATTCAAATCGTTCATATCGGTCAAAGGGGGTCATGGGTGACCTATGACCCTCTTGACCCATTAAACGATGATATATGTCTCTAGGGGTCCTCGAACCCCCAGGGACATATTCGAATGGGTAATATGGGTCAAAGGGGGTAATAGGGTGACCTATGACCCTCTTTGACCCATTAAACGACGACATATGTCCGTATGGGTCTCGGACCCCAAGGGACATATTCGAATGGGTAATATGGGTCAAAGAGGGTCATAGGGTGACCTATGACCCTCTTTGACCCATTAAACGACGACATATGTCCCTAGGGGTCCTAGGACCCTAGGGACATATTCGAATCGTTCATATGGTTCAAAGGGGGTCATAGGGTTACCTATGACCCCCTTTGACTCATTAAACGATGACATATGTCCCTAGGGGTCCTAAGACCCCTAGGGACATATTTCAATTGTTCATATGAGTCAAAGGGTATCATAGGGTGACCTATGACCCGCTTTGACCCATTAAACGACGACATATGTCCCTAGGGGTCCTAGGACCCCTAAGGACATATTCGATTGGGTAATATGGGTTTGACCCATTAAATGATTACATATGCCTCTAGGGGTCCTAGGACCCCTAGGGACATATTCAAATCGTTCATATGGGTCAAAGGGGGTCATAGGGTGACCTATGACCCTCTTGACCCATTAAACAACGATATATGTCTCTAGGGGTCCTAGGATCCCTAGGGACATATTCGAATGGGTAATATGGGTCAAAGGGGGTCATAGGGTGACCTATGACCCCCTTTAACCCATTGAACGATGACATATGTCCCTAGGGGTCCTAGGACCCCTAGGGACATATTCGAATGGGTAATATGGGTCAAAGGGGGTCATAGGGTGTCCTATGACCCTCTTTGACCCATTAAA
The DNA here is from genome assembly GCA_028749045.1 of Cupressus sempervirens. Taxonomy (NCBI): domain Eukaryota; kingdom Viridiplantae; phylum Streptophyta; class Pinopsida; order Cupressales; family Cupressaceae; genus Cupressus; species Cupressus sempervirens. The sequence continues at coordinate 216,673,459 of CM053789.1, forward strand.
CAAAGACATATGTCTGTAGGGGTCCTAGGACCCAAGAGACATATTCGAATGGGTAATATGGGTCAAAGGGGGTCTTAGGGTGACCTATGACCCCCTTTGATCCATTAAACGATGACATCTGTCCCTAGGGGTCCTAGGACCCTAGGGACATATTCAAATCGTTCATATGGGTCAAAGGGGGTCATAGGGTGACCTATGACCCCCTTTGACCCATTAAACAATGACATATGTCCCTAGGGGACATAGGACCCCTAGGGACATATTTGAATGGGTAATATAGGTCAAATCTTTGATCAATTAAATGACGACATATGTCTCTAGGGGTCCTAGGACCCCTAGGGACATATTCGAATCGTTCATATGGGTCAAAGGGGGTCATAGGGTGACCTATGACCCCTTTTGACCCATTAAATGATGACATATGTCCCTAGGGGTCCTAGGACTCTTAGGGACATATTCAAATGTGTAATATGGGTTAAAGGGGTTCATAGGGTGACCTATGACCCTCTTTGACCCATTAAATGATGATGTATGTCTCTAGGGGTCCTAGGACCCCTAGGGACATTTGAATGGGTAATATGGGTCAAAGGGGGTCATAGGCTGTCTTATGACCCTCTCTGACCCATTAAACGATGAGATATGTCGCTAGGGGTCCTAGGACCCTAGGGACATATTCGAATGGGTAATATGGGTCAAAGGGGGTCATAGGGTGACCTATGACCCCCTTTGACCCATTAAACTACAACATATGTCCCTAGGGGTCCTAGGACCCCTAGGGACATATTTGAATCGTTCATGTGAGTCAAAGGGGGTCATAGGGTGACCTATGACCCCCTTTGATCCATTAAACGACGACCTATGTCCCTAGGGGTCCTAGGACCCCTAGGGACATAGTCGAGTCGTTCATATGGGTCAAAGGGGGTCATAGGGTGACCTATGACCCGCTTTGACCCATTAAATGACGACCCTCTTTGTATTATATATTATTATATTAATATGTGTAATAATATAATATATATATAACAACGTAATATTTTTATTAAATATAATATATATTATAAATATTATTATATTAATATATATGTTATTAATATATCTATATAATAACGTAATCTTTTAGTATATATAACGTAATATTTTAGGATATACTATTTATACTATTTTAGGATAATAATTATAATATAAATAAACACTAAATATTAATATTATTATATGTATAGTAATAATAATAATACTATTATAGCTATAATAATAATATATATTAATACTATATATTGTAGCTTAATATAAATAAACACTATATATTTACACTATTATATCTATATTAATAATATTAATACTATTATAGGTATAATAATAATATTGATACTATAGGTATATTAATACTATTTTATATTAATATTATTGTGGCAAAGGAGGGAAACCTTAGCAAGTTTTCCGACCAAAAGTCCACTTCCTATATCGGATATCCGATCCATTATCAGATATCCGATTATACTGGCATCAATTTCAAATATTTGACTGTCCCTACAGACCCGACAACATTACTTTTTTACCTCTTTTTTCACGGGATTTGTAAAAAGTCGTGTTTTGGGGCCCAACCAATCGAAAAGAATTCAAAAATATAACCTTAGGTGTTTGAATTTGTCATCTGAATAAGGAGCAGCAGTCGTCGAAAGAATAAACGTAAAAGGAAGATATCCAATGAAGACATTGCAGCATATAGGGAAAAGGACAAAATGAAACACCGAAAAAAAAGACAAGGTATGCTAAATATCAATCAAGTTGATGATGAATTAATAGAAGGTGAAATCATAGAGTCAGATAATGAAAATGTACAGTTGGGGAATGAAAATGTACCTATTGAAAATGATAATGTGGAAATTGAAAATGTAGAGATTGAAAATTTTGAAGAAGAAATGCCACCAAGTCATAATCCAAATTGCATAATTGACCATGTCGAAGATGACAATGCACAGGAACTTAATGCACAAGAACCTTACATATCTCCTAATTATAATCGACATGAAGGTTCTAAAACACCAAAATGGATAATTGAAATTGATGAAATGATTATGACTAGTTTGGAAGGAAAAAAATCAGAAAGAACCATTCGGTTATGGGCTTCAAGACTATATCAGATGTTTTTCGGCAACAAGACAGTGGTAGAGCAATGTCAGCTTTTCATGCACTTATTAAAGATGCAAAAGATGAGACCTATGCTTTCCAAATTGAAAATTCGTGTCAATAAAAAGTTGGAAAGAAATGCCATTATTGTGAAGAATCTTTTCAGTGCTCTCAATAGTGTTGGGAAAAATAGCAGAGAGAAGGATAATAGAGCTGCTCGAAGGGTTATTACAACCTCTTTGGTAAGTCATCATTTGAGAAAGGGTAGATATATGAGACAAACTTGTATTGATTTGAATCTAAATCGTACTACTTTGAGAAGATCACTTAGTCGACGAGAGAAAATTGATGATCCTCTTCAAAATGAAACATGGGCATTTGGTGGGAGACTTCCACGTTTTGATAAGAAGCTATCCGACGATGTGAAGGAAGAAATTATACAATTTTTGCACTCTAACTTACGAGTATCACCCAATGCTAAAGATGTCTTAAAGTTGAGAATTGGCATCAGAGACCGCACGCCACATCCTAAACACTATTTGGAGGTAAGTCAAACTATGTTGTTCAAACAATTTAGAGAGAGTCATCCAAGTGTTCATATATCACAAAGGGCTTTTGAATCTTTGAAGCCATTTTATTGTGTGCCACTCAAAATTTGAAATACATGTTGTTGCAAATATCATGTTGAGTTTTCTATGCACCATGAACTATTATGCTCCATCCGTTCTACTTTGCATAGTAAAGAAATGTTGGAGGATTGTGGGGCTAGTGGGCTTCCAAAATCATCAAGAGACTTGTTAGATCAACTCTTATCTCGTAGAGTTGATGGTTGTTCCTTTTATAAAAATGCTTGCTTAAATGAGAAGTATTTAGAATGTGGTGGCTTATCCAAGTTTGACACATGTTTCCATGAGGGGTGTGAACAAGATCTTGGAAAGACAATAGTGAAAAAAAGGGTCTATGAAATGGTGAAATACACATTGAAGAGTGGGAGTGAGAGCTCTAGATGTGAATTGGTTGGAAAAGATATCAATGTGGCTAATTTTATTTTAGATTTCAAGGAAAATCTTTTTTACAAGTATGCAAGACATAGTCACAGGTCTCAGTGGTTGGATCAACAATTTAGAACGTGTAAGGAGACTTTTCTCATTGGCACTATTATATCAGTTGTTGATTTTGCTGAGAACTACAAATTGCAACCTCAAAATGAGACACAATTTCAGTATTACAACTCTATTCAGATTGCAATTTTTGTTCACATAACATATAGACATGCCCCTGATAGTGCGGAAGATAATCGAAAGATTATTAGAGAGTATCATTTTTATATGAGTGATGATAGATCTCACTCTCACGAGTTTGTGCAAAATTGTTTCAAAATTTTTTTTTATTTCTTACATGAGCATGCAATTGCTATGGATAGACATATCATTTGGTCAGATAACTGTACAGGTCAATTCAAGAATGCTCGCATGTTTTATTGGTTGTGTACGATGCACGTAGAGAGAGGGGTGCCTCATATTTGGAGTTTTTTTGAGTCTGGCCATGAAAAAGGGGAACATGATGGAGCAGGGGCATGTGTGAAGAGAGCTCTAGTTAAGGAGAAACTGAAGATTTCAACAACAAAGCTTCTTGATGCTCGTAGCATTGTTGATTGGTGTAGTTTAGCATTATCACAAGGGGAGACTCTTAATTCAGTGGTACACAGGTTCTTTTGGTTGGTTGAGGAAGGGTCCATAGGTGATAGATCAGATTGTGCTGCAGTGACAAACTCATCAAAAATGCATTCATTTCAGAGCTCTAATTCTAGTACATGGACCATTTGGACATGACAACTAGCTTGTTTTTGTCGTACTTGTTTTTAGTGTGATTGGGATCACTGTGAGTCAAGTGAGTGGGTGGACACATGGGCTCCACATTATCTTACTCCATTGTCTATCATACCCTCTATCAAAAATGATGACATGGAAAGTTCACTTGAGCATAATCATCTATTAGATCTACTTTAGCCAGGACATGTCTTTGCATTGGTTGCACCATAGGGGAATGATGAGAAATTCGATTATTGGTTAGCACGTTGTGTAAGAGGAAAAAAAAAACTTGCACAACCGATCACAGATGATGATGGATTCACGTATCCTACTGGTTCAATGGTTGTTGCTGGAACATGGCTGCAGACATACATGCTTAGAAGGAACAGAATTCCTGCATTCGAAGACTATCAGAAGCACAAAGTAATTCTCATATATTCCCATCTTATTATAGCAACAAATGTAAAGTTATTGAAGCATCAAGGAAGACCAAAAGTAAAAGAACTTTTTACTATTACTAATGCTGATCATGAAGCCTTGTTGGAGACCCTAAAACAGAGAGAGGACCCTATTGGAATACTTGACTAGGTATATATACTTCTTATGTTATTTTCTTCATAATGATGTAATGAATTGATGATTATCTTGTTTAATACAATAAGTTACTAATTTTTGTATGATCTTGGAATGTAGGTACATCATGAAGAGTTGGAGGGGGGTGGTATTGGGGAGAATTTCTAAAATTTATGATGTATTATGATGTAAAATGTGTAGTTTTTTGTATATGGTTTTTGTATTTTGGTAGGTTCTTTGTAAGGAATTATAAGAGGAAGATATTGAACAAGTTCTTCCAAATCATATTTGCATGTGATACAAGGCTATAACGACAATTTTAAGAGCATTTATAACTATATGAAAGATAATTGCATGCGGATATCTTATTACAAATTTGGTTTTTCCCTTATTTGACATAAAGATGACATTATGATTATTAAAACTATTTTTATCTAACTAATCAAATAAGAAAAATCCATAAAGTACGGATGAACAATTAGAATACTTGATTTCTTCCATTTTACAACCAATCATAGCATTTGAAAGCATAAAGAGTCATAATATTGTATAATGTTTTGAAAGACTTTCATATTGAAAAGTTGTATGAAGCACATTTGGGATAAGCCATAAAATCCATGAAAGAAGATAGCATGTAGGATAAGCAATTAAAGCCAATAAGCAAGATAGCACATGCATACTGACATGATATGAAGTTGGATATGAAGGCTATGAGTAGATGAGTCATTAGAGGTATCAACAATCCCATCATAAATGAGATCTTGGATTTTATGTTTCAACACTATGGAATCTTTAGTTTTATGAAATTTTCTTCCATGGAGATTAATTTAAGAATGCCCCGTGTGTATGTAAAGGTCTTAAGGGAGATTAATTTAAGAATGCAATATTCTCCTCTAACCTTTTCTCAAGTTTAGAATTGATTTCTGTCATGTGCTTAGAGAGATGAAGGTAAGAAAGATTATTTGTCTCTTCTAGCTCTTTGTATTGAACATATAGAAAGAGAGATGACAAGTGAACAAATTTAAGTGTAGTCAATAGATCAAGGAAACCATTTAGTGAAAGAAATTCTTAGTATGCATATCATAGACCATGAAGTTAGAAAATACCAATAGCTTTAAGACCAAAGAGCCATTTTAAGTATGTTCAAGCACTAGAGACATAGAAAATCAAAGTCAATTTATGAAACTCCCCTTAGCAAAAAATACAAACAAATATTTGCATTTGACATTTTGACTTGGTTGAAATTTTTTGACAATAATTGATAATATTGCAAGCTTGATGTTCAAAAGCAATTTTTTTTCCAAGAAAGATAGTGACACATGGAGTAGTCTTCAAACAATCATCCATCATTTGCGGCCACCCTGTACCAAGGAGTCTCCAAGGTGCTCTAAGTGCATTTTGAGGTTGATCTTTCGAGGGTCATAACTCAGAGCTCGTGATGGCTATTGATGAACTATCAAATGCTACAGGACGGTAATCCTGAGGCCTAAAATAACCTATCTCATTTTTGAGAGATCACATTCCGTTTGGATTCAGCACAGCGATCTCGCTCGATGCCAAAACTCGCAGTGTGCCTCAGTTCATAGGTGCACCACAACGTAACTTTGAAACCGCTGATCTTGGCATCAAATCGTCAGTGCCATTAGCTCCGGATGGGTGGGTGAACCCTAGTCACACCCTTGTTCTGGCCAAGAAGACCATCCATCATTTGCGGCCACCCCGTACCGAGGAGTCTCCAAGGTGCTCTAAGTGCATTTTGAGGTTGATCTTTCAAGGGTCATAACTCAGAGCTCGTGAGGGCTATCGATGAACTATCAAATGCTACAGGATGGTGATCCTAAGGCCTAAAATAATCTATCTCATTTTCGAGAGATCACATTCCGTTTGGATTCAGCACAGCGATCTCGCTCGATGCCAAAACTCGCAGTGTGCCTCAGTTCATAGGTGCACCATAGCGTAACTTTGAAACCGCTGATCTTGGCATCGAATTGTCAGTTCCATTAGCTCTGGATGGGCGGGTGAACCCTAGTCACACCCTTGTTCTGGCCATGAAGACCATCCATCATTTGCGGCCACCTCGTACCGAGGAGTCTCCAAGGTGCTCTAAGTGCATTTTGAGGTCGATCTTTCGAGGGTCATAACTCAGAGCTCATGATGGCTATCAATGAAATGTCAAATGCTACAAGACGGTGATCCTAAGGTCTAAAATAATCTATCTCATTTTTGAGAGATCACATTCCGTTTGGATTCAACACAACGATCTCGCTCGATGCCAAAACTCGCAGTGTGCCTCAGTTCATAGGTGCACCACAACGTAACTTTGAAACCGCTGATCTTGGCATCGAATCGCCAGTGCCATTAGCTCCGGATGGGTGGGTGAACCCTAGTCACACCCTTGTTCTGGCCACGAAGACCATCCATCATTTTCTGCCACCCCGTACCGAGGAGTCTCCAAGGTGCTCTAAGTGCATTTTGAGGTTGATCTTTTGAGGGTCATAACTCAGAGCTCGTGAGGGCTATCGATGAACTGTCAAATGCTACAGGACGGTGATCTTGAGGCCTAATATAACCTATCTCATTTTCAAGAGATCACATTCCGTTTGGATTCAGCACAGTGATCTCGCTAGATGCCAAAACTCGCAGTGTGCCTCAGTTCATAGGTGCACCACAGCGTAACTTTGAAACCGCTGATCTTGGCATCGAATCGTCAGTGCCATTAGCTCCAGATGGGCAGTTGAACCCTAGTCAAATCCTTGTTCTGGCCACGAAGACCATCCATCATTTGCGGCCACCCCGTACCGAGGAGTCTTCAAGGTGCTCTAAGTGCATTTTGAGGTCGATCCTTCGAGGGTCATAACTCAGAGCTCGTGAGGGCTATCGATGAACTGTTAAATGCTACAGGACGATGATCGTGAGGCCTAAAATAACCTATCTCATTTTTGAGAGATCACATTTTGTTTGGATTCAGCACAACGATCTCGCTCGATGCCAAAACTCGCAGTGTGCCTCAGTTCATAGGTGCACCACAACGTAACTTTGAAACCGCTGATCTTGGCATCAAATCGTCAGTCCCATTAGCTCCAGATGAGCGGGTGAACCCTAGTCACACCTTTTTTCTGGCCACGAAGACCATCCATCATTTGCGGCCACCCCATACCGAGGAGTCTTCAAGGTGCTCTAAGTGCATTTTGAGGTCGATCCTTCGAGGGTCATAACTCAGAGCTCATGAGGACTATCGATGAACCGTTAGAGGAGACAAGTTTGTAAGGATGGAGTGGCTTAGTGTTTTTGCTAAAATAAGTTAGTGGGAAGGCTTTATTAGAGGGTCTTGGCCAAACTAGTGGGGTGTTTGCCAAAATTTCTTTTTTTATTTCTACTTGGTTTTGTTTTCTTGTTTTGTGCTTGAGTATTGTTATGGGATTGGGACTTACACTCACCCTTGTGGGAAGGGAAGAGAAGTCCAGGGTGAAGGGCTTAAGTTGGGTTTGAAAAATGTATTGAGAACCTTGGAGTATGGGCTCCATTGTAAGCCATAACATTTCATATCTTGCTGGGGGTGATAAGGAAAGTATGGTGTAGAAAGGAAGTTTGAGGAGTTACAGCTGATGGTAGTGGGTTTGGAGGAGGAAATGTGGAGGCCCAGAGAGGGCATTAAATGGTTCATTTATGATAGCCCCGAGAGGGCATGAAATTTGGTGAATTATGATAGCCCCGAGAGGGCATGAAAATTGTTTATTGCAAATATGGTTTGGTATGGCAAGTCTCCATTTTAGAACACACCTTCACCCTATGTTTATGGTTCCATCTGTGAAGCCATTGTGAAATAGTCTTGGGGGGAAATTGTTCAAGTTTGAAATGTAATGTTTATGCATTGAAAGATTGTATGTGTATCCCAGTTTGAGCCTTGTTCCCTAGCGCGGGGGTGGTCTCTTTGAGGCCTATGGTTGGGTGGAAAGCACCCATGGTCCTTATTATTTTGTTGTGTTGCATATGCAAATTTGTGTCCAAGGGAGCAATGGAAATGGCTTGGAATGATCATCTTGCAGATTGATGTTGGATGAGAAAACTTGACATTGTGCCCTCATTTGTGAAGGAGGATTCACCAGCTTGTTCATGTTCTCAACGATCATGTTGGACAATGTTCATGCTACTCATTGTCCATATCTTTCAATGTCCATGTTCCTTATGATTTTGAAAAGTCCCTTATGTTGCCCCATTGTGATGGAAGGAAATTGTATCATTGTTACCTAATGTACGTGTAGAAGAAAATATTGATAAGGTTGTATATGCATGTTTCATTTGCAGTTTATATTGTTATGAAAGCATTGGTACGAGTCACAGATTTGCTTTGACATCATTATTATCATTTGAAAATGTGAAAGAAAGTTTTCTCCTTGTGGTATTGTAAATGACTAGTTGATAATAACAATCCATAGATGTTATGTGATACCATTGATTGTATAAATTTAAAACTTAGTAGATTGCTTACAATCTTGTTGTGCACTCAATAATTTGGTGAGGAAGCAATGTTGATAGATAATGAGGATATAGTAATATACTAATTGTCACATTAATAAATATTGTAATGATTAATGAATGTGTGTACATTGGTAATGAGGATAATAAGTAATTCTGATCCCCTTCCCTTACATGCTAGAATCACGACCTAGTCCATATGATACAACTGACAGACCCTAATAGAATATTAGTATCAGAGGCTTGTTAGGATATGAATTACCTCACTAATTTATGAGTGTTGTATCTTGAACTTGCTTGTTTGACTCGTGATGCTAACTTGAACTAGACTGTCATTAAATCTATTTGAAAACCACATGTGACTAAAATGTTAACACCTTCACACTATTCACATGAGTCTTGAACTTCTATTCAATGATAACCTTGTTTTACAATATGTAATTTCTTATGCGACTTCATAAGCTAAAAAAAAAAAAAAATTGTTGTGTTTTTACTAGTAAAATTTAGGGCATGACACATGATCCACGATAAATTGAACAATACTAGATACTAAATTAATATGTATATAATTGTGCACGTAAATGATAAAAATATATATCAAAATACATGTATCCATAGAAAATTTTTTACACAAATATATATCAAAGATCATGTATCCATAGACAAAGTACTCAAATATATATATATATATATATATCAAAATACATAGATCCATATACAAAATGTGGCTGATCCTGCCATCAGAATGTGTATAATATCAATGTTTCTATATACAATGTGGCATATGCCATCTCAAAATGTCTCATGATGCATCCTACGAAAACTATACTATCCTAGGGTGTTGGTGGATGATCAAAATGCAGCCTCTTCGCTGCACTAGGTGGATCAAATGCCTCCTACATAAACAAAAAAGGAAAACCCAAAGTTAGACTACTAAATTTATATGATTCTACGTATCTAACATTTAATTACTCAAATGCATAATGATCTTTTCCGTATTGGAGATTAATACTATCAAAATTTCATAATAAATACCTCTCTCGTCGACCTCCTGCGCTTCTCAGGAGTCCTCTCGTATGCCCTCGGCAATGCTGGTACCTCTGTGATTGTGGGCTATATATGTTCAAATACCTTTGTCAGATGAATCTACAATTTAAACTATAACATTATAATTCATAGCATGCTAAATTTATAACATATTTAATCATGAATTCAAACTACAACTTACTATTGTAGGCTCCTCCTCAGGAGTGAGTGGCCGCGTCATCAAATCTACATAACTGTCCCGTCGAACCTCATGTGCACTAGGAGTCTCCTATGAGATACAAAATAGTAGTTGTTAATATCACGAAAAATTAGTTTTGAATTTATTTATGAAGATAAGTGATGCAAGATCATCCCATGCTCATCAGGGGAACATTGAAGATCCAAGGCATTATAGAGGTCATGGAACATCTCTTGAAGTCAATTGGGCAATCCTTGCACCAATTATGGCTCATGGAAGCATACAAAGTTATAATGTTGGACTCATATGTGGAAGAAAGTTGTAATTGGGCATGAGATAGGATTTTAGGATTTCTGCATCAATTAAAAAAATAAAAAATAAATGATACTTATACATACAATGGGGCTCTCTGTGCGAATGAAAATCCCTGATGATCTAGGATGCCGAATCTGTACAGGCTCATTGCCAGTAGCCACACCCTATATACAATAAATAATGTAATGAAATGAGATTACCACAAACATTTTACAAGAATGCATCAATATTTAATCAATTAGAAATCATCTAATTACCTTTCCTTTGTCAATGCATGCTGGCTCAACCCCCACACTTTGTCCCCCCGAGGCAGGTGGTATCTGCAAGATAAAAGAAAGATTAGCAACCATATATGCTACAATATCAAATAGAAAAAAGAAATGCAAACACAAAATAATGTACCGTAGATGTCTCAAGGCCAAATGAAATGGCTGAGAGTTTAGCATCATCTATCTATCTGAGCTCCTCCTCGGTCATCAACTAAACATGAATGAAGATCACATACATGTAAAAGTCAGTATGGCTTAAAAATTAAAATTACTCTTTTATAAAAATTAAATTTAAATCACATATGTCATAACAAAAAAATGTATACACGTACCGACACTGAAGGATTCCATGCCTCTACATTCCCCTCCTCTCTCACATCAGGGTCTGTAGCCTCTGCACGTGCGTCTGGTGTATCCTCGTCTAATACAAAATGATACTCAGGAAGATCACCTATGGGACCTAGGCAAATATTCTTTCATGTAATGCAAGTGTGAGGCACACAAATGTGTGATGAGCTAGCCGATGATGAACTGGCACCAACATCATCAACACGAGGAGGCAAGACTGACCTAGCCTGAGATATCATTAGGCTACTCAGCCTATGAATGGCTCTGATGGTCTGAGAGCTAGCCTCTGCCATAATATTTGGATGTTGCACTCGAGGAGTGGGGGAGATATCAAGGGGGGGGACAAAAGTGCCAAGTTTCTTCTGCTGGGAAGAGGGTCTATCCTGAGGAGCTCCTAGTCCTAAGCCCATGTTGGGCTTCATGCTCCAATAGTTCACTTTAAGTTTCAACACAAATTCTGCATATAATTTTTTAAGGAAATAAAATGGTATGTCTAAATTGCCATGTGGAGGGATATCAAAGACCATCCACCAACGGTCCCAAAAATTTGCACGTATGGCGTCATTTGTGCACCATTTAATCGATAGTTTGGTTTTTTTTGGGTCAACTGGTATACCCATTTTTGGGTTAGCAAAAAGGCTTGTCCAATCGTCTTTGGTTATGTTGAGGGCCGCGAACTCATCATAATCCAAACCATCATCAAACATCTGGTGCATTTCATCACGCCAACGAAGAGCGGCATTTTGTTGGTTTGTAAGAGTTTCAATGTTATCCACTATGGTGTTTAATGTGGATAACATAGGAGCCAGTGCAGGTACATTATTGTATGTTCTATGCAAACCTCTCAACTCAGTGAGATTTTCCTTTATCAAATCCTCGATTCGAGGAGGGTTTTGAGGAGGTAGAGGATCATTTGGTGGACGGTTTTCTGGGGATACTGGATCGTTTGGTGGTGGGTTGCGAGGAATATTATTCCCTGCCTCAGTGTCATCATTTTGATCAACCATTCCTATTGAATTGCAAAACGTAATATATATTAAAAAAAAATCTAAATTTTAACCATTTTTGTCAAAAAAACCCTAGATTCAACTAAAACAAACAAAATCTTGTTAAAATCTATTAAATTTAGGTTAAAAATGAGTCAAGGGTGGGGGGGGAACATACCTGATATCTGATATCTGATTTGCTATCTAATATCCAATTTATTATTTGATATCCGATCTGACTGGCCCAAATTCGCGTGAAAATAAGGTCCGCGGGTCTGTGATTTTGTATTTAATCCATGCACAGGTATCGGATATCCGATATTATAATATATATAATATAACATATATATTACATTTTATATATTTTTATATTATATTTTATATTTATTATATTAATTTACTATATATTATAATATAAAATATTATTATTATAATTTATAATATATTATATTATAAGATATTACTTTATTATTATTATATTATATTATATATATATTATATTACATTACTATATATTATAATATATGAAATATTATATTATATTATTATAATATAATATGTTATTATAATATTATTATTATAGTATAATATTATGCGATTATAATATAATAATAATAATATTATTATATTATAGTATAATAATTATTATAATAATAATATTAAATAATAATAATAATATTATTATAATATAATAGTATGATATATTATTTAATATTATTATTATTATTTTATATCAATAATAATAATATTAAATAATATATCATACTATTATATAATTTTAATTATTAGTCGGATATTGGATTTAAAATCGGATATCCGATATCAAATCGGATATCCGATATGATATCGGATATCTGATAAAGCTCGGCTTAACCTTCCAGGTTTGGTTCCTGGATAGGTAAAAAAAAGTCAGAGCGGATTTTGAAGCGCTTTTAGGCGTCTTCAAACTCTCTTTTTTTCACATCGCCACTTTTTGGCACACCATGATCCTGCACATACCCTCATGGAAATTCTCAAACAAAGAAAGGTCAACCATAAAGAAAGAAGTGATAAGCTCATCTGGGGAGATTTTAAAGATGGAAGATACAGTGTGAAGAGAGGATACAATATTATAATCCAATCACAAAGATGAGAAGAAATAAATATGCAACTAAATCTATACTGGGGTCTTGCTTGCATACCAAAAGAAAACATTTTCCTCTGGGCGATAGTTCAAAAAAGAATTTTAATTATGCATAGATTTAGAAAGATAGGATTTGAGGACCCTCGAGATGTTGTCTATGCAAAAAAGACAATGAGAAAATAGATCACCTCCTGTACCAATGCTCCTATGCCAATGAATGTTGGGAGTGACTTCATTAGAAATTAAAATGAACATCACCATTAACAAGAGACCTGGAGAGCCTCTTAATGGGTTGGCCAAATGAGAATTTGACCAAAATTTACAAAACATTATGGAAGATAAGTCCATCCATACTTTTGTGGGAGATCTGGAAAGAAAGGAATAGACATATATTCTGTGAGGCAGAGCTTGACATTTCATCCCTTCTTAATAAAATTGAAGCAAGTATATTAGAAATTATGAATAACCATTTAAAAAGAACAATGAAAGAAGAAGGTACCTTTATAGAATGGGATGAAGAAATGAAATGGAATTGGACCAATCTAATTAATCCACCTCTAGTATATAATAAAACCAATAAAAAATCTAGGACTAAATGTAAATGGGAACCTCCATCGAAAGGGTGGTTGAAATTAAACTTTGATGGGGCATCAAGTGGAAATCTGGTGAAAGTAGGAGTTAGTTGCATTATAAATTTGGATACTAGAAAATGGATCATCAAAAGAGCCAAACCTATGGGCATTATAACTAATAACATAATAGAGTTAGAAGCCCTCCATGAGGGGCTTCAATTGAGCTTAAATTTAGGAGTAAAGAAATTTCTAATAGAAGGAGATTGCCAGATTATTTTGAATGCCATAAGAAAAAGAAAAACACCAAACTAGTTCATGAATTCAAAATTTGAAGAAGTGTTAAATCTAATAAACCAAATAGAGGAAATTAGGATTCAACATATCTACCGAGAAGGCAACAAAGAGGAAGATTACCTTGCAAATAGGGGAGAAGATGGAGATGATATATTACTGTAACAAATAGAGTAATCTACAAATATATTATTATATATTTCTATATATATTGCCATCCAAAAATTTGGCTATTAGCTTCCTAACAGGTTCATACCCTCCTACAACACCCGTCTCAACAAGATTTTTAACATTTTGGAATGCTTGGAGCTAGGAACTTTGTGATCCATGCTAGAAATATGGAAAAGACAAAGACTAAGCATAACTAAGCAAAATGACAGATTCAAAATTATATCAGAAATGTATATATAAACTAAAATCTTGGAGCTACAAAGGTCATAAGTTTGTAACTCTTCATAAGGTATATATATTTTATGAGAATTCATCTAAACATCAAAAACTAGAATTTTCAATTGATTTCTTTAACCACATTGTAATGTTTCAAAATCTGAGAGACCTAAGAACTAATCTTAACAAGTATGACCTTCCTATTTTACCAACTCATAAAAGGTTTTAGATACTTGAGATAGATGACCTCAAATTCCCTTCTTAAACTCTTGGATTCTCAAACTATAGGTATCTTTCGCCCCAATCATCACATTACAAATTTTTCTCATTTCTAGTGATACTAGTTAAACCTTCCAGGGAAGAGACCATATTCACCTAAACAATTTCAGTAAGGAATTTTATACTCATTCGATGTATAACTCCATTCCAAGATTGATAATAGAAAATGAATAAGACACTTTGTAATAAGTTGTATTTGTTTTATTCTAATAGCTAATCTTTTGATAGTTTTTAAGATGATTATCAAAGATACTGACCCCTAAATTTCCTATGTAATTTTCTTATCATAGAAAAAATGGACGAGGGTATACATTAGATAAGAGAATATTGGGATTAATGCAAGCCTACTATTAATTTTCCCAAATAGTACTAGTTTGAAATGAGTTTGAGCACTATGATAGTAGGTGAAAGGAAGAAAGAAAGAACATATTCATGGGATGCCCCAAAGAGATCGGATATAGTCATTATAGATTATATCAAACACCTCTGAAACTCCCTGATATTGGTGGAAAAGGAAGACTACCACCTTCTTTAAAATATGTGAACATGTAAAATAAAATTCACGTATAAATAAACTGGGGTATGGCCCTTTTAAATTGTAAAAGTGTATAGGACGAAAGTCCTGGGTAAGGGTGGAGGTTTTCTTTTCCGTTCTTTCCTACTAGTGCCTGTTTGAGTGAAGAAACATGTAATTTTAATTTGCAATCCACTTTATATAAGCTAAGGCTTTGGTCATTTATTGATTAAAAATAAACATAGTTAGCTATAATAGTAGCATAACAATTATATGATTAATTAATTATTACTTTTATATTAAAAATATTAATTATTATGTATTTAATCATTTCAAATAGAATGATGATTTCCAATCTTATTAAATTTAAAATTTAAGTTTTATATGTAAAAGTAGTTAAAAATAAATTAAATATTAAAATGATATTAAATATTATCAAATTTTAAACTCTACTACTCTACCTAATTAAATTATTGTAATTTACGAAAAATACATGTCACTATGTAGTACTTATTTTTGAAGTATTAGATAGTAGCCAAAAGAAAGGGGGGTTGACCCCAAAGTACAAATGGGCTAAAGAACAACCGGAAGTCACCTCCCACTTATTTAACTAATACCATTTTTATAGTTCAAAAACCAACTAAAGACAAGGTCCAAAAAGAGTAACCCTTATCAACAAACCTATCCCTAACAAGCATATAGTATGAAAACTTATACCAGCAACAAGGAAACTTATTGTTTCTACTAGTCCAGTTCATGATTGTATACATAATAAAATCCCCATAGGGCATCACGTTCAACTGGATCCAAATCATAAAAAACCAAAAATGCAAAGAACCGTGGGCTAATTGCCTACTTTCTCTCCCCATTCCTCTTCCCTATTCAAATCCACCCCCTCCTCTTTGATGGGTTTATCAAGTAATGTCTTCAGCCAATGGACTCCACTAGGAAATCATACATGGAGTGGGTAGTTTCTCTCTCTTTTCCCAAATCTTTCTCATCCTTACTTAACTATAGAAAATAGAGAGTTGTGGTAGTAGAGTGCATGACCTTCATGGTGAATTTCGCCAAAGTGCAAAATTTTTGGCAAATGTCAATATGGTTATCCATAAGGTCCTTCATTGAATTCTCTAGTCTCTCTAGCCAAGCCTTACTTTGGCTCTATCCATGACTATGTCTCCCTTTCTTCCCTTTGCCTTCGAGAGATTCTTTCATGGGGGAGGTGATATTCTCCCCCCCCCCTCTTCTATTCGGGGATGAGGTGACTTCCAAAGTGTCCAAGATATGTGAGGGGCTAGGCAGGCTAGGTACTTCCTTCTTCCTAGTATCCAGGTGTTTCCTCTTCCTTTGGGTGGGCTTTTTCTCACTCTTAGTGGACTCAAAACTAAACTTATGTTTAGGGGGCTTTTAAATTTTTCCATTTGGAACATTTACTAGCTCTCCTAGTAGTCTTCTTGCTCCTCCCCATGTCCGTGTCCGACTCTATGAGACTTATGTTCACCTCAAAACTAGGGGGCTTTTGGCCTTTTTTATAGCTTGAGCTGGGGCTAGGGTCCAAGGAGACTTGGGGAATAATGGTAGCCAATGGGTTGACAAGAAGTGTTGGGTTTATGGCAAGGTGGTGTTTATAAAGTTTGTTCATGAAGCCCTGGTTTCCATGGAATCTAGAATAAAGTGCAAAAAGGAAATCAAGTCATGTTTCTTGAAATGGTTGAGAATAGGGAAGTGGTAGTAATACAATACCTAGAATTGATTTTCAAGAGGAATATACCTCATAATGGTGTAGAAAATCATGTCCCATAGCTTTAGAAGATCCTCCATGGGGAACCCATCATGCATGTTGACCGACTCCTCTTTGGGTCAAAAAAAAACTTGTTTAGACTCGCTTCATCAAACATCCTAGCCTACTTGCACCAATTCTTTCCTTCTAGGGATAACTCTCCAACCCTAGCGACAAGCTCCTTTGTTATTTCAAATTCCATCCCATTAATTTTTACCTTCTTGTCAGTCCAAGAGTTAATAAATTTCATGGAGATGTGATCATCATGCTTTTCCATGCCTTCTATGAATGACAACAATACTCCTTCATGAACGTAAACCCATGCAACCTCGCTATTTTCTATGTAATCCTCAATATTCACTAGTTCAATGCAATCATTGGCACCCATTTCTTCACTAATCTCAACCACCAACTTCTCAGACTCTTCCAACATCCCCTTGTTGCAGACCAAATTGTGGTAGCCACAAAAGATTAATTAATTCACACTTTAGCTAAAATTGTGAAGGCAATGAAAACCTATCATAAGATCACAAGGTTTCATAATTTTTGAAATCCCTCTCTTAGTGGCATGTGTGATCGGTACCTTTCCTTCCAAAATTAATAATCACCAGCTATAGGTGGAGTGAGGTTTGGTGAAATTGTCCTTACAATCCTTCCCTGTCTATTTTTTAACTCTAATTAAATTTGTGCCACTCATCCTTTTCCAAAAATAACTAACGCTTTGAGTGAGGGGATTCCAAAAGAAATTCTTTATGCAATCTTTCCAAAGATTAACTTTATGAAAATAAATCCAATGGTTTTCCCACCCATGCGGATTCACATTACCACACCACTTATTATAATGATTCATAAGGCATTATGAGAAGTAATCTCACTTTCCATCATCGCTTGAGTTGATTATGGGGTTTGGCTCACATCCTCCCATTCTATTATTCTCATGACGTTGTGGATAAAATTTTCCAAATCATTCACCATTCTATTTACTTCATTGTAGACATGGTCTACGTGGACCTCTTGAAACCCTTCCATCAAGGTACAAATTAATTCTAGTATCTTTTTTATCTTCTAGCTACATCGACCCTCTCCTTTCACCACTTTGATAATCAACATTGAATCCCCCTCGATCACCAATTTATTAACTCCTGTATCTCTCACAATTCTCATTCCCCAAAGTAGGGCCAGAGATTCATCTTTTTTGTTCAATCCCCCTCCATAGTTCCTAGTATAGGTGACCACCATCTTACCAATATGATTCTAGAAGACACCTCTAGCCTCTGTGCTCCCAGCCATGATTGACCCATGAAAATTAAGTTTTATCTATGCTTTAGGAGGGGGATCCCAAGACATTCTATACCTTGCTGTAGCTTTGGAGTTATCAAACATTTCCACTATTGGGATTAAGTCCCAAGTGGATGCCCACTTCATATCTTGTCTTCTTGGGGGATTCAAGGGAGGGGGCTTCCATTGCTAGATCCCACTACATTCCTTTAAAACCCTTGTTACCTATTGAACCACTACCGAACTAGGAGTGGTGTTGTCCCTAAATATTCTATTATTTCTCTCCTTCAAAATTTTCTATGAGACATACATGGGAATTATACTCCATAAGGTTTTCAGATATGGGTGATCAGAGGGACCATCCCAGTGAAAAAATTAGTGTAAGTTCTCATTGACACACCACTAGACCTCCCATAATGTAAGGAATCCCCCAAGACTTCTAATGCAAAAGGGAAATCAATGAGGAGGTGTGGGATAGATTCTTCTTCTCTATAAAATAAAACACAACAATTAGATAATTGACACCCTCTCTTTTGAAAATTATCAATTGTGAGAATTATCCCATGTAGGGCTATCTACTAGAAGAAATTTATCTTTGGCAAGATCCATGGGTTCCAAACTTTCCTCCGAGCCCCTGAGGCCACACCCCCCTAGAGACAACAAAGATAAGAATATTTCACCATGAAGTCTCTTGAGGGGTTAAGTCTCCAAACCAAGGATTCACTCACTGGGATTGAAGGGATTTGATAACTTTGGAGCTCTAGAGTGAGCCTTGTCCTAAAATTCTTTGGATTATAAAATATTTTCAATTGTCTATCAGGGGTGATATAGCTTCAAATTAGAGTACCATTATGTCTAGTACAAGCCTCTCTCAAGGGTTGGAACCTAGTGTGAATGAGGGGGTCATCTTGTATCCATTGTTCTTCTTAGAAGTCATTGTTGTTTCTATCCCCAACAACCTAGTGACTACCCATTTTCAGAATTTTATGGTTGTGCACCATGTTGTTCCAAATTTTATAACCCTAGGGGAGCACATGGGTCCAAAGGTAATGTTGGATTAAGTCCCATCCAAGATACTTGGATTTCACAATATTACACCATGTTGTTCCAAATTTTATAACCCTGGGGGAGCACATGGGTCCAAAGGTAATGTTGGACTAAGTCCCATCCAAGATACTTGGATTTCACAATATTACACCAATTACCCAAGGAATTCATAAATCTCCAACTGACCTTAGTAAGGAGAGCCTTATTCAGATGCACTATCCTTCTAATATTCAATCCCCCAAGGGCCTTGGGCCAAAAGACTTTTTCCCACCTCACCAAACTCATTCTAGCATTCTCTTTTGATCCAAACTATAAGAAATTTCTTTGGATTTTTTCAAGAATATTCTTATATCTTCCTAGAATTTTAAAAATAAAGAGGAAATACGCTAGAATACCCTATAAAGAGGCTAAGAGAAGCTAGAGGTTCCCTACACTACTAAAGACTTTTCCTTTCCATCTCATAAGCTTTCTCTGAAAGTGTTCAACCAACCCATTCCAATACTGTATGGATATTTCCTTAATAGTGAGTAGGAGGCCAAGATAGGTATCTAAAAGAATTACCTCTAGGCATTCTTTGTTTTGGTCACTTTTTTTCTCAGGCCAATGTCTGTGTTGAAAAAATACAGTTTTCCTTTTCTATAATTTATGCATTGTCTCGAAACCTCATCATACTAATTCAAAATTGCTTTCCACTCTCTAAATTCATGGAATGAAGACATGCCAAATAAGATGGTGTCATCAACAAATTGCTGGATAACCCATGGGGGGCACAAGGATGCAGGTTTGGCACCTTTAATTTTTCTCTAGAATTAGCCAAGGCCATTAAATTTGTGCTCAATACCTCTGCCACAATGATGAATAGGTAAGGTGATCGAGGGTTTCTTTGATATAAACCTTGAGAGGAAGCACAAAATATTCATAGGGCCCTATTAACAAGAACCAAAAATGTGATGGTATTCACAACAACCCTGATAATCTTGATAAAACTCTCATTGAATCCTAACTTTCTCAGATTATCAAAAAGAAATTCCCTCCTAACCTTATCATAAGCCTTGGATATACATAGTTTTAGGGCCATACTTGGATTCCTACTCCTCTCCATAGAGTGAATTACCTCATGTGTGGTTATGACCACATCCAGAATCTATCACCCTAGAACAAAACCATTCTGATGTGATCCTATAAAAATATCAAGCAAGGGTTTGAAATACTTCCTTTATAACCTCCTCCTCCTTGAACTTACTAGTCATGGCCTCATTCATCTGGTCACTCACCATCAAGTTTAATGACCTTAAAATGCTTTCCTACATGTTTCTATTGACCTAAATAAATGGGGAGTTATAGATCCCCTGAAAATAGTTATTGACCCAATCCTCAATACCCTCCACAATTATTTCTTGACCATGACTATTCACCAAAAGGTTTATGGCATTCCTCTTTTCTCTTCTTGATGCTGATCTATAGAAGAAGGTCATATTCCAATCACCCTCCTCCAAATACTAAACCCTAGATCTATTCTTCAAGAAGATATTCTCTCAATTTAGAAGGATCTTCCACCTGTTGCAGTAATCCCTCTCCTCTTGCCAATATTTAGTGGAAACATTACCTTGTGCTAGACATGTTTGAAGAGATTCTAACTTCTTCTCTTTTTTCCTTGGAAATGGTGCCAAATGAATATTTTCTCCATCCTCTAACGTCTTGGAAAATTCTCTCAAGTTTCCTAGCAATATGAAACATAGTTGTTCCTTGAACCAAATTATTCCACCACCACATAATATAATCCATGAACTCTTGGTGTGAATGTCACATGATTTCATACCTGAAGGGCCTTCATGTGTTAGTTTGATTTTGCATCCATGAAAAATATAGCATAAAATGGTCTAAGATGGTCCTCAGATCTTCCTTTAGGGAGGTATATCGTAGAATGTCCAATGGGCTGAGATAAGGGCCATGTCAAGCATGACCTAGATCAAATTATTTTGCATTATGTTGTTAGACTAGGTGAAAGAGGATCCTTGAAGGTTGATATCTATAAAATCATTCCTCCTAAGGAAGCCCTCCAAGTTCTGAATACTCTTAGAGAAGTCCTCCAAGCTTCCTATTTTCTCTGAAGGGTAAAGAGGAGTGTTAAAGTCTCCCATACACAAATTTCTATCCCGCCTCATCAAATCCATCACTTTTGTTGCCTCATTCTAAACTGATAGCCTACCATTATGGATATTAGGGTCATATAAGTTAAACAAATTCTAGTTACCATCTTGGGAGGTAAATCCCATCACCAACAAATGGGTATTGAGGAGGATCACCCTACCCACAAATTTTTCCAGGTTCCAAAGCATTGCAATGCCACTAGAAGCACCATTTGCACCACTATAAGAAAATTTAGGCTTTGGCCAAATGTAGTTAGCCACTCTAGAGAACACCTGCTCTGTCATTTTCACTTCTTGCAAAAGAATCATGTCAGTATTAAGTTAAATAATCTATTTTTTAATTTCATACTACTTCTTGGGGCTATTAATCTCTCTCACATTCTAGGATATTATCTTCATCTCTTGTGTGGTTTGATTTCCTTTAGGGTTTTTTGTTTCCCTTGTGCTATTACCTTATCTCTTTCCTTCTGACAAAGGTTCTTAATCATACATCTCTCCACCCTTATTGTTGATCCTACATCAACCTTATTTCCACCTCTAAGATTCCTCTTAGGGATAGTTCATTCAACTTCATTACTTACATTGTCAAGGTTTGCATCCAAATAGGTAGGGGAATGTATTTAAACAATACCTGAGAGTGAGACCACCAAGGTTCCATTTTTGAATATTGAGTTGTTCCCCTTGCTCAGGTATATGTTGTAGGGAACAATCTTTTCAATCATGTCCTCCTTCAATAGGTTCATATGTCTTTCCCCAGGTTGGGCTAGTTGCATGGAATGGATTTCAACTATATCCCCTTCCTCATGCTCCATCATTTCCTTTTCCTTAGGTTGACAACAAGTGATCTCCTCTACTTCCTTATCAACACCCTCCCCCTTAGGGGTCCTCACCCTCTCCCTTTCCTTTCTTTGAGCTTCCTTCAGCTCTTGGAGTTCCTCAATGCTTGAGTCCACTAATCTTACTGGTTCCATGTTCCCTTGGGGTTTGGTCTAGTTTGTCATTTTTGTAATTTTTGAGCTTTCTATCACAACCACACTAGGTGAGGAGATTTTATCCTTGAGTTTATCACTCCTTTTACATTCAAAAATCAACTAACCAAACATGTTGCAACTTTGGAAGAAGGGTGCAACATTCTCGTATATGATCTGTTGTGACCAAGTACCCCATTTTGATTTTAGATCTACTGTGGTCAAAAATGGTTTTTTTATTCCCACATTCACACAAAACCTATCAAATCCCAACTTATTCTTGGAGCTAGTCATTATATCCACTTTGATGAGATGTCCAAAAGAGTTTCTAATCCATCTGAACACTCACTCATCCCAGAACTCCAAGGGGGGTCTAGGTAATCTTATCCAAACTAGCACAGATCTGCATAGGTTGAGCTCAAGACTAAAACCCAATTTCCATTTCACTATCATCGGCAGATGTTTACCAAAGTACCAAGAACCCGCCATGACTAACTCATGGTCCATTTTAGTAATGAAACTAAATAGGAAAAGGAAGCTTGCCATCACAGAAATGGTCAGTACCGATCCAGAGAGTTTCCACCTAGGGGAGCACCATTTTCTCACCATGTCCATCGTAGGTTAGAACAAGACAAACTTTCCAACAAGACACTGTGATATCGCCAATCTTAGAGGTGGCATTAATTAAATGACACAATATTTAAATAATAAATATAATATCTAAATAATTAATAAATAGTAATAATATATTATTAGTGTAACAATAATATTTATATCTTAATAACTAAATAAAATATAAAATATATTTTTGTGACTAGCTATTAATAATATATTGCTAAGAAATAACTAGCATATAACAATGATAATGTCTAAAGTAATACAATATTATATTATAAATTGATAAATAATAAAGTATACTTTGTCAAAAATAATATAGATAAATAAATTAATATGATAATATTGTACAATGTAATCGATATTATTATTTAATAGCCAAACTCATGATTGAAATACAAATATAAATCATCTCATCATTAACTATATAATAAATCAAAATATCATGGTTGTGAATATCAACTAATTAACTATTTAGGAAATAATTCATTGACACTTGAACAGATGAAATATTCTTCAGATAAGGTGGAATGCATTTTTAGACAACAAACAAGCCTTTTGTTGATGGAAAGTAAACATATGTTGAACGTGAAGGAAGGTTGCCAGCTATATTCTAGGGCTAATATCAATCGCAATCGATGCTTTAATTGAGCGATGGTATCCATGGAAGCAATCCGATCAGCAAGAGATGGTTCTATCAAATGTTGTCATCCAATAATAAATACATGGAAGGAGTCCATAACTAATACCATTATTAGAAATTACATGGAGACCATTTTGTAGCAACTATTACCATCAATATAATATTCATATGTATTGTGTGAGGCAAATAACTACGGAAAAAAGAAGGATATGTAATGATTAAATTAATTAATCAGTGGAAGCAAAATTGCAAAAATTGGCTAATAGTTATGAAAAGGTACTACCTAGAAAAAGAAGTTGAATTTGTAATGAAGAGTCATGATTAAGGAAAAGGAAAATTCATTTCTAAGAAAGGAATACAGATATTTAAGAGACATAAACTTATTTCCAAGAGGAATCGAACAACAATATATAAGATAATAGTGATCAAGTAAACCCATTGGCATTCAACAGATATAAATGAGGGTAGCAGCTACATACAAATTACATTAAGAGAGGAAAATATCCAAATATTTGTTCCAAGGAAGTGAAAAGAAGATACAGTTAGAAATCTCGAGCATACAATCTCCTAAAAAGTTTCTAGTCAACGAAGTAATAGTTAAGGTTGGGGGGAGATATTAAATCACTAATTCAGAGTGGGCATTATTCTTGAATAATACTAGATTTAAATACTATGTTGTGTTATTATCATCACATTCATTGTATATATTGAAAGCTTCTATCAAGGAAGGATTAAAATAGATATGACATCATCGACTGATAGGAGGAGCATAGAAACTTGTCACCAACAAGTGATCCATACAAATCATAAATATAATTTCTAGGCTCTATATAACTCCGAGCTACGCCATCTGCTTTGGTCAATCTTGTCAACCTATTCTATCAACACAACATATATTGCTTAATGTATTACTTATGTACAGATTACCTTATCAAGCATAACCAAGGTGGTCCTATTATTGAGCCATTATATAGATTGAGTTGGCATATATTTGACTATTAATATATGTTTCTACTTGTATAATATTATTAATCACCAAATCAAGTTAAGTGTTTTGAAGTCATCATTTATCGTTATTTAATAATCTAAGAAGAAAGTCCCTTAAAGAGTAATTTTACAAGGAAATTGTCATAGACTTATAATTATTCTAGTAAGGGATATTAAAGTGGTATCAAACCATAATCTTGCCATCCTATGAGTGAAGGCTTATGGAAACTTATTATAGAAGTGTTAGTGAACAGATTGTCCTTTGAAGAAATGCACGCAAATCTGACCCTGAATGCCCAAATGAAAGAACAAACTAACACCAATAATTGGATAGGTTATCATGGGATTGATAACCTTCCTCTGAATTTTATTGGGTACAGCTCCCCACACAAGATATCCAATGAATTAGATGTGGATGCTTTTAACCAGAAAGCACAAAAGGATATCAGACATCTACCCATAAATACAATGTAGATGCAAAAACTTATGCTACTGCATAAAAAGAAAATAAAGAATAGAAAATGGTGCAAAGTTCATTTGTTGAATGCTACATTATGTAACAAGGATAAAATTGTGCCTTTCACCTTCTTGGGAGAATTAAAATCAGAGCCTCGTAAGATATTTAGAAATGACAACATAATAAAGGAACAATGACATGAAACTGTAACTTTTCAGAGAAAATTGAAAATGACTCAAAGATTGAATTCAGTGGAAGGAAAAACACATTATGGCCAAAGTTAAATGTATTCAACCTCCAACCTCCCTTCCCTAACTGTAAAGGTTACAAAGCCTCATTCACACATTACAATCCAACCATCATTCAAAGAAAATAGAAATTCTTTCCACCATATTACATCAGACATCAAAAATATAACCCTATCTCAGACACACAATTCTAATAAGAAAGGAACTATGCCCATACTCTGCTTCTCTCTGTCCCTCAAGAAGATGAAACTATTTTGTCAAAATTTCCTTCTTCCTTGCCCGAAGCCCAAAGTCTATAGTTTTGGAAGCCAGAAGAATCCCCCCCAACCACCTTGTACCTTTGCTAAGATGTATTTATCTTTCTCTATTGTTGGTGGCCGTTCAATTTTTGTAACTCTTCCATTTCATAGCATCATGTTTTAATAGAATTCTTGAGACCCCCATGATTCCACTCACTTTTCAGTTATTAAAACTGACCTGTAACCTTCCATCTTTCAAATTGAGCTTATAATATTTTATAAGTTTTAAAGTCATGAGTGACTTTAGATCAACTTGTCATTTTAAAGATGTGCAGATGTTCCTTTATGAAAATGACATGTTAGACCTTTAAGATGGGTGACCACTCACCATTCTTAATTTAGAATGCATATTCTTGCTCATTGACACTTGTGGATATCATAATGTGTTGTCAAAGCTTGGCCCTCTCTTTTGATCAAAATATCACCCATTTTGTATAAGGGAGAATGTCGTTGCTCATATTGTCTCCTCAAAAACCCGTGGCTTTTTATCTGCATATGTTGGTTAAATGCACTCACAAACTCCTATCCTTTACATGCCTGAACTTATCCCATCTTTGTTCACAATAATCTTTATTAGCTGGCTCCATGTCGATAGATGTTCAATTGCTCTATTTGCAGCTTGCTTGTGTTGGAGTTGATCATTCTGCTAAAGAGTCTACTTATGTCGATTGCAATGAGGGAGAAACCAATTTTATCCCTATAACTATCATTTGATGTCTCCTGATTTTGTAGGATGAATTCACGTGGTCGTGCCCCACCAAAAAGAGATTTCCTTTCCTTCCCTAAATTTGCATTGAGCTACTCAATAGGGGGTGTGTGAGGCTTCAGAATTAATTTTGGCTGTGCACTACACCTATTCTCATATATGAATATGTGATATATTCGTCTCCTATTGGTCCTTGGGGGAACCTTTGTAGTGGGCTCTTTTATTAAGAAACATTTTTCACCAATGATGTATCTCATCAAACAGCTCACAACCTCTGTTATAACTATTCTGGGATCTTTATAGCCGAGCAACCAGAGAGAAGAGCATTCATATTTTGCATTGCAGAGGGACTTTATCACTCAATACTGAGAAGGTATTACATGTCTTCGTCAATTTAAAATTTTCCTACAAGCATCTTACAGATTTAAATCCTTATCACCATTCGTATATAAAGGAGTATACAACGTATAATGAGACACAGATTTAGGGTGACTCAGCTTTCACATCTTCATAGTTCTTTAATCATATTCACCTGTGAGCAATTCATTCGACATTTGAACCGTTGAGTTGGTGGCATTACATTTAGCAAAGTACACCAACTTCTAATTTTTTTTTATCAATTCGTCCACCCATGAAATCATTTGCATGTATCTCATCAATTTTTCATGATCACCACCATAATGACAAAGACATGTATTGTGCACCTTGTAGATATGCCTAGGACTTGATGGGTGTAGTTGTCAGTATTTCTGATGAGGATTCTACATATGCAATTAGACTGAGCTCTTTGACATTGTTTATGTGAACTGGTGGCTATGGTGAATGTGATGTTACTCAGATTGCAAGAGATGTGATTTTGAGTGTGTTTTGTGACTGAACAACCCATCGCTGATGGAGAATGAGACCCCAATGGTAGCAATCTTCATTCATAGGTGGATCCCCATGACTCGAAAATGTCCCAAATCTATACTATCATGTGATGATCTCGGGTCACTAATATATATGAATGGTAGGCGTTGTGCCCACATACCCACTTTTTAGTTCTCTCACATTCACTTTTATTTCTCAACTCAATGCATTAAAATCTATGCTCTCGCCTTTATCTATGAATTGCTGTGTCTTAGAGGCCAATGTGGAAATGAGAGAATGACACTACCATAGTTGTCACACAAAATTTTTGTGTTTACCAGATTTCAAACATTTAATCAGATAGTTCTCCAGCATAGTCAGTGTTAGATTTATATCAACGCCACCTAATATTGCAAATATAATTATCCTTTTATGATGAGTGATACTTGCATTCAAACCCCAAATCACTTCATATCAATTTGGGTATATAAATTAGAAGGCTCTTTATACAGTTTCTTACTTAATAACTCACGGGATCATTCTTTGATTGTACCAAAAGGTATTAGAGAAAGAGACTAACTTTCCAAATTTCTGAACTGGTTGAATTGAAAGTGTATGTATGACTCCTTGATTGATCATACTACAAGTCTTAAATCTCTGAATAATATGAATTTTTGCATTGAACTCGCAAGATGACTATATGAACTACTAAAAGTAAGCCACTCAATATTTGTGCCCTGATAGACTGTATATCTGAATTGAAAATGAATCACCAAACCCAGATCACTGAACAATATATGTGATCTTCTTAGAATAGACCATGAACTTCCAAGGCATTCTGCTTCGAGCCATTTCAAACTATTGAACTATTGAACTAATTTGGACTGCCTTGATCCTGTCACATCGTATGAACTTTTTTGAACATAAAATAAGTCACATTGAACCAACAATCCTATAGGATCATTTGAACTTATTCCAGCAAATTGAACTATTTTGAACCGCTTTGAACTATGAGTCTAAATTTTTCTTGTATTGAACCTCCAGGATGGATCAACTTGAATAATTGAACCACTTCGTACTACTTTGACTGAGGTTTAAAGCAGGTCGAAGCTATGAATTACAAGTTTTAAAATTGTATCCATATCAGGTGCTAACAAGGGCTTTTACTGTGGGACTGATTTTGATGCAAAAGCAGAGAACTCCAGCAATCTCTAGGAGAGAACAATGCCCTAATCATTGGGCAAATAGAGTCAGCAAGAGAAGACCGAGAGCTACTTGCAGAGAGGGTGGAGGGGAGCAAGGCAAAACCAACCAACAAAACAAACACCTATACTACCAGCAAGCACGAGGCTTGCACATTATTCAGACTACACTACGCACAACAAAAACTTATTTACAATATTTACAAAGATAGGAAAGAACCTACCATAAGAATTGAAAGAAAGAAGAAGTCATACAAATCCATTTATTGGTTGAGAGAAATATTAGCCTTTCTGAATCAGCAAAGCGTACCTCAATGGAACAGCTCCAAACCATTATTTGATGATAACTATTTTAATATCCCACTTTCGACTGACAGTGTGCATGCACATGCTGATCCAACTCTCTTTTCCAAATAGCCATAACTCATCATAGTATTCATCTCCACTTAAGAATTGATCCTTCACATTGTCAGAAGTAGACTCCACTTCAAATTGAAAAAATATGAAATGAAAATGCCTCACCAAAAGATGATGAGTAATCTTTAAGAATGTTGTCATGTAGGTTCAATTCTTGTGCTTGGTCACGATCATTTTGCAGCCATAATGATGCCTCCTTCAGCATAGGATCAACTTTCAAATATATGTCTTCTTAATTTCTTTCAAGGAACTAGCTATCATCAAATATATCATAAATTCCATTCCCTTTTCTTCTCAGAGTGTCATCATACATCTTAGCATTACTTTCACATTCCAAATCAACAAGATTATGCATAGGTGGACGAGAAGAAAATTTTTCAATAAAGGCCTCATTCTGAAACTGATTTGAATAGGTGTCTAAGGAAATTTCAAGGAAATGATCCAGCTTGAGTGATGAAAAAAAATGTACCTATGATTTCTTCTTCTTCATTGAAAATTTCTTTCCCCAACTCATCAGCTGAATCACCAATAGATTGGAAGATAGCTTCATATTTCTTTGTCTCAACTAGGAATTCAGTAGGGGCATCTTTTCCTAGAGGCATCTTTGTCTCACCTCCATAAAGAACTGAATCACCATTAGAAGGACTGGTTTGAGAGAGGTTTTTCAACTGAAGACATAATAAGAATTTGGCAATGACCTCTTCTTGTTGATCAAATGATGTTTATTTCCATGCTTCACCCAGACAGTTTACAAAATGAGTGTTAATTTCAGTATCCTCATAATGAGGAAGAAATGTTTCTTCATACGCTTTCGCCTTGTCATAGTTACATATTTCATCATCAAATAGAAAAAGTTCTTGTAAGGGTTGGTCACTAGTTTGCAAGTATGCGGAATCATCTTTATTCTTCATAGAAATAAGAATTTCAGTCTTAGGCTGCATATCGTCCTGAATCTTTTCATGAAGACGATTTTCCAAAGAAAGTTGATCAACATCAAAAGTGAAAGATTGAAAATCCAGAGGCAAGTTGTCAACTTCCTCATCAATAGGAACTTCTGAAACAGGGAGTTTAGCAATATATTTGAAACTGAAACTCTTAGGATGTGAAGAAAAATATTTGAATACACCTCCATTAAAAATAGTATCACCTACAAAGTTTGCTGTTGCAAAATCTTTAGAATTGAAAGATTCAAGAATAGAATCTCTTTCCACACTCCCCTTCAAAGGATTAATACCCTCACAATGTTTTGTGGCATTTAAAGATTCATTTTTAGACAAGACACTCGGAGAAAATATTTCAACACAAAATTCAGGAAAAGAACAATCACCATGACCCTCTACTGTACCAATTTTAGCATGAGATGAAGAAAGATCTTGAGACAAAATTTCACCATTATTGCTTACCTTTTCTCCATTATGGGTACGAATATTCTCATCCGCTGAAGCTAGATCAACCAAAGGTTGGAGTATTTCTGGTTGTACCTCTTGGTCACTCATGAAAAATAGATTGAGATGTCTGGGTGAAACTGTTATAATGGGAGGTTTATCATCATCATCTTCCCTCAAATGACCCTTCAATCGAGCCACTTCTTCTTCAAGGTGTTGCAAGTGTTTCAGCTTATGAAATCTTGCGCAGAAGCCTCTCCATATCAACCAAGAGCTTGCATCATCCTCAAAACTTAATTTTTTCTTCATGCCTTTAGAAATACTTTCCCTGAAATGGTCTACAAAGTCACACAACACTCTATCATCAATCTGACAAAGCTCTAGAAGAGAAGGATCTAGCCTTGGTCTTTTCATGGCTCCTATATCTGGCATGGTCTTTGTATAGAGTTGCCAAATCTCCTGGACGTAGAGATAATCATAAAACTGAGGAAACAAAGATGGGCACTTAAATCTTTTCTTCGATTCCCCAACAGAGTCGCCAAAAATCTATTAGTGAATAGATTGTCCTTTGAAGAAATGCATTCAAATCTGACCTTGAATGCCCAAATGAAAGAACAAACTAACACCAACAGTTGGATAGGTTATCATGGGATTGATAACCTTCCTCTAAATTTTATTGGGTACAGCTCCTCGCACAAGATATCCAATGAATTAAATGTGGATGCTTTTAACCAGAAAGCACAAAAGGATATTAGACATCTACCCGTAAATACAATGTAGATACAAAAACTTACGCTACTGTATAAAAAGAGAATAAAGAACAAAAAATGGTGCAAAGTTCATTTGCTGAATGCTACATTATGTAACAAGGATAAAACTGTGCCTTTCACATTCTTGGGAGAATTAAAATTAGAGCCTCGTAAGATATTTAGAAATGACAACATAATAAAGGAATAATGACATGAAACTATAACTTTTCAAAGAAAACTGAAAATGACTCAAAGATCGAATTCAGTGGAAGGAAAAACACATTATGGACAAAGTTAAATGTATTCAACCTCTAGCTTCCCTTCCCTGACTGTAAAGGTTACAAAGCCTCTTTCACACATTACAATCCAACCATCATTCAAAGGAAATAGAAATTCTTTCCACCATATTACATCAGACATAAAAAATATAACCCTATCTCAGACACACAATTCTGATAAGAAAGGAAGTATGCCCATACTCTGCTTCTCTTTGTCCCTCAAGAAGATGAAACTATTCTATCAAAATTTCCTTCTTCCTTGCTTGAAGCCCAAAGGATGCAATTTTGGAAGTCAGAAGAATTTCCCCCAAGCCCCTCGTACCTTTGCTAAGATGTATTTATCTTTCTCTATTGTTGGTGGCCGTTCAGTTTTCGTAACTCTTCCATTTCATAGCATCATGTTTTAATAGAATTCCCAAGACCCCCATGATTCCAGTCACTTTTTAGTTATTAAAACTGACCCGTAACCTTCCATCTTTCAAATTGGGCTTATAATATTTTATAAGTTTTAAAGTCACGAGTGACTTTAGATCAACCTATCATTTTAAAGATGTGGAAATGTTCCTTTATGAAAATGACATGTTAGACCTTTAAGATGTGTGACCACTCACCATTCTTAATTTAGAATTCATATTCTTTCTCATTGAAACTTGTGGATATCATAATGTGTTGTCAAAGCTTGGTCCTATCTTTTGATCAAAATATCACCCATTTTGTATAAGGGAGAATGTCGTTTCCCATATTGTCTCCTCAGAAACCCGTGGCTTTTTGTCTGCATACGTTGGTTCAATGCACTCACAAACTCCTATCCTTTACATGCCTGAACTTATCCCATCTTTGTTCACAATAATCTTTATTAGCTGGCTCCATGTCGATAGTTGTTCAATTGCTCTGCTCGTAGCCTACTTGTGTTGGAGTTGATCATTCTGCTAAAGAGTCTACTTATGCTGATTGCAATGAGGGAGAAACCAATTTTATCACTATAACTATCATTTGATGTCTCCTCATCTTGCAGGATGAATTCACATGGTCGTGCCCCACCAAAAAGAGATTTCCTTTCCTTCCCTAAATTTGCATCGAGCTACTCAATAGGGGGTGTGCGAGGCTTCAGAATTAATTTTTGCTGTACACTACACTTGTTCTCATATATGAATATGTGATATATTCATCTCCTATTGGTCCTCAGGGGAACCTTTGTAGCAAGCTCTTTTACTAAGAAACATTTGTCACCAACGATGTATCTCATCAAACAGCTCATAGCCTCTGTTATAACTGTTTCGGGATCTTTATAGCCAAGCAACCAGAGAGAAGAGCATTTAGATTTTGCATTACAGAGGGACTTTATCACTCGATACTGAGAAGGTATTACATGTCTCCGTCAATCTCAGATTTTCCTACAAGCAACTTGCAGATTTAAATCCTTATCAACATTGATATATCAAGGAGTATACGATGTATAATGAGACAGATTCAATGTGACTCGAGTTTCACATCTTCATAGCTTTTTAATCATATTCACCTACGAGCAATTCATTGGACATTTGAACCATTAGGTTGGAGGCATTACATTTAGCAAAGTACACCAACTTCTAAATTTTTTTTATTAATTCGTCCACCCATGATATCATTTGCATGTATCTCATCAATTTTTCATGATTACCACCATAACGACAAAGAGATATATTGTGCATGTTGTAGATATGCCTAAGACTTGATGGGTGTAGTTGTCAGTATTTCTGATGAGGATTCTACATATGCAATTAGATCGAGGTCTTTGACTTTGTTTATGTGAATTGGCGGCTATGGTGAATGTGATGTTACTCAGATTGCATGATATGTGATTTTGAGTGTGTTTTGTGATTGAACAACCCACCGCCGATGGAGAATGAGACCCCAATGGTAGCAATCTTCATTCACAGGTGGATCCCCATGACCCGATAATGTCCCAAATTTGTACTATCATGTGATGATCTCGGGTCACTACTATATATGAATAGTAGGCATTGTGCCCACATACCCACTTTTTAGTTCTCTCACATTCACTTTTATTTCTCAACTCAATGCATTAAAATGTAAGATCTCATCTTTATCTGTGAATTGCTATGTCTTAGAGGCCAATGAGGAAATGAGAGAATGACACTACCATAGTTGTTGCACAAACTTTTTGTGTTTACCAGATTTCAAACATTTAATCAGATAGTTCTCCGGCATAGGCAGTGTTAGATTTATATCAATGCCACTTGATATTGCAAATATAATTATCCTTTTATGATGAGTGATACTTGCATTCAAACCCCAAATCACTTCATATCAATTTGGGTATATAAATTAGAAGGATTTTTATATAGTTTCTTACTTAATAACTCATTGGATCATTCTTTGACTGTACCAAAAGGTATTAGAGAGAGAGACTAACTTTCCAAATTTCATAACTAGTTGAATTGAAAGTGCATGTATGACTCCTTGATTGATCATACTATAAGTCTTGAATCTCTGAATAATATGAACTTTTGCATTGAACCCGCAAGATGACTATATGAACTATTGAAACTAAGCCACTCAATATTTTCACCCTGACAGACTGTATATCTAAACTAAAAATAAATCACCAAACCCAGATCACTGAACAACATATGTGATCTTCTCAGACTAGACCATGAACTTGCAAGGCATTCTTCTTCGAGCAATTTCAAACTATTGAACTGATTTGGACTGCCTTGATCCTGTCACATCGCATGAACTTTTCTGAACATAGAATAAGTCACATTGAACCAACAAGCCTGTAGGATCATTTGAACATGTTCCAGCAAATTGAACTATTTTGAACCACTTTGAACTATGAGTCTAAATTTTTCTTGTATTGAACCTACAGGATGGATCAACTTGAATAATTAAACCACTTCATACTACTTTGACTGAGGTTCAAAGCAGGTCGAAGCTATGAATTACAAGTTTTAAAATCGTATCCATATCAGGTGCTAACAAGAAGGAAAAATAAAACTACAATGAATGACTTAGGAAAACAAGTGACAACATATATGGAGAAAACCTACCAAACCAACCACACTATATTGAATCAAATGGAGAAGTTAAATTAGGCCCTCGTACAAGCACTACAGAACATGGGAAACTCGATCAATATTTTGAGAAGTCAACCTAACATAGGGAGAGAAACCAATTCAGTCCATTCTGAAAATAATAATGTAACTTCAAGCTCTAGCCTACCCCAACCCACATTCTTACCTAGAAGAGTAAATCTAAGAGAGGAGGAAGGGGTCAAGCAATCCCCAACTAGTATGGAAGATATTGAGAGGGAATATACTACTCTAGAACCTAACATTGTAGAAGTGGTATCATTTAGAGAATTTTGTGATGATAAACAAAGGGAGACGTCACAAAGGACTGTAAATGAAGAACTCAAACATAAAATTCACAAAATAAAGCTTCCACATTTTTATGGTTTAGAAAAGATTACACCACGCTAATGATTAGAAAAATTAAACACATTTTATATTTTAAATCCCATGATGGAAGAAGATGCATTGTAGTTTGCTATAATACATCTAGAGGGAGTAGCACATGATTGGTGGACCCATGGGCATATCTCATTGGGACATAAAGATGTAAAATCCTATGAAGGATTTTCCCAAAAACTCATGAATAGATTTGATGATAAGGACATCGAATGGTATTTCCATGAACTAACTCAACTCAGACAAACTAGAACAATGGAAGACTATGCTCGCAAATATCAAGAGTTTTTAGTTATGGTTTTAGACCTTTCCCAAAAGAGACTCACTCATATATTTATAGAAGGATTAAAAGACTCTACCAGGCACTTTGTTAAACCACATGAACCACAAAACTTGGAAGAAGCCATTAGAAAAGAAAAAATGGTAGAATCAAATTCATCAAAAGAAGGATCTAAGAATTTCTTGACAAAGATAGAGCATAGAAATGAAGACTCACGCAAAGACTAGAGAGAGAAAGAATGCTATTTCTGCAAAGGAAAATGGAGCAGAGGATACCAATGCAAAAGCAACAAAGCCCAAAAGAAAAAAGAGGACACATGGAAGAAAGGTATATGTTTTAGATGTAGAGGTCCTTGGGAACATGGACATAAATGTGACAAGAAGAGTCAACTCCATAAAATAGAAGCAATGCATGAAACAAATAATGAAGAGACTTCAAACAAGAGTGCAAATGGTGATCAAGAGAGTATATGGGAATAGAGAATCATTGAAGCTTTGAGGAAGTTCAACTTTAGTCATAACCTAATGAGGAAACGTAAATATCAAACAATACATATATGTACATATTTTTTAAATTATTAATAGAACTTTAATATTCAATTTAAATAAAAGGAAAGAGTGGAAATCAAGGAAGAATTGCTAATGGCACCATATTCTTAGCACCTTCCTACTTGATTGCAATTAAGGGAGAATAGCTAGGGCACCCTATTGTAGTAGTATGTTAGGGAAAACTACAGTAATGACACTCTATTGCTCTGTAATTAAGGGAGAACCGCTAGAGCACCCTATTGCAAAATTAATTGAGGGAGAACCATTGAGGGCACCCTATCATAGTGATAGTAAAGGGAGAATTTCTAGCAGGGCACCCTACTACATTGTGGTTATGGGAGAATTGCTAAGGCACCCAACTATAGAGAAAATATTATAGAGATTTTGGGATGAGATAAAGTCTCACCTAAGTATTATAAAGAGGGGTAATCCTAAAGGGATAGCTGTTGAGGCCTATGGGCAAGATAAAGTCTTCCTTTAAAATAAAAATAAAAAAATAAATAAATGCATACTAAAAGAGGATTGATACAAGGAAACACATAACAATGAGCATGGGAATACTAAGATAAGTTTGTTTCCTTATTTTTGATATTTTAAATGAAATATTACGATTTTTCAATTTATTTTGTTATTCTAACTTCAAGATGGATTTTTTTGTTTCAGGACCACGAGATTGAATACATTGAGAGTTTGGATTGCTTGAGAACAATCAATTTTGGGTGGGATGGACTGTGATTTCCCCAATCTCAGAGGTCATATTAATTAAATGACACAATATTTAAATAATAATTATAATATCTAAATGATTAATAAATAGTAATAATATGATATAATATTATATAATAATATATTATTAGTGTAACAATAATATTTATATCTTAATAACTAAATAAAATATAAAATATGTTTTTGTGACTAGCTATTAATAATATATTGCTAAGACAAAATTAGCATATAACAATGATAATGTCTAAAGTAATACAATATTATATTATAAATTGATAAATAATAAAGTATACTTTGTCAAAAATAATATAGATAAATAAATAAATATGATAATATTGTAATGTAATCAATATTATTATTTAATGGCCAAACTCATTATTCGAATACAAATATAAGTCATCTCATCATTAACTAAATAATCAATCAAAATATCATGGTCATGAATATCAACTAATTAACTATCCAGGAAGTAATTCATCGACACTTGAACAGATGAAATATTCTTCAAATAAGGTGGAATGCATTTTGAGACAACACACAAGCCTTTTTTTGATGGCAAGTAAACATATAAATTGAACGTGAGGAAGGTTGCCAAGTATATGTCAAGGATAATATCAATCCCAATCGATGCTTTAATTCAATGATGGTATCCATGGAAGCAATTTGATCAACAAGAGATGGTTCTATCATATGTTACCATCCAATAGTAAATACATGGAAGGAGTCCATAACTAATATCATTATTAGAAATTATGTGGAGACCATTTTGTAGCAACCGTTACCATCAATATAATATTCTTATGTATTGTGTGAGGCAAATAACTACGGAACAAAGAAGAATACATAATGGTTAAATTAATTAATCAGTGGAAGTAAAATTGTGAAAATTGGCTAATAGTTATGAAAAGATACTACCAAGAAAAAGAAGTTGGATTTTTAATGAAGAGTCATGATTAAGGAAAAGGCACATTCAGTTCTAAGAAAGGAATACATATATTTAAGAGACCAAAAATTATTTCCAAGAGGAATCAAACAACAATATATAAGATCATAGTGATCAAGTAAACCCGTTGGTAGTCAATAGATATAAATGAGGGTGGAAGCTACAAAAAAATTACATTAAGAGAGGAAAAGATCCAAATATTGTTTCCAAGGAAGTGAAAAGAAGATACAATCAACAATCTTGGTCATACAATCTCCTAAAAAAGTTTCTAGTCGAAAAATTAATAATTACGGGGGGGGGGAGATATTAAATCACTAATTCAGAGTGGGCATTATTCTTGAATAATACTAGATTTAAATACAATGTTGTGCTATTATCATCACATTCATTGTATATATTGAAGGCTTGTATCAAGGAAGGATTAAAATATATATAATATCATCGATTGATAGAAGAAGCATAGAAACTTGTCACCAACAAGTGATTCCTACATACCATAAATATAATTTCTAGGGTCTATATAACTCTAAGAGGCACCATCTGCTTTGGTCAATCTCATCAACCAATTCTGTCAACACAACATATATTGCTTAATATATTACTTATGCATAGATTAACTTATCAGGCATAACCAAGGTGGTCCTATTATAGAGCCATTATATAGATTGAGTCGACATATATTTGACTATTAATATACATTTCTCCTTGTATAATATTATTAATCACCTTATCAAGTTAAGTGTTTTGAAGTCATCATTTATCGTTATTTAATAATCTAAGAAGGAAGTCCCTTAAAGAGTAATTTTACAAGGAAATTGTCATAGACTTATAATTATTCTAGTAAGGGATATTACAAACACAAGAATAGTCCCAAGGAAATTGAATCAACCACAAAGTCTGGGAGTGAAATCTATGGTCTTGTAGCCCCAGAGGAAAACATGGGTTCCTCTCTAGAGTCCACATCAATCTTGGGTCCAACAAAAACCTTTAGCCAGTTTGACTTTGGGATTTCCATAGCCATTGTGGGACCCTCTGAAGGGTGGGGGGCCAAATAGGTGCAATCGTCAAGAACATCACATGGTTACGTCAGGCCAGGAATCATCACATAATGCAACTCTTGGGAATTATGGGATTTAGCAGAAAGGACCATTTCGAGATCTAGGCACACATGTAATAGCTCCGATGGAGGGGGAAATAGTGGGGGGGATCCATCCCCTTGATGATTGTGAAGGTATGAACTAGCGTTGTAGGTCGTACCACACGAGAACAAACCAGACTAAGATAAGTTTCCACTCTGCTAGGTTTGTGGTACTTGTTATTATTAGGTATGATGCACATTTTTATGAGTTATAATTTTGAACTTCAATTATAATACAATATATATGACGCTTAATTTTTTCTAGATTTCTACAATCTAGTACACTATTTTTTAATTATTCACTATTTTTTAATTATTGATTGATTTTACAAACAAATAATTTAAGAAAAACTAATGAGATAGTAAATAACTAATTCTTATGTATAAATAAGAGTATGTGTGATTTTTATTTGTTAAATAAATTTTGAATTTCAATTAGATTATCCAATATTATAAATTGTAAAGAAAACAAGCTTATCATTCTTAAAAGATTACATTTTAGTGTATTATTTTATTAGAATTAGATTGACATCTTTTGAAGTGTTACAATATTCTATTATTTTGAATATCTAAATTTATGAAGTTATTTATGAATTCTAATTTATGAAATTAAATAAGCTATTTATGAATTCTAATATCTGTTGAAGTTGATGAAAGATCAAACCCATATATCCCAAGAATCACTTGCATGCAAACACCTATCACAAAAAGAGAGAAGCAAAATCTATGGAGGCTGGAATTTCCAAATCCATAGATGAGACATTCTTAATGAGAAAAAAAGAGATTGGTATTATCAAAAGTGAATAAACAAATTACAAATAGAGTCTGTCCTTATAAAGGAGATCAAAAACATAACATGTAAAACCTAGGTTGCATGATAATAATTTTTAAAAATAAATAAATTATACGCCTAAAGTTTAGCTAAGTAAACTAGAGATAATAAGTGATTTAATAATTAAATCAAAATGATTTAATTAATAAGAAAATATCTTATTACTCTAACACCCCCCCTTAAGATAAACTTAGGGAGTAGTTAAAAATCTAGAAACTATTGCTGAAAGCAAATTTGGGTCCCGACAACAAGGCTTGATGAGGTATCCAAGGATGACTAAATCTTTGAAAAGAGGAGAAATAGAGAAAACCACATGGGAAAAAACCTACTCCAAAAAAGAATGAAAAGAATGTTTCAAAAGATAAGAACAAAAGGGTGATCATGAAGAACACCACTGAAGCATGAAGCTGCAAACACTACCAAACTACTAATATGAAGAACCTCCACTATATAGAACATGACCATGTAGAGAAGACTAAGTATGAAGAGCTGATCAATCAAAGATGGAAAGTATCTTCATGGCCTCCACAAATAGGAATGAAAGAATGTCTATATGGTAAATGATCCATCTCACCAAAATGCATAGGTATCTAGCCACTGTAATCACCTATTACATAGGATCAAATACTGAATACATAGCTCACTCCATCGAACAAAGAAAGCAATAGAGCCAACATAACCCCCCTATAATGCTAAAAGGTTAGACATAAACACTGAAACAAAATGAAATATCTCCTGCAGAAAGAACCAGGAACATCAAGTGTGCAAAAGAAGTACAAACACCTATAAAGGCATGTGCCATCGAAATATCATGAGGATAATGTCGTGGAAGGAACACTCACTTTAGAAAGGAAGATGGTGAATATGGCCAACATGAAACCCCTCAAGGTACTTTATAATGTAGTGCAAGTAGAACAAAACACAAAGATGTGTAAGATCCCAAAATGCAATAGAGTGGCATTTTATCTCAGTGCGTTTGAAAAAAAACTACAAAAGGATGTCAACAAAAATCAAAAGAGACATAAGGATGATAAAATAGATAATATAACCCATAAAAAATCACCCAAAACAACAAAATCGATCCCCAGACCTGAAAAAACCAAGATATCGATTAGAATATAGAAAAGCAAAAAACTGAATGGGATGTGCCTAGAGCAAAATCTGGAAAATAGAATGTCTCAAGATATGTCTCCCAGAGTGCAAAATAGAACTTCTAATTTTGAAAGCCAAAATAGGCCACCAAACATAATAAAAAATCTAAATAAACTGCACAATCATGATAGGCTTAGAATCAACTTTCTGGCACTTCTTTTGGATCAAAAAATGTAGTTCAGGTGAGCAAGTTATGGAAAACAAACCACATCTAGGTTAAAAAAAAAGTGCTAAAAGAAAGAAAAAATTCACTACCTCAGGATC
Organism: Cupressus sempervirens; assembly: GCA_028749045.1. Classification (NCBI taxonomy): domain Eukaryota; kingdom Viridiplantae; phylum Streptophyta; class Pinopsida; order Cupressales; family Cupressaceae; genus Cupressus; species Cupressus sempervirens. The sequence continues at coordinate 216,714,169 of CM053789.1, forward strand.
CATGCCAGAATGCCTCGAAAATCATGCCCACCAACACCAAAATTATCTCGAGAAGTGTGCTAGTTATATACCAAAAATGTCTCGATTTACATGCCAAAAAATCTCCATTTAGCGTGCCCAAAAAATCCTATTTTTGTGCCAAAAAACCCAAAATCAATGCCTAGGAAAATGTGCAAAAATCTTGATTTTTGAAAAAATCTCGATTTGCATGCAAAATTTAGATTTTATCACATTGGTAAACATGCTAGATTTTTTAATAGAAAATCTCAATTTTGTATAAAAAATATGAAAATCACTGCCTCGAGAAACACAATTTTTTTTTCAAAAAATTGTTGCCTCGGGAAATGTACTCAATCTGGGAGCAAAATGTTTAGCCTTAAATTCCAACTGTGTCCAAATTGGATAAATTTTATATGAAAATAGGGGTTTTTGGGCACTCTGAGCTCAATGATGATGTTCATTTATGCTCAAAGTGACCCTAAAATTAGTGACACCTCAGATTCAATAAAAAATAACTTTGAAAAATGAAACCATCTAAAAGAAAAAGCATAGATTTGAAAGCCAAATCAAATTTCTCATAAATAGAACAAGGGCATGAAGATCTGGAGCTATGATACCATGTTGAATTTGATGAAAGATCAACCCCATAGCTCCTAATAATCATCTACATGTAAACACTTGTCACAGAAAGAGAGAAGCAAAAGCTATGGAGGCTAGAATTCCCAAATCTATAGATGAGACATTCTTGATGAGCAAAAAAGAGTCTGATAATATCAAAAGTGAATAAATAAATTACAAATAGAGATCATCCTTATAAAGGAGATCAAAACCCTAATAGGTAAAACCTAGGTTGCTTGATCATAATTAATAAAATAATTAATTTTTATATGGCTAAAGTTTAGCTTAAGTAAAGTAGAGATAATAAGTGGCTTAATAATTAAATCAAAATGATTTAATTAATAATGCAATATCTCATTACTCTAACAATATCCACATATGTATATCTATGTATTTGAAACATATCAAGAAATTACATATATATCTTGATTTATTCAAACTATAAATTTAAGAATATGAGTAAAAGTCCAAGATGTAATTTGAATAGTTTAGTCAGAGTTTCATAGGATATCATTTAAAAAAATACAAAATTGACGAGATTAAAATTGAATACATTACATTATATGAAAATACATATTTATGAATCAAACCCTTAATTTTGAAATAAAAAACCTAACAAAAAGATTTAAATAAATTTGAGTCTAATTTATATTGTATGAACATTATATTGTAAATATATTATATAACTTCGAAACATTCAAACAAAACAAAATTGTCCATAATTTTTTTTTCTACTTAGTAAAGGTCTAACCCAAATGTATATGCTTTATGATTTCTAAATTTTTTTAAATTTTAAAATAGATAACAATTTAATTTTTATGCTTTTACTTAATCACTATTCACTAAAAACTAATATTCATATATGATTCATAAATATATTTTAAAGTTAAAATATCTTATAATTTGAAATTATTCATCTTTTTCTATGCCATCTTTTTACAATATTTTTATAAATCATAATTATTCCTTAAATACATTAATTTCCCATTATTGATAATGTTTCTTAGAATTGAGACTTTAATCTAATACACAAAGGAAAAATAAATATATATAATCTAAAGAAAAAATAACACCATACTTACCACTTTTTTCTCTAGCTTCGTGCACTTAAAGCTCACATTGTCCATGGTGTGGTGGTGACCTATGATCCTTGGGGCACCACCAAGTAGTTCTGCACAAAACAAGGAGATTGAAAGATTATAACAAAAAAATTCTAATAGAGAAATAAAAGATTAAATAATTGATAGAGAAAATAATATGAATAACTTGGATTACTTGAATGAATAATTGCACAAACTAAGAATTTTCATATAGACGATTGATTTCCTAAAATTAGGAAAAATTTAGAAAACATACAATTTAAAATTTAAATATATGATTATCTAGCAATTTAAAATTACTAATTTGCAACCAAGTTTCCTAAATAAAGATTTAAAAAGAGATAAAGCTTATCCAAATCTTATCTAAATGGTATGCAAATTTCTTTTACTTAACTAAAAAATTAAAAATTCTATGGTTTTTTTCTAATCATCATTCCTATCTTCAATTTCCCCTAATGATCAATCAATGTAAGTCCCAACTAATTTATTAATGCAATTAAACTTACACTTCAAAGAAATTTTGTAATGATATTTTTCAGCTTGTTTAACTAAAGGACTGAATTGTAAATCCACTTACCTGTCTTTAACCAAGTCAGGAATGTCATGATGTCAAATTTCAATGTGTTTCATTTTGGCATGAAATAAAAGATTCTTTGTCATGGAAATAGTGTTATATGTATCACAATAGATAGAGGTTAGAAACTCCTAAACCAAATGAATATCTCTCAATATGTACCTTATCCATACTACTCGAGAACTTGTTGATGTAGCTACCATGTATTTTTCTTATGCTGAAGAAAGAGCCACTGTTCGGCCTATTTCTTACTACTCCAAGAGACAACTATAAAACCAAATGAAAAAACATAACTAAAGGTAGATTGTATAACATCTATTGAAGTAAGACAAGTAGGATTTATGTAACTAATTAGCTCAAACTTTTCATTGGGAGAGTAATGAATTCCTAAATTATGTGTATCACTGACATACCTTCAAATTATTTTAACAACTTGCTAATGAGACTCATTTGGATTCTACATAAGTTAAGATATAAGGCTCTCAACATACATAATATCAAGACTAGTAATGGTTGTTGAAGTTGATAAAATCTCAACCCCACAGCTCCCAAGAATCACTACATGCAAACACCTATTATAGAAAGAGAGGAGCAAAGCTACAGAGGCTCGAATTTAGAGATCCACAAAAGATGAGACATTCTTGATGTGCAAAAAATAATTGCAAATTGTATTGAATGAATAATATATTTACAATTATCATCCTTATAAAAGGAGAAAGGTAAAACCTAAAAGGTAGAAACACCGAAGGGAACTAACAAGGTTGCTTGATAATAATTAATAAAAGAATTAATTAAATTATATGTCCAAAGTTTAGCCTAAGTAAACTAGAGATAATAAGTGACTTGATAATTAAATCAATATGATTTAATTAATAAGGATATAATTTATCACTATAACACCCCCCCCCTTAAGATAAACTTAAGGATTAGCTAACAACCTTGAAACTATTACTAAAAATAGATTTGGGTCCCAACAACAAAGGCCTGATGAAGTACCCAAGCACAACCAAATCTCTATAAAAGAAGAGAAATAGAGAAAACCACATGGAAAAAACCCTACTCCAAAAAGAGATGGAAATAATGCTGAAAGAACTAGTGAAGGACTAAAGAAGCTTCCAAACTAGGGAATGTCCTAGAAGATAGGAACAAAAGAGATGATCATGAAGAACACCACTAAAGCATGTAGAAGATACAAAAATCTATCAAAACTAACTATTTATATGAAGAAACTCTAGTGAAATAGAACCTAACCAAGTAAAGAAGACTATAGTCTACATGGGTGCTCTTAGAAGACACTACTCGAATTAGAAGGCACACAAAGGAAAACAACTGAAATCGAAGATATAGATGACATAAACAAAAAAAACTAAAGAGTTGATCAATCAAAAATGGAAGGCTACATCCAAACTAGTAACAAAAATAAGAGTGTCTATATGGTAAATGATCCATCTCACCAAAATACATAGGTACCTAGCCATTGCATCCACCTAGTACATATGAACAAACGATGAATATATAGCTCGCTTTGCTCGAACCAATGAAGTATAAGAACCAATAGAAGAACACCCCTCCCCTCTAATGCAGATAAGGGTAAGGTGACATGCAATTGAAAAAATGAGCCAAAAGAAGTGCATGTCACAGACCGATGATCAAGATACACAAAAGAATATGTATGTGTATACTGAGCTGATCAATCTTAGACATGTCATGAGGCTAATAAAAAAAAATGAATACTCACTAGAAAAAGGAAGATGGAAAATAAAGGAAAAAACATCAAACCCTTATGGTACTTTAATAAAAGTAGTACATGCACAATGAGGCACAAGATATATGAATCCTAAGAATAAAATAATCTATATGAGTGTCCTCAAATAACACTACCCAAATCAAAAGGCAAAACAAGGAAAACCACCTAACATAAAAATATAGATGCAATATGGTCCTTTATCTTAGTGCATTTGGAAAAATTCATACAAATGATATCTACACTAACCATAATAGCCATAGAGCTAGTACAACAAATAGTACAACCTTGTTGTGGCTTCACAACAAATGCTCCATTTTGAGTCCCAAATGGGGACCCCATCTTTTCTTTTAGGCCAAGGGATTCCATTCTCCAAAAAAACACACCCAATTAAATGCCTCAATGAATAAGATCTTTGTTTGAGTCTAGGTCATTCTAGGATGTCCAATCAATTGATCCTGAACATGACCTATTTGTCAAGAGGGAAAGTTTCTCCTAAAGGAGTCAAAAGTGCGTAGGTGTGCACATGAAACACATGTGCACCCATGTAGGGCATGCAATGTGTGCCAAAAATGTTCGAAGTCCTAAAGTGCACACATGCATATATGTCCATCTTCAAAGATGCATTATGTGCACTTGCAGAAAGTGTACTAGTTTTTCTATATATTTCATTAGACCCTAGTAAATTTTGTTTGGGAATGCTTGAAACACTTATTTTTAGGCACAAAAATAGAAAAGGGGTCTACAGACAAGTTGAGGAGCTCCAACCCAAAAAATCTTAAAGTGTTCCCAAAAGCGTATCCATATCTGAGGTTATGTTACCACCTTGTTAAGGGAAATTCAAAGTTGTACACAAAAACTAAGTTTGGAGGCCTAATTTTATGAGGTCTAATTATGATAGTTTTGTCAAGTTTTAAGGAATCAATAAGAAGACCTATGGATTTTGAGTCCAAGAGTTTAGGCAAAGTTTGAAAATATCAAGTTGCATCCCTCATTCCATGTTTAATTCAGAATGACCAAGTTTGATGAAATTGTGAGTTTGAAGGACAAGGGAAGTTGTCTTTGGGAGGGAAGAAAGTTGTAAACAACTTGGTGTAGTTGGATAGGAAAGTAAAGAGACTAAGGTAGAAATCCTCTTGAGGTAGTGTGACAAGGGAGAGCCCTAATAGGCTAGAAGAGATGCCTAGGCTTAATCCATTCTAGTTGCTTTAGTTTACCTTGTGTTTAGGTTGTTAGAAGTTATGGGTCTTATACCCTAGAAGCTCGAGGGAGGTATGGTTTTTAAATTATTTTTTCCTCTATGATGTTTTTATATCCATTTAAATTGTTGGAGGTCATAGATTTTCATTTGGCAAAAATTTGAGAAAGATGTTAAAAGGATGTAAATTGTCAGAAAAGTTGTCAAATAGGTCAAAGTGGTCAAGATCATGTAAATTGATGCCTTGTGTGATAAATAATGCCTAGAAATCATAAATGGATCATAGTGGACCAATTTAGGAAGTTCCCAAATGATGTAACTCAAAGTTGTTGAGAAATACAAAAGTTGTCAGAAACTTTGAAAAGTTGCTTGACAACTTTTTGACAAGAAAGCTACATAGCGCAAGAAAGAGGTTAATAGTTAAGATGAATTTCTAAAACCTCTCGAGGAACCTATAAGACCATGATGAAAGACCATTAAAATGGTTGGAAGTTGGATCATAGTGGACAAATATAGGAAGTTCCTAAATGATGTAAGTCAAAGTTGCTAAGAAATGCAAAAGTTGTCAGCAACTTTGAAAAGTTGCTCAACAACTTTTTGACAAGAAAGTTGCATAGCGCAAGAAAGAGGTTTATAATTAAGATAACTATCTGAAACCTCTTGAGGAACCTATAAGACCATGAGATAAAACCATTCAAAGGGTTGGAAGTTTTAAGAAGTGAGTTTTGAAAATTGAAAGGCACTAGTTGTTGTTCTAGTTTTGATAGTTTTGAGCTTTTTTAGTGCAAGAGTGTTTTAATGGGTTGAATCAATTTTGTTTCCATTTGATCTTTGTATTTAAAGTCCATATAGTTTTTTTTGATTTAGAGTGCAAGTTGATAGGAAGTAGATTGGTTGTAGTTTGAAAATTATTTGTAATTAGTTTGTTTGATGTTTTGTTTTGGTTTTTTTTTGTAAAATGACTCGTCCATAAATCCTCACTATGGAATAATCATGGCTTTGAGGGACATGGAGTTGGATTCTCTATATAGTGTATATGCAAAAGGAGAGGCCTGGACAAATTGGTTTTCCATATTTCAAGTGAAGCCCTAGGAAAAATTTCAATGGATGGCTAGGTGATTAAAGTGTTAGCAAGTGGGATTTGGTGGATTGAATGTGTCATATACTTCAATATTCAAGAGTTCAAGAATGAGGAGAGATGTGTGAGGAATCCTCATGCTAAAGGAAGAGGTTCCAAGACTAGTTTTTCTATGTATTTCATCAAACCCTAGTGAATGTTGTTTCAAAATGCTTGAAACTCTTGTTTTTAGGCATAAAAATAGAAAAGGGGTGAATGGAAAGGTTGAGGACACGAAACCCAAAAAATATTGAATTTTTCCCAAAAGGGTATCCATAACTAAGGTTAGATTACCACATTGCCAAGGGAAACTCAGAGTTGTAGCCCAAAAACTAACTTTGGAAGCCTTTAATTCTATTAGGTCTAATTAGGACAATTTTGTCAAGTTTGAAGGAATCAATAAGAAAACCTATGGATTTTGATTCAAAGAGTTTAGTGGAAGTCTAAAAACTATCAAGTTTTATCCCTCATTCCATGTTGAAGGCAGAATGACCAAGTTTGGTAAGATTGTGTGTTTGAAGGACAAGGGAAGTTGTCTCTTGGAGGGAACCAAGTTGTAAAAACCTTGGTATAGCTGGATAAGGAAGTAAATAGTATAAGGTAGAAATCTTATTTAGTTGGGGTGATAAGGGATAATCCTAATAGGCTAGAAGACAAGTCGAGGTGAGCCCTTAGAGAAGGAAAGGACTAGTAAGTAGATCATCCAACTTATATCAAATTCCTCTCCTTTTGTACATACACTGTACAAAGAATCCACCTCCATGTCCCTCAAAGCCATGTTGATTCCACAGTGAGGATTCATGGAGGAGTCATTTTACACAAAAAATGCCAAAACAAAACAAAAAATAGACTAATTAAAAATGATTTTCAAACTACAACCAAATTATTTCCTATCAACTTACACTCTGAATAAAAGGGCACTATATGAGCATGAAATACAATGATCAAATGTAAATAGAAGCGATTAAATTTATTAAAACACTCTTGCAATGAAAAACCTCAAAATTAGAACAACAACTCGTGCCTTTCAATTTTCAAAACTCACTTCTTACAACTTCCAACGCTTGGAATGATTTTTCCTCATAGTATTATAGGTACCTTGAGAGGTTTTAGATAGTTATCTTAACTATCAACCTTTTTCTTGTGCTATGCAACTTTCTTGTCAAAAAGTTGTCAAGCAACTTTTCAAAGTTGCTAACACCATTTGCATTTCTTATCAACTTTGACGTTTGTCATTTGGGAACTTCCTAAATTGGTCCACTATGATCCATTTATGATGTCTAGGCATGAATTAGCCCTTAGAACATTGATTTACATGATCTTGACCATTTTGACCAATTTGACAACTTTTGCAACAATTTACATTTTTTCACATATTTTTAAACCTTTTTCCAAATGAAAATGTATGACCTCCAACCTATGAAAAATGATGTAAAAACATCATAGAGGAAAAAATAAGTACAAAACCATACCTTCCTCAGGCTTCCAGGGTATAATACCCATAACCCCTAACAACCTAAACATAAGGTAAATTAGAATAAGTAGAATAGATTGAGCCTAGTCTAATCCTAGTCAAATCCACTTAGGAGAAAACACATATAATGTTATAAGGTGCAAACACAACTAACTGACTTGGCTAAGGTCAGTACAAGCCAAAAACCCACAATATAGAGCTAGGAATAGGAGTTAGCCTAGGTTCTCTTGCACCATACTCCCCTCAAAACAAAAGGTTCAATGCACCCTTAGATTGAGAAAGCTAGAGTTTATGCCCTGTTTCTTGAAGTCTACTTCTTTGGTCCATTTAGCCTCTACATCTTCTTGGGCATGCCACTTGACAAGATGTTCCCAATAAGTTGTTGTCCTAGTCTTCTTGTAAATCCTTGAGTCAAGTACCTTGTCATCTTCCTTAGGTGGAGGAGGAGTTAAGTTTAGGTTTTCTACATCTTGCATGACCTCCTTAATTATATGATTAGAATCTAGAGTAGGGCCTTTGTACCTAACCTGATACGCAACATTGAAAACTAGTGACAACCTAGTGTCTTTAGAAAGCTCCACCTTGTAGGTAGTTTTACAATACTTGGAAAGTATTTGGAAATGTCCCAACCTTCTCATTTGAATCTTGTGTGGAACTCCCTTCTGCAACCTTACTTAATTTAGATGGACCATCATAAGATGCCCAACTTGGAGTTGCACATCCCTTTTACTTTCATCCACTTTTTCTTGAGTTTCTTAGCATTGTTCGTTAAGATTTTCCTCATTGATTCATGGACTTCCCTCATGGAGTGGGAAAATTTCTCAACATATCCACTTCCTTTGGTATCATCCTTCAACTCTCAGTTCAAACACTCCTCTAGGATGCAACACATAAACAATTTCAAAAAGGTTCTTACCAGTTGATCTATTGACTGTATCATTATATGCATATTCATCCTACTCAATGAGTTGTTCCCAAACTTGTCCATATTCCTTAGTATGACACTTCATCAAGTTTTCAAGACTCCTATTAATGATGTCACTTTGACCATCTACTTGAGGATGATAGGAAGATCCAAAAGATAGATTTGTACCTAGTTTGTGCCACAAGGTTTTCCAAAAATGGCTCATGAACTTTGTGTCCCTATCTGAAACAATACTTAAGGGTAAGCCATGGATTCTTACCACCTCCTTGAAGAAAAAGTGAGTAATATGACAAGCATCATGAACTGTCTTACAAGGGATAAAATATGCCACTTTGCTAAATCTATCAACTACAACATAAATATTGTCAAACCCTCTTTTAGTCCTTGGAAATCCTACCATAAAGCTCATACTTAAGCACTCCCATGGCTTTCTAGGAATTGGAAGGGACAAATAAAAACCTATATTGGAAGATGTGCCTTTTCTATTTGATTTACCACATAACACTCCACATATTGTTTGATATCCCTATTTATTTTAGGCCAAAAGTAAAACCTAGTAACTAATTCTTATGTCTTATTGACTTCAAAGTGACCACTAAGAGCCCCATTTTTCTTTTCTTGAATCAAATTCTCCCTCATGTTTACCCTAGGAATGCATAGTTGGGTGCCCTTAAACCAAAAATCATTTTGCAAAGTGTATTCAGAAAACTCACCATGGAAATTGTTCTTATACTCTTTGCATACCTAGTAAATATCTACAAAATCTTCATGATCAACACATAGGTCCTTCAAGCTATCAATCTCAATACTCTGTAACTAAAACTCTTTCACTATTAGGAATCTCCTACTTAGGGCATTGACTACCTTATTCTGCACTCCTTTCTTGTCCTTGATGTTAAAAGTATAGGCTTGTAGATATTCTACCCATTTCATGTGCTTGCTATTGAGTTTTTCTTGGGAGTTGAGGAAACTAAGGGCTTGATTATTAGAATAAAACAAAAACTCCTTTGGAAGAAAGTAATTCCTCCACATCCTTAAAACTTGGACTAGAGCACATAACTCTAGGCCATAGGAAGATTACTTCCTTTTTGTATCATTTAGCTTCTCACTTTGAACAACCATTGGACTCCCTTCTTGGCTTAAGAATTCTCCAATTTCCATATTTCTAGCCTCACAACTATGAAGAGCTTGTTAAAACTAGGTAGAACAAGAATGGGCTGAGTTTCTATCCTCTTCTTGAGTGTATCAAGCGCATCATTTTCTTGAGGAGTCTAATAAAAAAAAATTTCCATTCCACCTTAGATAGTGTCTAACATAGGAGCACAAGTAGAACTAAAATGTTTGATAAATTTCATATAATATTGGGACAAACCATGAAAACTTCTCACCTCTATTACAATTCTAAGAATAGGCTAGTTTATGATGGCATTCACCCTACTCTGATCCATCTTGAGGTTCCTTTGAGACAAAAAAAACCCAAGGTACACTAGCTCTTTCTTCATGAAGTCACACTTCTCCAAATTGACCGTTAACTTTTCTTCATGCAATTTCTTAAAAACAATTTTAAATTGTTTAATATGCTCATCCTTGGTTTTACTGAAAATCAAAATTTCATCTAAATCAACAATAACAAACTTACCAATTGAATCCTTCAATACCTCATTTTTAAGCCTCATAAAGGTAGATGGAGCATTTGATAAGGCAAATGGAATCACAAGTCATTCGTACAAACCTTATGTGTTTTTGAAGGCTTTTCTCCATTCATTCCCTTCTCTAATCCTAATTTGGTGATAGCAACTTCTTAGATCTATCTTGGCAAAGTACCTTGCTTCCCCTAAATAGTCCATTAAGTCTTCAATCCTAGGTATTGGGAACCTATACCTAATGGTGATCCTATTTATGGCTCTTGAATCAATACAAAGTCTCCAAGTTCTCCCCTTTTTAGGTGCTAAAATAGTAGGCACAACACAAGGGATTATAGTTTTCCTAATTAGGGCTTGGTCTAAGAGTTCTTGGATTTTCTTAGCAATCTCCTCACTTTGTTGAAGGGTTATTTTATAGGTAGCTTTGTTATGAATGTTGGCTCCTGGGATGAAGTCAAATTTGATGGATAACAAGTCTCTTCAGAGGTAGGGTAGTAGGTTGTCCATTACTAATAACATCCAACTATTATTCAAGCATTTCTTTCTTGCCTTGTCAACAACTTCTTATTTAGGTTTTAGCACTAGTGCAAACCCTACTCCTTGTTGTAGTTTCACAATAGACACCTCATTTTCACATAAAAATGGGGCCCCCTAGTTAGAATATTCTATCCTAGGCTCATAGTCTAGAGCACTAGTCATTTTGGACCCTCCTGGGAATCTAGGACAAACCCTAATGCCTGACTAGGGAGGTCTGGGGAATAAAAATCTGGAGAAAAATGAGTTTTTACACATAATGTGCTTCAAGTGAGAATATGTGCACTGCACCCCACTCCGGGGATGCACACATGTGCACTTGCGCATGTGCACAACCCCGGAGGGTGTGCACTTGGGAAGGTGCACACCAGTGGGGGATGTGTACTAGGTTCTAGGTCTATATAAGACCCTGACCCCATCACATGTTCCCATTCACATCCACCTCCCTCCTAAGTGTGCACCTCCATACCTTTTGTAATTGCATAACCCCACTCCCTGTCATCCTACACCAGGACAAACAACACAAAGGTCAGACATCTTAATGAAAGTGCACACATGTACACCTTCACACAAGTTTGAAAACATAATAAAAATGATAACTCAAGACTCCTAAAGCTTATGAAGGTACACATATACGCACCTTCATAAGGTGTACATGTGCACACCTTCCCACACTCAATGAAAAAAAATATTTAAAAAATGCACAAAACCTTTAAGGGCCTATGAAGGTGCTTACATGTGCACCTCTAAAAGGTATGCATGTGTGCACCTGTGCACCCACAAAGAACATTTAAGTCAAACTTACTTCCCCCAAATGCATTGTGCATGTCCGTAGCTGTGAACATGTGCATGTCTGTACCTCACCAAGGTGTGCTCTTATGAAACTTCACAATTAGCCTTTTCTAAGACTAAGTCAATGCACTAGTACACTTGTAAAGATGTGCTAAAGTGCATACTAGGGTATTCTGAGGGGGAGGAATTATTTTTGTTATATTTTGTATAATTTTGACCTATTTGGTAGTTAGTTGGAGTCTATTTTAGGTCAAGTTTTTATTGTCTGATTAATTTTTTCCTCTCTTGTGCAAATCAGATGGCATCCTCATCCTCTTCCATGGTGGAGAAAATGGCTCCAAAATTGGTCCCATTCAAATATCAAGGGGTACCAAAAAAGTTAAGGTTTCAAGATGGACATGCAAAAATTAAGGAAACAGAACTCAAAGACATAGATTGGAACACATTTCTCATAATCTACAATAATCCCAAGGAGAGGTCTGCTATGGTATCTGCACTCATCTAGTTAGGGCTTGTCAATGTAGCATCTCATCCAACATCATTTCAATCCTCAGAATTGATAATAACCTTAGCTGAGCACTATATGACCAAAGAGAAGGTTGTAAAGAGTGTCACAAAAGAGATAGTCATGGACCTCTAACCCCAGAACATAGAAAAGGTGTTTCACCTTCCAAGGTCCAACCAATAGCTATAAGTCTCATATGAAGGGGCAAAGAGATGGTATAGGGAAAATAAGAAAGAGGCAAAGGAAAAAGTTCTATCCTCTTTCCTAATTGACAAAACACCAGTGGGCCGTCGAGTGGGAAAAGTTGATATGATAAGGGGATACATGAAGGGTGATATTGGGTATCCAATTGTACTTCTAAGTAGAGTTGTGGTCCTCCCAATGGTAGGTCACCTTCAAACTCGGATGGTCCATTTCATTGAAACCATTAGAATGATAAAGATGCCAATTGATTGGGATACCATCCTAAGTGACAGCTTGGATGAGAAATTAGTAGCTATCAAAGCTGACCCACACTTCTATATGATATCCTACATGGTGTACTTATTGGCAGCTAGTGCCACAGATTACCTAGGCCTTTATAGAAAGGGAAGTATGCAAGATGCAAATTCTTGGCCCTATATTGTATACCCATAATTGGTAAAGAAGATGCTCCCACTACAAAGTGTGGAATACAGAGTGGTGAATTATAGGTTTATTTTTGCAATCATCAGGTTCATAGAAGGAGACTACACAAAGAGAATGTTAGTAGACACAATAGCTAGAATCATATAGAAAAACACCTACTACATTTAATTTAAAATTTCACATATCTTCAGGTAGTAAGTACTCTAGAATACCCCAAGAATCTCCCAAGATAGCCATTAGATAGGGTCATACTCTTGGAGATTGTGCACCAACTTACTTTTGTATATGATAGAGTGAGAAAACAACATAAGAAGACATGAGTCTAGCCCATCATAATTGGTGCCTTCAAAGTGAACGAAAAATAGGATATTGCCACATTTGACTCTGAATGGGATCAATATCCTTTAGAAAAATACAACTCCCCTCACCCATTCTTTGATAACATTGGGATGGTACAACATCTAGTAGGGAAATAGTTCATACATGTTGATGCCCCAGAGGATCATTGGATGAACACAATAGATTACTATGATGTCTTAATAAGGGATTATTGTAGAATAAGTCTATACCTAGTAGAAAATGCACTAAAGATGAAGATTACCCTTAAGACTATGGAAAGGGATGCCAAAGATATCATGGATCCTTTGTATAATAGAGATAAAATTTGTGATAGGCCAATCATGAATGCAAAAATAGGGAGGGATGAAAATGATGATATAAATCATTGAGCCAGGCATGTGGTCAAATTGAAAAAAGAATGGATCAAGAATCCATTTAGAATGGATCCAATTCCTAAGGCCATACTCTTACAAGCCATAACTAGACTGATCAAAGACAAAAGTGCAAAGGTCACTATACCAACCTTCCCCATTCAATCCCTAGGGATGTCGAAAATGGTTCATCAACACGAGCAGGAGGTGTAGTACTTCAAAGCCAATCAAGGAAAGAAAAGGAAAAGGGTACCTCTTGTTGGAAATCTATAAGAGGAGTAACTGAGAGGGGAGGGGTGAATCAGTTACCACTAAAATAATTCTAGATCCCTTAGATGTCAATACAAACTTCCTTTTAACACACAACTTGGTTAGAACTAGATATTCACTGTAGCTCAGTTAACAAAGAAATATTAAGATATTAATGTGTATTGACCTTTAGTAACTTAGTTGTAGAAAGATAAAGCAATAAGAAAATAACATGAACATAAGAGACACCAATATTTGACGTCAAAACCCAATTTGGGAAAACCACCAATGCAACTAGTTACAACTTTTCACTCTTCTAAAGTGAGCCCTGTTAGGAGCTAACCTTGTTAAAGGTTACCAAACACACTGTTAGGTGTGACCCTATTAAAGGATTTGAATCACCCTGTTAGGAGTGGCCTTACTAGAGATCTTCAAGAAATTTCAATCTAGAAATGTCACCTTGTTAGAGGATTTTAAAAATGACTATAAAGTCAATTTTGTTAAGAGATTTATTCACTACTACAATTGTTAGAAAGTAACAATGATTGACTTGATTTATGAAGCAACTGGATTATAGATTCAGATCACTATTCTAGCTTATCCTTTGGATTCTTCCTGATCAATATATTCTTCATAGCTCCTTGTTCATGTTCTACCCTAAATCATATATCCTTCTTTATTCTCATCTTTTCTTCTTGCAAAATTTTTGGTTCTCCTTTCTTTAATCCACAAATTAACCTTTCATATATATGAAACCTAGTGTCAAGTCAGCTTGAACAACCTTTCAAATAAATAAATAACATCCACTGAGTCAGCTAGCATAAACCAACTAATAAAAAAATTGATCTAGTGAAGGTCGACTGACATTGAAGATTGGGTCTCTCGGTTACCACTGAGTTCCTTGGTAACCAACCTGACTTGGTTTATACTAAAATCCTTTGGTAACTAACCTAACTTGGTCTGCGCAAGAATCCCTTTGGTAACCAACCTAACTCAGTCTTCACTTGGTCATTTGGCTTCTTCTGATCTTTTTATTGGTGTATCCTAGAGTCTTTTGAACTTGGTTCCAACTGGTAGTGCTCGATTAGAGTTTAACATTTGTGTAACATCAATGAAAATATACAATTGAATAACTATTATCATCAATATTCTTTATTTTCATTGATGAAAATACAATATTTCATTAAGAAAAGAAAAAATTTGGAGAAAATATCAACAAATATCCTTAGTTTCATTCCAATTCTCCATCCATGAGAACTCCCTCTACCATCTTTTCTTAAGGCTGTGTCAGATCAAGTTCTCCCTCTCATAGATTATTATCTCTTATTCTTCTCTGATTACATCAAATACTCCTTCAATGAATATATGACATGATTCCCTCTATCTTTGACATCAAATGCCAAAGATTCTATATAATGAGTTTTCAATGTACCTGATGTACTGATTCATATGCAATGAGCTCTGTCTCCTTTGCATCAACTTGATAGATCTTCAATGTTGATTGGTTGATGCATCACTAATCTATACTCTAGTGAGCATCTCATAAGGGAATGACCCCTAGCTTTCCTCTGAGATACAAAAATGCATCTTTAGGTAATGGTTTGGTAAATATGTTAGCAACTTGCTCCTTTGTGTTAACATATTCTAATATAACCTTTTTGTCTTGAACTAGTTCTCTTAGAAAATGATACTTAATTTCAATGTGTTTTGTCTTGGTGTGCATCACCAGATTCTTGGATATATTAGTTGCACTTGTGTTATCAAAATAGATAAACACTAGATCCATGATTTCTTCCTTCATTCCTGATAACATTTGCTTGATCCACATAATGTTGGAACAATTAATTACTATAGCAACATACTTTACCTCTATTTTACATTGAGAGATGCAATTCTTCTTTTTGTTAGTCCAAGATACTAACCTTTTTTCAAGACATAATGCTCCTCCACTGGTGCTCTTCCTATCATCAATGCTTCCAGCCCAATCAACATCAGTAAAGGATTTCAACTCAATGTTTTCTCCTTTCTTGTACCATAAACCATAGTCTTGAGAACTTTTTAGATATCTCGTAATTCTTTAGATTGCCATCATATGATTTTCCCTAGGATTTTTAGAGAATCTTGCAACTATACCAACTACTAATGCAATATCAAGTCTTGTGTGAACAACATACTGAAATTTCCCAATCATAGATCTATAGGTAGTCTGGTTTACCTCTTTTAAATTCTCATGCTTGGTAGTTTATCTCTAGTAGACATAGGTGTTCCAACTAGTTTGGAATCTTCCATTCCAAAGGTCTTCAATATTTTCTTGATATATGTAAATTCCATCCTTCATTTGATGAACTTGTAAACCAAGAAAGAATTTTATTTCTCCAAACATTGACATTTCAAATTCTTTCCTCATTTCTTCAAAGAATTACTTACATATATCATCATGAACTATAAATAATATAACATCCACAAATAATTCCACTAACAATATCTTATTTTGAGGTCCTTCTTTGATATATAGACCACTGCTAACATTGGTTCTTTGAAAAAAAAGAAGTTACTAGATATCCATCAAGTCTCTCATACCATGCTCTAGGAGCTTACTTCAGACCATATAAATCTTTGTGTAACTTATAGACCATGTCTCTTTTGTTTGGATCAATTAAACCTTTAGGTTGATCAATGTAAACTTCATCTTCCATAATTCCATTCAAGAAAGATGATTTTACATACATTTGGTACACTTTGAATGCTTTAAATGTAGCATATGCAAGTAGTGTTCTGACTCTTTCAAGTCTAGCAATAGGGGAAAATATTTCTCCATAGGCCTTTCCTTCTTCTTGAGCATAGCCTTTGTACACTAGCCTTGCCTTGTTTCTTAATACTTTTCCATTTTTATTCAATTTGTTTCTGAATACCCACTTTGTACCAATTTTACATTTTTGACCTTGGGTCTAGCAACAAGAGTCCAAGTATTGTTCCTTTCAATTTGTTCAATCTCTTCATTTATTACCTCTATCCAACTTTCATTATTTAATGCATCTTTTATAGTTCTAGGTTCAAATTGAGTAAGAAAACATGCACATTTTAGTTTGTTCCTTGTCATTGTGCCTTGTGTCTAATCTCTAATTATTTTCTTAGGTGCATGATACCTTCTGACATATCTAGCAAGTACAAGGATCTCTTGTCTCAGTCTTATGTCTCTTTTGATATTTGTTGACATCCTTTTGCAGTAATTTTGCAAAGGCACTGAGATAACGTGCCACTCTATTGCATTTTGGGATCTTGGAAATCTTTGTGTTTTGTTATATTTGCACTATGTTATAAAGTTCCTTGGGTGGTTTCACGTTGGCCATATTTTCAATCTTCCTTTGTCAAGTGAGTGTTTCTTCCATGACATTAGCCTCATGATGTGTTGACAACATGTGTCATTATAGGTGTGTGTTTGCACTTCTTTTGCACTCTTGATGTTCTTTCTACAAGAGATATTGTATTTAGTTTTAGTGTTCATGTCTTACCTTTCAGCATTATAGGGGGGTTATGTTGGTTCTATTTCTTTCCTGGTTTGATGGAGTGAGCTATGCATTTAGTATTTGATCCTATGTATTAGGTGATTGCAGTGGCTAGATACCTATGCATTTCGGTGAGATGGACTATTTACCATATAGACATTCTTTCATTTCTATTTTTGGAGGACATGAAGATACCTTCCATCTTCGATTGATCAACTCTTCATACTTAGTCTTCTCTACCCAGTCATTTTCTATACAATGGAGGTTCTTCAGATCAACAATTTAACAATGTTTACAACTTCATGCTTTAGTGGTGTTCTTCATGATCATCCTTTTTTTCCTATCTTTTGGAACATTTTATTTCCATCTCTTTTTGGAGTAGGGTGTTTTCCCATGTGTGTAAAGATTTGGTTGTTCTTGGATACCTCATCAGGCCTTTTTGTCGGGACCCAAATTTTCTTTTAGCGATAGTTTCTAGGTTTTGAGCTACTCCCTAAGTTTATCTTAAGGGGGTTTGTTAGAGTAATAAGATATTTCCTTATTAATTAGATTATTTTGATTTAATTATTAAGTCACTTATTATCTCCAGGTTACTTAAGCTAAAGTTTATAATAATTAATTATTTTATTAATTATTATCATGCAACCTAGGCTTTACCTGTTAGGGTTTTGATCTCTTTTATAAGGATGATCTCTCTTTGTAATAGGAATTTATTTTTTTCTTATCAAGAATGTCTCATCTATGGATCTAGAAATTTTAGCCTCCATACCCTTTTTCTTTTGTCTTCTGTGATAGGTGTTTGCATGAAGGTGGTTGTTGGGAGCTATGGGGTTGATCTTTCATCAACTTCAATAAAAGGTTTTATGAATTTCTAAACTTTTCTCTGTTTCTGCTAACTGAGACTTGGTTCCCACAAACTTTGACTCAAGTTCCTCTATCTGGGACTTGGTTCAAAATATCTCTAGCTCAGGGTGCAATGCTTGCAACTTGATTGACACTAGATGTAACTCAGGTTACACTAGCTACGGCTCAGTTGACACTCCAGACTTGGGTGATTCGGGTGGAGAAATATATTGAATACTGGGTAAACTATCAGAATCAAAATAGAATTTTTTTTCTATAGTCTTCATGTTCCTTGTTGATTTGTTCTTCATTCTTTTCAAAAAAATCATCAATTTTCACACATGCACTCTCTATAATCTTGTGAGTAGCAAGATTCAAGAATTTATATGCTTTGTTAGAATTAACCTCAGATAGAAATAATAGTTACATGCAAATATAACCAATACTAGAAAATAGTAGAATGCATAGAAGAGAACACAAGACACCAGGATTTAACATGGATTAACCTTGAAAAAAAATAACAGTTACATGCAAATATAAACAATATAAGAAAATAGTAGATCACATAGAAGAGAACACAAGACACCAAGATTTAACATGGTTCACCCAATCCCTAGGCTATGTCCACCAATAGCAAGTCCAATATTATTATTATCTAGTGATTACAACCTTATTACAATCTGTAATCACTTACAGCTCAATATTGCCACAAGAACCAATTTTTGCATGGTCCATGATGGATCTATTTCTTCTTTCCGCTATACCATTCTACTGAGATGTACCAGGTGTAGATACATGTCTTTTGATTCCTCTTTCATTGCAAAATTCATGAGAGATGAAATCTCCTCCTCTATCTGATCTTAGGAATTTTAGCTTCTTACCTATTTCTTTGTCAACTCTAGCCAGATACCACTTGAATTTTTGAAAAGCTTCATATTTATCATTTAGGTACATTATCATCATCATTCAAGAATAATCATCTACAAACAAAATGAAATATTGATCTCTACTATAGCTTTCAATACCTATGGGTCCACAAAGATTTGTATGAACTAGTTGTAGGATTTCTTCAATATTGAAATTCTTAGTTTTGAATCTTGTTTTACTCATCTTTCCAATATGAAATTGTTTGCATATGACCATTTTAGGTTTCTTTAGACTTGGAACACCTCTTACTCTTATGTTCTTGCCTATAGTAACTAGATTATCATAGTTTACATGACACATCATTTTATGCCATAACTAATTTTCATCTACTTGTGTCAAAAACTATGACCCTTCAATGAGATCAATATAGAATAGATTACATTTAGTCTAATTTATAGTTCCAACTAGATTTCCTTTACTATCAAAAAGCTTGGCCTTCCCATTCATGAATTCTAACTTGAATCCAATATTGTGCAGCTGTGCCACACTTATAAGATTGTGTCTTAGCCCTTAAACCCAATAAGCATTCTAACATTTTATTCCATTAGTTAATGCAATGTGACCTTTCCCCTTCACATAACATGGTTTGCTATTTCCAAATTTGACACTTCCACCATTAGTGGTCCAAGTGTTCAAACTTAGTTTTATCACAAGTCATGTGATGAGAGCAGCCACTGTCTATTATCTAGGTATCATTCTTGCTAACATGAGAAATAATTGCCATATTTTTATTTTCCTAATCATTTGATTAATTTTTAATAGCTATATACATAATTTCATCTTCACCATCACTATCTAAATCTTTAGCAATATAACAAGATTTCTTACCTTTGTCTTTGTAGTCTTTCTAGCTCTTGAAATATTTCTTCCCTTTGAACTTGCTGGATTTTTTGTCATCTTTTCTTTCCTTGTTTGAACATCTTGTAACAATGTGACCAACTTCTTCACAGGAGAAACAAATCAATTGAATTTTTCCTTTATATTTACCTTTGTCTTTTGGTAACCTTCTTGCAATTAGGGCTTCAATGACTTCAAGATCATCATCATATTCTTCTTCCTCTTCACTATTAGACTATTTTTCTTTTGAGTTTCCTTCCTTTCTACCAAGATTTAGTTTTTCTTTGAACGTTGATTCTATGTCGTGAGATCCGAGAACATAGTTATCAAAGTTAACTAACTCAAAAGTTGTCAACCTTCCCACTAGTGCATCCAAAGTTATGTCATTTTTGGGATCACATCTCATCACTTGAATAGCTAAAATTCTAATTGCATAAATAGGAAGAAGAGTCATTAATACCTTGTGGACCAAAGTTGTATCTTCTCTTTTTCCACCTCAAGTTTTGATTGCACTTAGACTTGCTTTGATTCTCTCATTGTATTTTACAATGTTTTCATCTTCTCTCATCTTCATCTAATCAAATTGACCTCTAAAAATTTCTCCTTTTCTTCTTCTCACATTGTCATCTCCTCCATAGATATTTTGAATCTTGTTCCACATTTCATGAGCAATAGGACAATCTTTGACTTCATCAAATTCAGCATAATTGTGAGCAAAAGCAATGTCAATCATCATTGTGTTTTGATTCTTCTTTTGTTCCATTTGATCCGTAGTCAAAGGATTAGGAGGTGTCACATACTTGTTTTCTAGGGATTTTAGGTTTGTGTCTAGAATAGTATCCAAATGAAGCTTCATGAGTTCTTTCTATGCTTTGAAGTTGTCTTTTTTCAACTTGGAAATCTCTCTTCTATAAGACATCTTGATCTTTTAGCTTAGGTCCTTGAAACCTTTTTTTGCAAGCACCAAAAGATTTGATACCAATTCTTGGAAATATAAGAGGAGTAACTAAGAGGTGACGAGTGAATTAGTTACCACTAAAACAATTCGAGATCCCTTAGATGTCAATACAAACTTTCTTTTAACACACAAGTTGGTTAGAACTAGATATTCATTATAGCTCAGTTTAATAAAGTAATATTAAGATATTAATGTGTATTTACCTTTAGTGACTTATTCATAGAAAGATAAAGTAGTAAGAAAATAAAATCAACATAGAAGACACCAAGATTTAACATTGAAACCCAATTTGGGAAAAATACCAATGCAACTAGTTACAACTTTTCACTCTTCTGAAGTGAGCTCCATTAGGAGCCAACCCTATTAAAGGCTACAAAGGACACTGTTAGGTGTAACCCTGTTAAAGGATTTGAATCACCCTATTAGGAGTGACCTTTTTAGAGCTCTTCAAGAAATTTCAATCTAGAAATGCCACCTTGTTAGAGGAATTACAAAATTATTGTTAGGTCAACTCTGTTAAGAGATTTATTAACTGCTACAATTGTTAGAAAGTAAAAATGATTGACCTGATTTATGAAGCTACTAATTTATAGATTTAGATCATTATTCTAGCTTATCCTTTGGATCCTCCCTGATCAAGATATTCTTTGCAGCTCCTTGGATGTTCTTCCCTAAATCAGATATCATTCTTTATTGGCATCTTTTCTTCTTCCACACTTTTTCATTCTCCTTTTTTTAATCCACTACTTGACCTTTCATATATATGAAACCCAATGTCATGTCATCTTGAATACCCTTTCAAATAAACAAATAAAATCCACTAAGTTGGCTAGCATAAACCAACTAATAAACAAAATTGATATGTTGACCTTCTATGGCACTGAAGACTGGGTCTCTCGGTTACCATTGAGTTCCTTGGTAACCAACCTAACTTGGTTAACACTAAACTAATTTGGTAATTGACCTGACTTGGTCTGCACATGGATCCCTTTGGTAATTGACCTAGCTTATTCTTCACTTGATCACTTGGATTCTTCTGATCTTTTTCTTGGCATATATTGGAGTCTTCTAAACTCAATTTCAACTAGTAGTTCTTGGTTAGAGTATAAAATTTGTGTAACATGAAAGAAAATATACAATTGAATAATTGTTATCAACACCTCTAAGTTCAAAGAGATAAGTAGGTCAAGAATCTCCACAATAGGAACAAACTAAACATGCACAAGTTGAGTCTCAAGCTGAGGCTAAAGCATAAGAGCCTTTAGAGCAAGCACAGTCAAAACAACCAGAGGAGGAAAAAGTAGAGGAGTAGAGGGTTCCACCATTGACAACTATAGAGGAAGAAGCCTCCCCATAGGCTTCGAAGAAAAGAAGAATGGAAACAATAATGGTGGGAACATAGAGGAGGATACTAAAGAAGAAAAGTATTCCACCCCCACAGGTGCTTGAGATAATCCAAGAAGCTAAGGATGAAGAAGAAGGGGAGCAAATATAATTTTTCCCCTTGAGCCAAAGAGCCTGCTCGACCAAAGATATAGAGGAGGAGAGGATAACAAGCTCCACAAAAACACCTCCATCTACTCCAAGAGATCCTATCCAAGTGTCAACTTTAGAGGATTAACATTAGAATTAGATAGTAGAGATGGAAGGTGAAGGAATTAATGTCTTCAACCTTTATGACTTTGACTTAATGCCACTAAGCACTGAGATGGTGGGAGAGAAAATTAGAGATAATCCCATGAGAGAATCCTTAGGAGAGGATTGGAATCAATTGCCACCTCTACCTCAAGGACCTTTGGGCATTGCAGGACCACCATCTTAGGATTTTGTAGTTTTGGATTAAGGGTCAATGACTCCACTTCCTTTGAGAACTCAAGAAGAAAAAAAAGATCAAACAACTAAGGAAGGGGAGTTCCAACAATAAGATGCTAATAAATTATGCAAGGAAGGAAAACTTCTAGAAGAAACTCACCAAAATCCTTAGGATATAGAGGCTAGGACCTTACCCCAACAAGATACAAAGACTCCAATTGAAGATCTTCCTTGTTACAAGAAAAGTCTAGAGAGGAGTGATAAGGGAAAGGAGCCTTCTCAAGAACCAACCTCTTCATCCAAGTATATGTAACCCATGGGAACTACACTAGAATGGCTAAAGAGGGAGGTTGTGTTTTGTCAGAATAGGAAATTGGACTTGACAATAGAGGAAGGAATGAAGGAACATATTAAAGCAGTGAAGAGGCCTAAGCCACCTAAGGGTGATGCAATAACATTGGCCTTTATCATGAAGAACCAAGATTAGGACCTGCTTGCACATATTTACATTCTTCCTCCTCATTCTGACATAGAAGAACTAACTCTGAAAGATTACCAAATCAAGGAGGTCATGTTGGGAAGCCCCATGGTGGATACAACCAAAGTGATGATCACTATGGGTATGAAGGAAGTGTTTAGGCATATGGACCCAGATGAATCAAAGTTAACAATACTATGAAAGAAGAATGGACTATTGAGAGGCTATTTGAACAAAGTTGTGGGCACAATTAACCTAGAAAATCCAGAGATCCCTCTCGAAGCAACACTAGGAGGAAAAGGGATAGGACAACAGTTAGATATGTTAAAATATATAGTCCACCAATATAACTAAGAGGGAAGGGGGGGGGGGTGGGGGAGGGGGTGAATCAGTTTTCCAACTAATAGCACAATTATTGGAACCTTTTTAAACTTTAACCATATGAGCAATATAATCAAAAACTACAATAAGATACTCATGAAAAATAACACCATATATGTTAACTAGGGAAACCCTTGATCAGAGGGAAAATCCTCGTTGAGGATGGTACCCACAAGATGATGTACTAATATAAATATTCCTTGCTAGAGGATGGACCGCGTTAGGATTCAATAACAATATTTAGTACATATCAATCCCTATTAGGAGAATTGGAATCTTGGTTAGGATATTCCAACCCTATTAGGAGCCGTGCCAACCGTATTAGGAGTTATAGAAGACAGATGGACCCACTATCCAAATAGCTTCAACGGCAAGACCAAAGAACCCATTGTCCAAATGATCTCTATATTAATCCTTGCAGAATAATAGAAATGAATAGTACTACTCCTACCTCTTTCTCTGTCCTATCAACTAAACTTTTTCTCCTTCTGATCTTCTAACCAAATAAAAAATGTCGCATCCAATAATCCCTTGGATCTCTTACTCACATTCACCATAAACTCTGCTCCTTTTCACACTTCACATTCAATACAATTATTACTTCCACTACATTAAAAACAAGGAAACCATCTTTTCTTTATAGTGTATCTTCAAGATAATTCCTTGAGTCAGCCTTGAGGCTTTCCCAATTAATTATAATATCACTATCAGCTCACATTCTATACAACTTATCACATGTGTGACAGTAGGGCTTGCACATTCTTTGACATCATCATCAAACTGGATTATGCCATTGGCCAACCACACATCTCTAGATTATATCTCTATTAGAAGATATAATGAAAACATCGAAAATGACTTCTCAAGTACTCTATCTTTGTACTGCTCTCTATAAATTAGGCATAGCTTCTATAAATCTTCAACTTAGATACTATGCATTAAACCTTAACATCAAGACACAACATTGAACATGTCCATGAATACACATCACTAGATAATCAAAACATTGTCCTTACAAATAAGAACTCTATCCATTGCTCTATCAGTCTTCATAGACTTACTACTATGTTGACATCAATGAAAAATATAGTCATGAATGCAACATGTCAATACTCTTCAATGCTTATGATACTCCCCCAAAGGAATATCATCAGCATTCATGCTAACAAGATCTATTTTTGGAAGCATGTTAGCAATGACATGATAGTTTTGAGGAAAAAGATATATAGATCATATAGGGAAATTTGAGCATAGTGCACCACATCTAGTCAAGTTCTGACAAGTTGGTTTCTATAGTGAACCAAGATTTTGGGCTAATGGATGAAGTGCATATGTAGGCTAAGGACTTACAAATGTTAAAATCAATACATGACCAAAGGTATCAACTGCTAATGGAGGTATATATTGTGGATGAGTTAGATAAGCTCAATGATTAGATATAGAAGATATTGGTAGGTAATAAAGTAATGGAGGGATTGTCTGAAGAGATCTAGTAGATTAAAGATAAGGCTCAAGAGAAATTTTTGGAAGCAGAGAGGTATTATAACACCACCTACCTTGACATTTTTGAGGATGCGTCAAAGACCAATGTTTTTTTAGTGCAATCAGTATTTCAATGATTCTGAGGAACTTTTGAAGAAGCTTCATCAAAAGATGACATCAAACAAGCCTTCAAAACTGAAGAAGCATTATTAGAACTAAACACCAAGCTTGAAGGTTTTGTGGAGATAAGGATAGAAGTAAGAAATTACCAACATGTGGTAAAGAATAAATATAAGTCTTTGGATCTACCAGAAGCTATCCTAGTAGCTGAGATGATAGAGAAGTTCAAGAATAAACATCTATACATCAATTTGGTGTAGAGAGGGAAAAACCCAGAACCTGGAAATCAAGTTTTGAGAGTTCAAATTGTTTTGTATTTTTGGTACCATTAGCAAGGTGCATAGGTGGATAGGTTTTTTTTTCATATAGGTGCACCAACAGTTTTGAAGTGGAAGTAGTGCACCAAAAATTAACTGCTAGTTGCTAATTTAGAGCATTCCATGAACCAAAAACACATTTTGACGATAGTTCAACTCCCATAAATTCCCAGAGAAGGCTAAACTTCCATTTTAGAGCTTCTAGAGACTCCCAAATCATCTTACAACTACATTCTTCTTATCTTCTCATTCCTTCAATCTTTTGTGTCATGTAAAGGCTCATGCACCCAGTGATAGATATAAACAAGGGTCGAGACCTACTTAGCAACATTTAGAGAGTTAGTTTGTATATAATTAGATTTGTTTTATAATTTTTTAGCATGAGTTTGCATTTTAAGAGATCTCACTCCTAACACAAAGGGAGGAGATGTTTTCTTATAAATACATGGATGTAATATGTACTCTAGGCTATTATTTTCATGTAATAATATAAACTATTGGTGCTCTCATTCTAAGTGTAGTTATTCTTGCCAGAGTGTATTATTTTTGTGAATGCATGTTCATGAATAATAATGGAGCCAATGGTTCTATTGTATTGTTATGATTGGGTGACCTTTTATTTCTAGTGTTGTTCTCATGCCAATGAATTCCACTAATGTAATGAATTGGAGAAAGGATCATTTTTGTTCTTGCATAGCATCTTGTCTTGCATGAGCGCATTGTTGTCACAAAAAGTTTGCACCCTTGTCCAAATTTTGTACCTAAGGACAAACTTGTGAAACATGGAAACAACATCCAAGCTATGGGACTTGAACTATGAGGTTGAGTCTCCAAAGAAGGTTAGCTTCCTTTGCTAATATGATGCACCTAACTACTCTTGGAGAGGAAAAGGAAAAATGAATGCATGAAAGAAAATCTACCTACTCTAACCTAAAGGGGTGATGCAGCAAAATAGAGTGTTTGATCTTATCTCTACCCATAAATGCACAATTAACCAGTTATAACCTTAAGGAATACAGATTCAGACATCACTTAATTCAACAACCACATGTAGATCAAAAAATAGAAGAATGTTATAGGAAGAACTTCACTTAATATCATTCAAATGTCAAAAGTAGATACAATCATGCAAATTGAAGAACACAAACAAAGATATTAACTAGAGGCAAATAACTTTGCATGGTGTGCTAATGGGTAAAAGAGACTCAACAAGGGATTACAATGGTTTAGAGGCATGAAATTATAGTAGTATGCATGAAAGCAATACTAGAGAATCAGAGAAAGATCAATCCTTACAAATATTACAAAATATGCCTTTATAGCTCAGGCATAACTGAAATTTTTCTAATTGGAGTTACTCCACAACTACTATCTTAAATGCTTAGAGAATAATCATACAGCTCTGGAGAAAATCTAATCTTGGCACAGATTCAAATACAATGATATTCAATATTTTGCCAAAATAGAGCCTTGAGATGATAGAATGGTGCCATTAAGTCACCCTGACCAGGTAGATGGATGAAACTAGAGGTGGTGGAGTGTTTTCTTTTGTTTGCAAGGCATGGCATTCATTGGAGAGTGGTTGGAATCGATCATGAAGGTTGGATTGTGCAAGGAAAACATCTCTTTCCCATAGTGGACTTGACAAACCAGCAAAGTCAATAGGTCAACTGAGTCCTGCAACCAAGATGGGCTACAGGGGCCAATAGTTTTATTTCTTTTCTCCACCCTAGAAAGTCTCCACACATTTGAAAATATTATTTAAACTAACCGCACCACCCTCAAACTTAACTGCGATGGTTAACAAAAAATGTCCACCCAACTACCAATCCTAACTGCAGTGTTATCCCCTTGGGCTCGCAAAGACACATGTCCTTTGGGCTCTTCCCCAAAATTTCTAAAATCCTCACAATTCTATAATCCTGGAAAGTGTTGATCATCGATCTACGAAAGATCGACGATCGATGAAAATCTTTGTCGTCACTATGCCTTTCCCATTAATACTTTCAGCCCACAAAATTCTCAACATCCACCTCAACATGACCTAGCATCCAACTGGCACCACTTTTAACCCTGGCAGCCCACATGGAAGGATGGACCCACTAGTCCATATGTCACAACATCGCTTCTTTGCATTGTCAAAAAATCTAACAAAAAATAGAATGCGGGAAAGCGACTGCCAATAGAATCCTAGCCATATTCCAATTCATATTGGCATGTCAACCTACTAATTTACTTCATCTTTGGCTCATGGAAATATGACCCATATGCCACATGGAAACGAGGTTCTTGCCCACTTTATTTAATGGTCATTCACTTTGAGGAAGTGGGAAAATGCTTGTCGTAGATTTGTGCAAGATTTGACGGTGTGGAAAATTGTAGGAGGCCAAAAGAAAACTTAAGAGGATGTGAAAATATTACAAGGATCCTTATTTAATTTATTTCATATTTCCATGGCATTTCAATATTTAAAAAAATGAGAAGTGCTTGTTTACAATTTGAATTCAAATGTGCTGATTTTGGCAAGAAGGGCAAATTTGGCCAACAATTCTGGTGACTCAAAGGGGATGCAAGCTAGCTATGCATAATACCAGTGGCCTAAAGCATCCATTGGGTTACAAAGTCATAGAAAATGTGAGAATCCACCATCAAAACCCTAAAATTGCAGAAAACATACCTAGGAAACCTCAAAACTGCCTCTCTACAACTAGAACCAGGAACCAAAAATCCTCTGCAACCTCTGCAAAACACATGTGCTCATGGACTTATTTGAAAAGAAGAAACAAGAAAGGAACTAACATAACTATATACATGAAGTACTCATCTTTTGTTAGAAGTAGGACTTAAGATATATTCCATTAACTGGAATAGGCAAAATTTCACCATTGGGCCTACTTAATTGAAAATAATTGGCATATTTGCAACTGATAACCACATAGGGACCACTCTATAGTGTATCAAATTTTGAGTGCCTCCCTAGTTTTTCCCTATCTGCATCCCATTTTAATACTAGATCACCTTCTCTGAAGATTCTAAGCCTAGCCTTCCTATAAAAACTCTTTTTCACCTATTGTTGATGTGTTTCTAGGGTCTGCATGGCTTGTTTCCTTTTCTCTTCTAGTTCCATTAGTTCTACCATTCTTACTATCATGGCATCATTTTCCATTAACTCCAACTGATGATCCAATTCTAGAGATGAAAATTCTAATGAAATTGGAAGGCTTGCTTCTCTACCATATACCAACATAAAGGGTGAATTTCCTATGGCCTTCTTAGGTGTTATTCTATCAGCCCATAGTGTTGTTTTCAACTTTTGATGCCAACATCCCTGGTTGTCCTCTATAGTCCTTTTCATAATCCTAATTAAGTTTTTGTTAGATGAATCAACCAATATGTTACCTTGAGGATAGTAGTTTGAGGATGTGCTCAAGTAGATATTATGGTCAACTACCCATGCACAAATTTGAGCTACTACAAAAGATTTTGTATTATCTAAAATAATGGTTGAAGGGGCATCCAACCAGCTCTCTTCTCACTAATATCTTTACTCAAAAGAAAGTCCTTCACACTAGCATGGTGTACTAACAAATGGATCTTGTTATGGGATAGAAGGTGTCTAAACTTCTTCAAAGCTCTTATGATTGCAAGAGCTTTCTTTTCTACATAACTTTATTTGTTCTCATATTCCTTAAGTCTTTCACTAAAGAAGGAAATAGGTTGTTCTTCATTCTTTTCATTTGTTTGAGTCAAGATAGCAAAGATACTTGACTCACCACCTAAAGTATAAAGAATGAAATCCTTCTCAAAGTTTGGGTTGATGAGAGTAGGGGTTGAGGCTATTGATGCTTTAATTTCTTCAAAACTTACCTTCCCTTCCTTGGTCCATGTGATACCTGTATTCTTTTTCAGCATGGCTATAAGAGGTTTCACCATGGTAGCCAAATTAGGGATAAACCTTGTCACAAAATTTATTCTACCAAGAAAACTTTGCAAACCTCTCTTATGACTAGGAAGAGAGAGAGAAAGTAATGCCTTTTTTCTGCCTGGATCAATGGTTAAGTCATCCTTTGATACAATGTGTCCTAATAATTTTCCTTGATTGGTGGCAAAGACACACTTGCTTGGGTTAAGGGATACCCAAAACTCTCTACACCTTATGAACACTTTCTTGAGATGACCAAAATGATCTGCCATATTTTTTGAATAAACTATGATATCATCAAGGTAAACCAATACAAACCTTTCAATCATGTTTTTGAAGGCCATCTCCATTTCCTTTTGTAATGTGGCACCTACATTTGTTAGCCCAAAATGAATCTTACTATAAGCATAGGTACCCCACTTGGTGGTGAATGCAGTCTTGTATCTATCAGACTACTTGACCTACACTTGATTGTAACCAGAGAATCCATCAAGAAATGAGAACCTCTTTGAGCCACTGACCTTGGACAAAATCTGCTCTGTGGAAGGAAGGGGATGATGATCTTTAAGGGAAGCTTGGTTAAGATCCCTAAAATCCACACATAATCTAATTTCTCCATTCTTCTTCCTAATAGGGACAAGGTTTTCTACCCATGATTAGTGCTTGATAGGAAAAATTATATTAGCCTCAATTAACTTGGATAGATCTTTTCTCATTAATGGCTCAATTTTAGGATTCATCGGCCTCTTTTTTTGTCTTACTGGTTTGACACCATCAATTAAGTCTATGGTATGCGGAAACAAACTTGGGTCGAAACCTTTAAATCATCATATGTCCAAGAAAATATATCTTTAAATTCTTGACATAGATGAATGAAATTTTCTTGCTCAATTTCAAAACATACCTTCCCCATGTTTGAGGTCTTTCCATTAGCAACCACAACTGGTGTATAATCATCTTTGTTAGTAGCTAGGTTCATGACTCTATCTCTTGCTTGGTCATCAGGGTTGAAGGCACTCTCTAAGGTAATGAGACCTTTAGCAAATTTATTAGAACTAATAATGATAATCTGATCTAAATACTAGCCATGTAACCTTGATTGATTCCTCTATGATAATTCTACTTCATTCTGGAAGAAACTTACAATTTGTGCATTAGATTCAAACACTTTCCAGTTGGTGTTGTTGTTAGGAATTGCAGGTCTAACTACCACTCTGATCTGGTGCTTCTTTCCAGCTTAAGATTCCTTGGCACATTATAAGATGCACCTACTATTGCAAGCCTATCAGCATGCCTATTTTATTTTCTAGGGATGCTATGACTATTAAATGCATTGAAACTTTCAAGAAATTCCCATATTCTATGTTTATAAGACTTGAGCAAGCCATTCTTAGTGATATTCTAATTTATTACCTGATTGACCACCAACTCACTATCTCCATATACACTTAATGTTTGAATTCCTCTTTTTTGAGAAAGTGGAAGACCCTAAATCAAAGACTCATACTCGGCCACATTATTAGTACAACTAAACTAGAGCCTAAAGGAGAAGTAGTACCTTACTTGTGCAAGAGAAATCAGTATCACCCCCACCCTTGATCCATTCTTATTCCTCAATCCATTGAAACACATACTCCATATCCCACTCATATCTTCTTTGGTTTTCATAAGGTTAGGGATAAGAGCATCCTTTTTCGACACATAGTATGTACCAAAACTGGTCTCAAGGGTTTTTGATATGGGATCAAATTGATATGCATTATCCCATTCAACTAAGAGAAAATTAGATATCTCTGCTAGAGAAGTGGCGGGCTCATTCTTTATGTCATTCTCATCCATTTCTAGGATAGTGCAATTCATATTGATGAGATTAGGGGTGTAGGGTTCAATATGATGGAGGGCTAGAGGCTATACTCTGAATGAAGCCTTGGTCCCATATCTTGTTCTAAAAAACATATATGACCAATTAGAAGATATGTAACCAACTATTTGGGTAGTGAAGTCTCTTGATAGATAAATGGAAAAGTGTGGCTTGACTTCAGCAACTAATATATCTTGAGTTATAGTACAACTAGGGCATGCATGTAGGGCCATTTCCATGTTCTTAAGTATCCCTATAGTCTTGACAATACTACCATCCAACTATAATACATCCCTAACAATGGGTTCATATTTCATTTCTAAAGTACCAAAAACACACTTAGGCATCATTGAACTACTAGCCCCTAAATCAATCATGCAATTGTGGACTAGCTTATCCCCTATAATTAGAGAAACATAAAAAGGAGGAGGTCTAACCTTTTTACTTGTTTCTACCTCCTTTGGTGGTTGTACTAGGCTTATGTCACCTTTCATACTAGGTGGTTGGTCCTTTGGTTCAATACTTTCCAATTCTTGTTGTATTAGCCTCTTTTTCATAGGTATAGTGGAAAAATTATCCCACATGGAAATATTCACATTTTTCTTTTTCATCTATTCTACCACATTAATGAGGCATTAGGTGCTTTGGTAGAAGCCTTGGGAACTGCAGGTGTAGGGGGTTGAGTTGGAACAACCTGGGGGCCATTCACATCTCCTTGAGAATTACTCTATTTTTGTTGTTGGAGGGCATTGGGTTGGTCATTTTCTGCTTGTGCATGAGGCACTACATTTGATGTTGATGCTTGATTAGGAGAAGGAGGGGAAGCATCATCAATAGCTCTCATTTTTCTCCTAGTGTTGTGAGAAATAGAATCCTAGTTTACGTTACAATATTCCTCCACCTGATGATTCATGAAGGAGAAATCACCCTGCCTTTTCATATGTGAGGCATCCTTGGGTTGGCTTTCATTATATGATTCTCCTACTACAGGCTCTTGAGTGGTCAAAGCCAAATAAGATTCAACCTTTTGACACATGCAATAGGCATACGAGTAGTTGCAGGAGGGACAAAAATCTTGATCTTGAGCCATATTGTTTTGAGGGACTATGGCCCTACTTTGATTTGCATTTGAGGTAGAGGCATGACTATTCTACTTGTTTTGATCAAAATTATTGTTCCCATAATTATGATTTGGAGGCCTACCATTGTTCAGAGTTTAATATTGCAATTTATGAGCCTTACTACCTTGAGCTTTCTACCTTTCCAAAGTCACCATTTGGTTGCTCACTTTTTGCATCACAGAGAAGCTATCTTCTAGCCTCCTTTCTTGGCCTTGCAATCTTTTATCTATGTTCAACATCATAGACTACATCATCTCCTTGATTTCATCCATTCCATTTGAAGATGTGGAATCTTGAAGGACTAGAGCAAGGGGTGGTGGTGTGAAAGTTGTGGGAATAGGGGCCATTGTTGGTTTGTGATTTGGGACATCAGGGAAGAAAGGCATAGGAGGCTTTGGAGCTAACTTTCCTCCTTGCATCAATATGTTTTCTACCCTTATTGCTATTTCATAAGCATTAGGTAAGGAATCTCCTCCCATGGTTTGGATTGTAGTGGCAATATCGCTATTAAAAGCTCTGAAGTAATGTAAGAAGGCATTACTAGGGGTAGGCTTCACAGAAGTAGGTATTCTATCCCATGTCTTCTGAAATCTATAGTTGAAATCAGTCATATATTTATGGGCGGCTCTTTTTATAGTGGTTAGCTATTCTAAAAGTGACAAGTAGTCACTTTTGTCCTCAAAGTGTTTACATAGTCCTGCTGCTAACCCATCCCAATCCATTATAAAACCATCTGATAGACCCTTGTATTGTAGGGCTTTCCCTTTTAAAGATGAAGCTAGGAGTCTAATGGACACATCATCTTCTGTAATACCATGGATATTGCAAACATTTGCAACCTCTTGAATGTGTTCTAAGGGAGAGATAGAAGTTTCACCAGTAAATTTAGTTATACTTTTAAGTACAGCTATTTGTATGTCATGTCTTTGGGCCAATAAAAGAGGACTTCCACCATTAAAGGTGGCAAAAGCATGAGCTCTAGCCATATAAGAAAGTAGTCTATTAATATGAGTTGATGGCTTTTTGTGCTAAGATTTAACATTAGGAGGAGTGGAAATTGATCTTGTAGGGGTATGTATTTCTTCTATACTACTAACTAGTGATAGAGACAATCTAGTCTTTCTTCTTCTAGGGTTTGAAAATGAGAGCTCTTGGTATTGAAAATTACCTTGAGAGGATGCCCTCATTTCATCTTTGGGCATGAATCACAACAACTTTGGTCATGGAACCAGATGTGAACGGCATAGAGTCACCAAGTGCTTGTAAAATGAGCCCCTTGAAGGCCTAGAATACTAAGAGTACACTATCTTCTCAAAATTATCTTTAAATTCTTTCTCTTTTGACACTAGTAGACTTGAAATCTTCTTGGACCTTGTCCCACCAGGTGTGCCAAAAACTATTGTCACAAAAGTTTGCACCCTTGTCTAAAGTTTTTACCTAAGGAAAACCTTTTGAAACATGGAAACAACCTCCAAGTTATGGTACTTGAACTATGAGGTTGAGTCTTTGGAGAAGGTCGGCTTCCTTTACTATCAGGATGCACCTAACTACTCTAGGAGAGGAAAAAGGAGAAGGAATGCATGAAAGAAAATCTACCTACTCTAACCTAAAGGGGTGATGCACCAAAATAGAGTGTTTGATCTTATCTCTACCCATAAATGCATAGTTAACTAGTTATAACCTTAAGGAATATAGATTCAAACTTCACTTAATTCAACAACCACATGTAGATCAGACAACAAAATAATGTTATAAGAAGAAATTCACTTAATATCATTAAAATGTCAAAAGTAGATACAATCGTGCGAATTTCAGAACATAGACAAAGACATTAACTAGAGACAAAGAACTTTGCATGGTGTGCTAATCAATAAAAAAGACTCAACAGGGGATTACAATGGTTCAGAGGCATGAGAAATTATAGTAGTATGCATGAAAGCAATACTAGAGAATTAGAGAAAGTTCAATCCTTACAAAGATTACAAAATCTACCTTTATAACTCAGGCATAACTAAGATTTTTCTAACTAGAGTTACTCCACAAATGTACTATCTTAAATGCTCAGATAATAATCATATAGCTCTAGAGAAAATATGATCTTGGCATAGATTCAAAAATAATGAAATCCAATATTTTTCCAAAATAGAGCCTTGAGAAGACAAAACAATGCCATTAAGTTACTCTAACTAGGTAGATGGATGAAGCCAGTGGTGGTGGAGTGTTTTCTTTCATTTACTAGGCATGACATTCATTGGAGAGTGGTTGGAATCAATCATGAAGGTCAGATTGTGCAAGAAAAACATTTCTTTTCCATAGTTGGCTCGACAAACTAGCAAAGTCAATAGGTCAATTGAGCCCTGCAACCAAGATGGGCCACGTGGGCCAATAGTTTTATTTCTTTTTATCACCTCACAAAGTCTCCATGCATTTGACCATATTATTTAAACTAATTGCACCACCCTCAAACTTAACTGTGATGGTTAACAAAAAATGTCCACCCAACTGCCAATGGGTAGAAGTACAAAGCTATGTCACCTTTCAGGCTAACTTATTAGAATGATTGAATTTGAGTATTTCTATGTAAAATTAATTTTTTTTAAAACATATGATCTAAGATAAATTCATTATAGCTAAGTTATATATGGTCTCACACTTTTCCAATTGGAAATGTCTATTAAATGCATTTTTTATACTAGATTATATCCAATTACTAAAGAAATAAAATTATTTCAGAAAAGTGGCATTTCAATAACTCTTACAATTTTTTATGATATTTTTTTAATAACATATAAGCACCATTTTATAGAGCTCAGAGTTAAGAATATTCTTATATAGAGTTTATAGTGTTTTAATTAGATATAGTATATTGTAATTAAAAAATTCCACAACCACATATTTTAACACTCGTATAGATGTCAGTTTTGAGAGAAAAAATATTAAATCGTATCAAAGAAATCTAAAAATTATATGATGTTCTAGAGGAGAGAGTCCTCTTCTAAAATGTTTAATTTTTCTCCTGGTTAGAATAGATTTGTTTTGAAAGATGTGGTGGGAAATGAAAACTATCAATTTTAGGTGAGTTGAAATTTAAATCCTTGTAAAAGAAAAAATATAGGTCTAAAGCCATTTTTTAATTTTTTATTGTTCTAGGTATATATATTATCTATAACATAGTTTGAGATCAAAGGGAAAAAAAATTATTTCAATATAATTTTGTGGTGGGAACTAGATCCCTAATTTTCAGCATTTTTCAATACCTAAAAAATTATATATAAAAATTAGGAAAATATATCAATTCTTATTCCAAATAATTATTAAAAATTATAATCCTAAAATTCATCTATTTCTACATATTTCATTAGTTTATTTCATTTCCAAATTCAAAATAATAATACCAATTTTATTTCATTGAAGGTGAATAGTTATACTTTTGTTAGCCTTTTCCTTTAAAAGGGGTGACACAAGTTTGTGCTTTTACCCCAATGCTAACTACAATGTTATCCCCTTATGCCCACAAAGATGTGTGTCCTTTGGGCACTTCCATGCAATTTCTAAAATCCTCACAATTCTATAATGCAAGAAAGTGTTGATCGTCGATCTGTGAAAGATTGATGATCGATGAAAATCTTTGTCATTACTGCACCTGCCCCATTAATACTTTGGGCCCATGGACTACTCAACATCCACCTCAACACAACCTGGCATCCAAATGGCACCACTTTTAAACCTAGTGACCCACATGGAAGGATGGACCCCCCAGTCCATATGTTATAACGTCGCTTCCCTGCATTGTTAGAAAGTCTGAAAAAAGATAGAATGTGGAAAAGTGACTACTAGTATAATCCTAGCCGTATTCCAACTCATATTGGCATATCAACATACTACTTTACTTCATCTTTGCCTCACAGAAATGGGACCCATATGTCACATGGCAGCGAGGTGCTTGGTTGCTTTACTTCAAGGTCATTCACTTTGAGGAAGTGGGAAAGCACCCGTTGTAGATCTGTGCGAGATCTGACAGTGTGGAAAATTGTGGGAGCCCAAAAGAAAACTTAAGAGGATGTGAAAATATTACAAGGCTCCTTATTTAATTTATTTCATATTTTCATGGCATTTGAATATTTAAAAAAATGAGAAGTGGTCGTTTACCATTTGAATTCAAATGTGGCAATTTTGGCGGGAAGGGAAAATTTGGCCAACACGCACTTTCCATGGCCTTGTGATTTTATGAAATGTGAAACACCTTGTGGTTTATATTGAGTTCCCATCAAAGATTGCATTAGTGGAGTTGAGGAAGCACTGCTCCTAGTTTCATTGGTTTCCTATTCGATACTTTTGACAATTTAATTCACAAACTTTTTGTTATAGTGGTTTATGTCCGTTAGGAATTTTCCTTTCAATTATTTTCTTTAAACTCTCATTACCTTATCTTTTTTATTTTATTTTCTAACATTTGGTTAAAATAGGAATTCATATAATTGCATCAAAAAATTGCATTCATCATAAAATAGAAAATACCAAAAATATATTTCTTTTGTGGTTACTTTTTCAAACAACAATAGATCAAATAAATTATCCAAAATTGTTCAAAACCAACAAAGGCCTGCTCATAAACATACACATTTATCTTCAATTGAGCAGATTTTAGTAGGTTGTAAGACTACTGGGAACCTTAGAGTTGATCCTTGATTAGCTTTTCAAGAGAGGGATTCGAAAGGATCCCTATCATTTAGCATTGTGCAAAATAACAACTCAAAACTTCTCCTTCCTCCAAGTTCTGAAAGAACTCCTTTTAGCCACCATGAGGACATTAGGACTAGGGGATTTCACCTCTCCTTCTTCTATTAAGGATTGGATCTTGAAGTTTGCACCATCTTTCTTGAAGGAGTATGCACTCTTGGCTCCATCATGCATTGCTTGTCTCTCAAATTGCCATGGCCTCCCTAGTAGAAGGTGACATGCATCGATAGGTAAAATATCACACAACACCTTCTCCTTATACCCTCCTATTGTGAATTCAATCCATGCTTGTTCACTTATAGGAACATGTTGCCCCTTGTTGATCCATGTAACCTTATAGCGATTGTTATATAGAATTCGTTTCATAATTAGTTTTCTAGTTGCCTCCTCTAATATGATGTTATCTGTAGAACTTGAGACTATGATGACCTTGCCCACTTTTCCCATCAGCTTGCACTTCACCCTGAATAGTGCTCTCCTTTGGCTTGGTTCTTCTTTTATGGGTTCCTTAATCAATATCCTTATCGTTAACTTTTTTCCTTCTTCTTATTCTAAGGGTATTTGAGATGGTTTACTACTACTACTAGACTCTTCTTGCACATAATTGACTCTTTTTACACTCCCTTGGGAAGTAGAACCTTTCTCAGGGAATCTATATGTAGCGTGTCCCATCTAAATGTAATTATAGAACTTCATGGTTACAAAGTAGGATCCTCTACCTTGATTGTTGATTCTTCCTCTTGTACCATTGTTGGAGATTCTTCCCCTACTAAAACCCCCTCTATCAAAATTTTCTTCTTGTTATTTAGTCCACTTGATTTCCCCTTGGCTTCTTGAGTTTGAACTTCTACCACCATAACCTCTTTGATTCCTACCATCTCTGCCTCTAAATTTGGTGTCAAATTTCTTCTTGTTATTTTCTTCCACTTTCAATGCCAATTGGAAACATCTATGGACTACTATAGGTGTCCATAGGTTTATTGATTCTTGTATGTTTCACTTCAACCACCTAGATACCTAGCCACCTTAATAGGTTCTTCTTCTTGAGTCCCTTATCTCAAAAAAAACTTTTGAAATTCGACATCCACATATTTTTTCTTTAATCTTTTCCTCCTCTTTTGTATTTGAATTTCATATTCTTTAGATAGGTATTGTTCCTTTACCTTAGTCACCATTACTTTCCAATTTATAATTGGTTTCTTTCCCATCTTCTCCCTTTCTTCTTGGAGGTACTTCTACCGTGTTAGTTTTGATCCTCTTAGCCTAGATTTAGGTACCTTGACCTTTAGTGTTTCAGTGACCACCTCACACTCAAAGTGGTTTTCCATCCCTTCAACCTATTCCATCACAAGTTTAGGCTCCATCTTCCCACTAAATAAAGGGACTCCTTCCAAGGCCTTTCCACCTAATATTTTGATGGATTTTGGGAAAGGTTCTTCAAAAAATGGAGGGTTTTTCTTAGTTATGATGTCTTCCTCATCAACCTTTTCCTTACCTTTATTACTAGTTTCTTCTTCTTGGTTTGGTTTCTTGGCTGCCTCAGCAACCTCTTCCAATTTGGTCTTCATCTCCTCTAATTCTTCCTCTAGGATCATATTCCTCTCCTTTTTCTCCTTCATCTCCTTCACAAGTTTTGCAATGGTCACCATGTCTTCCTACCCCTACCAACTCTTCAATGTACAAAGACATGCCACTAGCCCCAAATCTTTAGTGGCTCTGATACTAATATGATAGAAGTTAGATCTTCTTACTAGTCCTTTCCTTCTCTAAGGACTCACCTAGGCTTCTCCTCTAGCCTATTAGGGTTTTCCCTTGTCACCCTACCTCAAGAGGATTGGTACCTTATCGTCTTTACTTAGATATCTAACTACACTAAGGTTTTTACAACTTACTTCCATCCCAGAGACAACTTCCCTTGTCCTTCAAACTCACAATTTCATCAAACTTGATCATTCTGCCTTCCAAAAGGAATGAGGGATGAAAATTTATGGTTTATAGGGTTCCCCTAAATTCTTGGACTAAAATTCAATAGGTCTTGTTATCGATTCCTTCAAACTTGACAAAAGTTTCCTAATTAGACCTAATAGAATTAAGCTTCCAAAGTTAGTTTTTTGGCTACAACCCTGAATTTCCCTTAACAAGGTGGTAACCTAACCTGAGATATGGATACCCTTTTGAAAATACTTCAATATTTTGTGGGTTGCAGGTCCTCAACCTATCTTTACCATCCTTTGCTATTTTATGCATAAAAACAAGGGTTTCAAGCATTTCCAAACAAAATTCACTAGGGTCTAATGAAATATATAGAAAAAATAGTCGTGGAACCTTTTCTTTTAGAACTAGGCTTCCTCACACTTCCCTCCTATTTCTACAACTCTAATATTTATGTATTTGACACATTTAATCCACCAAATCCCACTTGCTAACATTGTGATTTCCTAGCCATGCATTGAAAGCTTGCCCAAGGCTTCACTTGAAATATAGAAAAGAAATTTCTCCAAGCCTCTCCTTTTGTATATAAGCTATCTAGTGACTCCACCTCCATCTCACTCAAAGTCATGATGATTCAACAGTGAGGATTCATGGAGGAGTTATTTTACACAAAAAGTACCAAAACATAACAACAAACATACTAATTACAAATGATTTTCAAACTACAACCAAATTAATTCTTATCAACTTGCACTTTGGATAAAAAGGAATTGTATGGGAATGAAATATAAGGGTCAAATGGAAACAAAAGTGATTCAATCCATTAAAATACTCTTGCAATGAAAAACCTCAAGACTGTCAAAACTAGAACAACAACATGTGCCTTTCAATTTTCAAAACTCACTTCTTAGAACTTCCAACCCTTGGAATTGTATTCTCTCATGGTCTTATAGGTTCCTTGAGAGGTTTATGACATTTATCTTAACTATCAACCTCTTTATTGTGCTATGCAACTTTCTTGTCAAAACGTTGTCAAGCAACTTTTCAAAGTTGCTGACAACTTTTACATTTCTAAGAAACTCTAACTTCCATCATTTAGGAACTTCTTAAATTGGTCCACTATGATCCATTTATGATTTCTAGGCATGAGTTATCCCTTAAAGCATCAATTTCCATGGTATTGACCATTTTGACCTATTTGACAACTTTTGCAACAATTTACATCTTTTTAACATCTTTCTCAATTTTTCCAAAGGAAAATGTATGACCTCCAACCTATGAGAGAGGATGTAAAAACATCATAGAGGACAAAATAATTACAAAAATATACCTTCCTTAGGCTTCTAGGGAATAATATCCATAACCCCTAACAACCTAAACATAAGGTAAATCAAAACAACTACAATGGATTGAGCTTAGTCTGAGCATACTCAAATCCACCTAGGAGAAAACACACATGACCTTATAAGGTGAAAAAATAATCACCTAATTTTTCCAAGGTCATTATAAGCCAAAAACCCAAAATGTAGAGCTAGGACTAGGAGTTAGCTTGGGTGCTCCTGCACCACAAATTATCTAAACTTCCACTATCAATGATTACTTTATGACATTTTCCTCAAGATAGGTTACCCATTATTTTCCTCATTCCATATGATTATTATTAACATTAGGTTCTCACCATTTTTAGGTTCATTAAATGTTTCAAAAACTTCTTCACAAGCTAAAATATTTTTTCTATTACCTCCAATCTTCTTTCTAGAGTTAATACATTTAAAGGCTCTGTGTCCTTCTTCACCACATTTGTAACAAGTACCTCTAAACCAAGATCTCTCTTCTCTTTTTCCACTATTATTATTCCTAGAGTAATTAGTATAGCTACCTCTATGAGTAATTACCTATTTTAGAAGATTCATCTTTCCATCCCTTATCTTGCATTATGCTATAATATCTACTACATTCTCCATAGGTTATACTCTACTTCTTTGAAATCTACCTCCCCTTCCTCTATGCCTTTGATCGTGTTTTTTTGCCAATATTTCTTCAAATTTCAAAGAAAAATGATATCCTTAATCCACACTATCCATCTTAACATAGCTGATCTCATCTTGAATTGATGTCCTTAGGCCATTCAGGTATCTCACCACTTTCTCGACTTCATCAATAATACGTCTAGATCTAATGTCCAATCGATAAATTTCCTTTTTATATTCTTTCACACTTCTATCCTTTTGTCTCAAATTTTACATTGTTCTTAACAAACCAACTTGGTATTCTGTTGGGAGGATCTTCTTCTTCATTTTTCCTAGCATTTTCATCTAAGTCTTGGTCTTTTCTATTCCTCTCTTTTGTCTATCACTTTCCACATGATCTCACCAAAGAGATGCATGACCTTTCAACTTTTTAACTTATATTTTAACCTTCTTATTATGAGGAGTAACTTCATACTCAAAATATTTATCCATCTCTGAGATGCAATCTAGCAATGTGCTAGTCTCAAGTCTTCCATCATAGTGAGAAACTTCTACAATAGGTTTGGAATTAGCTTTAGACAAAACTCTTAAAAATATTTTCTAATCTTGTTCATCATTAGGTAGAAGTTCTAGATTAGGTGTTGCCCCTACTTCATCACTAACATCTTCAAGATGTATACCTCCTCTCTGAGCTCTCTCCACAGCTTCAAGTTTGGTTATAATCTACCTCAACATATCCATTATAGCATTGTCAACATTTCCTCTACCACAAACCATCTTGACAATAGTTCCCACAAGACCATAACCTTCTACAAGTTATAGGTCATATTTCAAATCTTCCACCCTAAAATCTATCCAATAAGGTTGTCCGCAATCTAATTTGTAGGAAACAACTTTGCGTTCGTACCACCTGACATAGGGAGATGTAGATTCAAGAGAGGAACAAGCTCAACTTAAACCTACAACAACCCTCCTTAGAGTTACACATGGAAGCAATATGAAATTCAAATGAAAACACAGAACATGAGGCTAGATTCCATGCAACTACACTGGTGCAATCAATTATTTTTTCATAAAATAAATCCAAACATGCCCAGTTGTGAGGCCTTTTAGGTAGCAACCGTATGCAAAGAATTATGAAATTAGAGTCTAATCTACATATATCTTCTACCTAAGGATTTTATGATGATCTATCTTCTTATTCTTCTATCTAATATCCTTCACTCTTATCCTTCTTTCTTTCTACATCAAACCATGCTTTTTATATAGCAAGATAAGCCACAAGTCATCTAGTCAAACATTTAATTATAGTATAGGTCCAACCTTGGAAGAGTAAACCAAAACTATATCAAATATCAACAATAAATGATGCACACTTAGAGGTGAATCGAAATGTGTTCTAGGAGTCAGCTCCTAACTTCACAACACATCACATTAACATATGCGACCATGCCAAATGAAATAACATGCTACAAAAGAAGGAAAATCACAAGAATAGCGACTGCAAAGAATGAAACATAGCTCTAGAATATGTAACTTCAAAGATGTAAGGAAACTTGACAACAAAGAATATAACCACCATTTCCACATAACCCATAATAGATCTAAAATAAATACGGAATTAAAATCTACATGCAAGAGAATAGACAACATACCCACAAAATTGTGACACAAGATATACCCTGGGAAACCCTCATTGAGGGAAAAACCCAGCCTCCAAAAGCATCCATCACCATGTATTATTTAGCAAAAAATACCATTGCCATATAACCATGGAAGCCTTCATGGCCATAGCAACAACTGAGCAAACTATGTGAACAAGCATGAATCCACACATCCCATGCCATGCTTTCAACCTTCACAAATGCTCCCTTGGCTAACCTGTCAAGCCTTGTCCCGCTCAATTCTTGCCTTTTGTCTTCTCCTTGTCACTCTCTCTACAACAACTACCCTTGTGGCTACTTATATAGTAGCAAGTCCCACAAAACCACTAAGTGGTATTACATTAACCATGTGCTACCTAACCCACTAACCCCACATTTAATATTGGGCATTTAATTCTTTTCCCCAATATTAAATAATTACATAAAATATTTTCACAATGTTACAATACAACTCATCAAGAATATTCTATGAGAATCTTTACATGTTACACATCCATCTAGGTACAACATTACATAATAAAATATAACAATATTATGCAATGTGTGCAACACCCATTATCTCAACAATCTCCCACTTGTTGTATACATTGCATAGGGTCAATCTGTAGCCACATAAATGAACAAGGGAAAAATCCCTCCCAGCACATCCACCATCATAGATCAAAATACACCAAGTGCTCCATCCTGGTACCCGCAACAAAATCAAAGTATCTAGCATCTCAAACATGAATGATCTCACCTCCTTTTATGCCACTACCACTGGACATACATAGAAGTCACCCAAAGAGAAAACCACCCAACCTGTCGCATTAGAAGATTATAAAATCTTGTACCAACTAAAATTCCAAGCACAAATAACCTGATCCAAAGGTAATCACATGTATCTGTAGTTGTCAAAATATCCATAGCTAAAATAGCACCCACAGCAAAGTGCCAAACCCATCCAACTATCCATACCTCAAAGGTATAACAAGTGAATCTTATATCATTGACATATCCAATCTATAACCTACAATTACAAGCCTCAAGAGCAATACCTATCACATATATACCAAGAAGCTCCCACTGCAAAAGATAATGTCAAATCTATAACCAATCCACTCACAACATCTCAAAGAAGTGAATCCATGTAGTATCAAGGACATCCACAATACATAAACTAATATCCTGCAAGAACAACTCTCATAACAAGTCTCCAATGCTCTCCCAAGTTCTCCACAACCAACAGAGGAAAGAGAAAGAAATAACCATGGCATCTCTCACATGACATGCATGAGCACAAACTAGTGATCACAATCTCCAACCAATCTCAAATCCAATGTAGGCAAAACTAAATATTCAGGAAGATAACTAAGATCAGAGAAACCATGCAAATCATAACCTGTATCATATCCTTCTACACACACCTCTAGATGTAAACTGTGCAAGTATGATCTCCTCCATAAAACCCCAACAAAAAGCCTCAACAACACCCAAACCATACCATATAACTAATCATGGATGTAAGCCTCTCACAAGAAGATCAAACTCAATAAACCATTCCTAAATCAAGGAATATGCCCAATATAAAACCATCTCCCAAACTCAACCAGCATAACAACATATGCACATGGAGATAACCAATGCTTAACCATCTCTCAAATGAACTCTCTAGA
Organism: Cupressus sempervirens; assembly: GCA_028749045.1. NCBI lineage: Eukaryota > Viridiplantae > Streptophyta > Pinopsida > Cupressales > Cupressaceae > Cupressus > Cupressus sempervirens. Next base: position 216,758,505 of record CM053789.1, read on the forward strand.
ACTAACTCATGTACCATAGCTCAAGATCCATATCCATGAAAGACAAGCATAAATATAATGCAACTGAGAGAAACAATGGGCTATACCTCTCAAGTAGAAAACCGCCGAGTAGACCAAGAGTGGGGAATGAGAATGCTCATCAAGATACCCAAGTCTCCAACCAAGACTCATCTAAGAACAATCTCCTCTCAAGTCCATATCAGGTGACTGCCCCTCGAACTTCCTGCTGAAACCATTAACCGTCCTTACAAATACTTCTCTAATCCAAGAGAAATCAACATCACCACCCTCTCTAAGTATCCATGAGCACCTATAACCAATTAATCCATGCCAACTCCAAATGCAACATAGCAATATCATGAAGTATCTAGCTTATGATCAGTGTACTCAATACCAAGAAACTAAACCAAGATCAATGTCAAAGTTCCAACCATGGCCTTAGGAACATAAACATGACAACATGATCTAACCATCTCAACTAAAGAGATAACATGCTCCATATGAACATACTATAACTTATCACAACTCTAAACGCGTATCAAGAGTATACCATGACATAATAATGAAATCATCCTCATACCAAGGATAACATGCCAAATAGAAGCATAAACCACACCTTTGCCAAGAACCCTGTGAGTCCTCAAGATGCAACCATCTCCACACACCATGAAGAAAACCATCTCCACATACTAGGAAGAACCATCTCCACATACCATGAAGATAACCAAGAACTCCATGAGTCCTCAAGATCTAACCATCTTCAAACACCATGAAGATAACAAGTGCACCATGCAAATGTCAAAGACGCTTCTGCAACAACAGGATCTAAGACAAACCTCCAACATCTGCAAACACTTAATAAATATATCAATGCCAACAACTCTCACTCAACTGTGGTACCAAGTCACCTATGGCATCATAAAATCCATCTCCTATATGAAGATCCAAATCAAACTAGGAACTAATCCTGCACTGTCACCCCATCACTGTCACAAGCTCCCACTAAACCGTGTATCCAAGCTATCCATGACATCATGATGAAAACTCATCCTCTAACCATGAGAATCAACCAAGGCATCAAACTATCAAAGAACACAAAGTTCACATCATGAGCTCCTCAAAAGAAACCAAATAACCATGATCCTCAACCAAGAAGATATACCACCATAACTGAATCAGAAATCCAAGCTAATGAACATCAAAGGATATACCTATATAACCAATCATGTCATGTCAAAATCCATGACACCATGATCACATCCATGAACCGAGCATCTGGCTCTCAATATGTCCAATCTGTCAGCATAGTCAACCACAATCCTCTGCCATGACTGTACCTAGTAACAACATCTCATCCCTTCTACATGAAGATAAAATCATAAAATCATGTGACTTAGGGCATAGACAACCCAAATCCAAGCCACCAATCTGAATATGCATCAATAATGAAAGATCAATGGGCAAAGACAACCCATAACCAAGCTATAAATACAATTTGTAAGTATAGACCGCTTACAACACTGCACAACTTGTAGACCCAACAAGTCATCATACATATCCAAACTAAACACTGATAACCATATCATCATGAGACCAATCTGAAATATGAACTGAGTATACAATGACATGAACTCTTAAATCTCCAATGCCATAAACTCACAATGTTACCATAGTCAAAATATCCCTATAAACTGTTCAGATCAATATATCAATAAATAAATCATGCCAAACCTACACCAAATCTGAACCAATGTGTAGAGCTCTCCAAGAGCTTTCTATTGACTACTCGAAGTCCAAAATCTGACTTCGTATGTCCAAGTTATGCCCTAATTCGTGCTCAAAATAAATAACATCTGACTTTAGGGCTCTTAAAACTTGAAAAAAATTCAAAATCATAGAACCAAACCTACACCATCTTGTAGTGCTCTGAATTAGCTTTCCAACGCCTATAAGAACTCTGAAATCTGATATTCTGAGAGAAAGTTATGGCCGTTTTACTAAGACAGTCTTTTTACCATTTTCAGTACGATTTTTCATTTTTTATTTTTTCCAGTGACGAAAATTCCGACGGAATTAAATTTGACGGCCATCATGGGCTAAAACCAAAAAACTCTTTCATTTCCTCTTAACATGGCCAAACTAGGGCATATTATATATCAAAATTTATGGAAATGTCGACCCGGATCCAATGGTGAGGTTTGTTTTTACCCAGGAGGTCATTTCTGCAAGCTACCCCCCAAAACCCTCATTTAAATAAAACATCCGAAAAAAATCTTTTTGTCCAACAATTTCACATGCCCAAATCTTTTAACATCCCATCATAATAGCAAATCCAAAACTCTCAGATCTGCAATAAATCATTCATATATCTTGCCCTTTTCTTTTATCCTCTCATGCATTCCCATGGATTCAATCTAGGGTTACAACAATAAAACCATAGCTTTGATACCACTTGTAAGGAAACTTGGCAACAAAGAATATAACTGCCATTTTCACATAACCCATAATAGATCTGAAATAAATACAGAATTAAAATCCACATGCAAGAGAATATACAACATACCCACAAAATTGTGACACAAGATATACCCTGGAAAACCCTCATCGAGGGAAAAACCCAGCCTCCAAAAGCATCCATCACCATGTATTATTTAGCAAAAAATACCATTGCCATACAACCATGGAAGCCTTCATGGCCATAGTCACAACCGAACAAACTATGTGAACAAGCATGAATCCACACATCCCATGCCATGCTTTCAACCTTCACAAATGCTCCCTTGGCTAACTTGTCAAGCCTTGTCCCGCTCAACTCTTGCCTTTTGTCTTCTCCTTGTCACTCTCTCTACAACAACTACCCTTGTGGCTACTTATATAGTAGCAAGTCCCACAAAACCACTAAGTGGTATTACATAAATCATGTGCTAAAACCATGTGCTACCTAACCCACTAACCCCACATTTAATATTGGGCATTTAATTCTTTTTCCCAATATTAAATAATTACATAAAATATTTTCACAATGTTACAATACAACTCATCAAGAATATTCCATGGAAATCTTTACATGTTGCACGTCCATCTAGGTACAACATTACATAATAAAATATAACAATATTATGCAATGTGTTCAACACCCATTATCTCAGCAAAAGATTACACCCTTAGGATACACATCTAGCATAGATCCTTACCATGGTGTTAGTTGTGCATAATTGAAAACTACAAGTAGAAACAACTACATTTCAAACACTAGACTAGTACATCAATAAGAAATACATTCACAGATTAGAATTCCCACCAAAGACATGTAACCATTACAAGGACAAGCATTAATAGCACTCCAGGAAGAATTAAAATATATCAAGTACATAATTATTGATGAGATGAGTTTCTTAAGTCTGAAGCTCCTACTTAAAACTGATAGATGACCACAATAGGCTTTTCCTAATCAAAAACATGTACACTTTAGTGGATTAACTATTATCTTGTCCGGTGATCTTGCACAACTACCCCCTATTACAAATAAGCCAATTTATACATCACATTCAAGCACTAAGTTACTTTGGGAGCAATTCACTATGGTCATTATACTACAAGCTATTTTTTGGCAACAAGGCGAAAGTATAACACAAGTAGAATTCCTCCATCTTTTGTACAATACATGAGATTCAAACCCTACACAATATGATTGGGAGCTTCTAATGAGTTGTATAGAAATTAACTTAAATATAGACAAGAACAAACAATTTGATAGGTCTATACATTTATTATCTATAAATGACACAGTGAAAGTACACAATAAAAAGATGTTGAAACTATTGAATCACCCTATCAGAATAAGCACAACAATAAATTGTGAAAGAAAAGATGGGAGTGAGGTGTATGACGAACAATTGGAGAAGCGTGTGCTACTTTGTATAGGACAATGTGTAATGTTTACAAAAACATTTGGATATAAGTAGGACATGTTAATGGAGCTATTGGTGAAATTACTAATATCATCTACAAACAAGGAACTAAGCCACCAAATGTACCCATGTATGTCAATCCATTACAATTCTCTTGAATTTAGAATGTAATTGAGTATGCAAATGACATGCTTAGCTCATCTTCTATTAACAAATTTATGAGGTTTCATGGAAATTTTACTGTTCTAACTATGACTTAAGTTATTGAAACCACACAATAACCCCTAAAATTTCTCTTATGTACTTTTTTTTGTTTCTTGAGACATATTAAGTAATATTCTATATGCTAATTTATATAGTATATTTTTTCATCCTACAATAAAAAAATTCCTTGTGGAAGACTTCAAAGTAGGAGTTCTATAAAGTATAAGATCTTTTAGATAGAGTTTTATTTTGTCTAATATAAGTCTAGTATTTTAATAGAATCCAAATTATATAGTTATTGCTCTTATTGGTACAAGTAGATGTTTACTCAATTTTACCTCTTTTGAAATTTTAAAAAAAGAAGATGAATGAGTTCTACTCAAATCCTATGAATGAAGTACAAAGAAATTGTTGATTTGTGTATTATTTTGTAAATAAGATAAATTTGGTTATCTAATTTTAAATTTTGGTTTAGAAATTGATATCAATATCATTGTTGACTACATTTACCTTTTGGTGTAATAAGTTTTTTCTGCCACCCACTTATAGAAAAACATATTTTTAGTTCTTATTCTTTCTAACTATAATTTAATTTTCATATACACCAATAAATTTTTTTTATATTTAACTCTTGAAAATACAATTTACATTATTAGAAACTACATAAAACCCCTAAATAATTAAACAATATTGAACTTTATGTATATGAATAGGCATGAGAATAATATTGAGATTATATGTCACATTTTTCTTACTTTCCTTTGATATGAATTTCATTAGCACATATTTTCCTGAACCCCATAAAAGTCCATGTCAAAAGTATTGTACAGTACAATATTGTAATGTTCATTGAGCTCAACGTAATGCTTTTTGATTGATCTAAAACTCATAAGAAATATATAAAACACCATACATAGACATAAAGAAAAGACCCACAAGCATAGGATACCTCACATATGCTACGAAAAAAGACCCACAAGAATTGATTAAATATAAAGGTTAGATGGTTTTATTATTAATTTCATAAGAATTTACCAATTAGAAAAAAAATTAATATAAATTGTGTAGGGATAAATATAATCAACCATCCTAATACATTTTAAAGGGTGAAAAGAAAGATCCGCCTCTTAAGATATGTTGGATCAATACAAGAAGAGGTGCCAATCAGTAACCTAATGCAAAAGGATGAATTACTTGAATTCATTTCCCTCTCATCTCCACCTTAATAGGGTTTTAATAATGTAGATATGCAATATAAAGCTTAAATATAAAGATATGATGAGATTGTAAAGTGTATGGAAATGGAAAAGAGGAAGATGATATATCTCACGAGATACAAAGTTGAAAAAAAGTTACCAAAAAAGCTCTAAAGCTTTTAAGTCCCACACTCTAATATGAAAACAACAAGGAGGATAAAGCTTAGAAATCATTTGGTAGGACCAATTTCCTCATTACGGTGGCCCTAATTAGTGTGAGTGTGACTTCTATAGCCTCTATTGACTATACTTGACCCTGAATCTAATTTTGTAGTTCTACAAAATGATGAAAATGGCATCTCGATCTGCAATATATTTGCCAATCCTAAATTTGAAACCTTCTAAATAAAGATTTTATATTTGTTGTTTTGGAGGGGGATGGGCGGGGGTGGAGGAGATTCCTCGATCAAACCCAAGTTTAGGAACTAACCTTGAATTGAAATAGAAGTTGAAATGATGACAACTAGTACTGGTGTAGATTTAACACAAAGCAATGTAGATCCATGACAATTCTCTTGAATTTAGAATGTAATCGAGTATGCAAATGAAATAGCCTTGACTCAATCTCAAAAACCCTAGGAAAGGAAGACAAATTAATACCAAAATCATAATGAATATATGTGCTTGAAATCTATCTTAGGAATGAATGTAGACCTCGATAGGATGAATGGAGAAGATGCAACAAAGAATCTTGAAGTATGAAGGGTGATCTTGAATGTTGAATGTACTATGGAAGATATTGCATGAAATCCTTTAATGGGTTGAATGCATGTATCATCGGTCTTCAATAAAGAGATTGCTTGAATGCCTTGAATGGTTGAATAGATGCAAAATGGAGCAAATGGAGGGGTTTATAAAGGGCTCAAAATTAACTTAATCCTGCATGATGGCCCTCCTAGAAGTCAACACCCTAGAATAATTCAGACATGAGAGCTAGGAAGAAGATAAAAAATAGGTCCCAGGTAGGGATGTACCACATCCATGATAATTCAAGGACACTCCTTGTCCTTACCAACTAGAGCCTAGAATCCTTGGGATTCCTTTGGGGTTTCGAAACAGGTCCTAGATCCCAAAAATCATATACATAAGTTGAGATATAGCTATTACACTGCAAAACTAGATTCTGAGTGATTGGATGAAGGAGATAGAGGACATAGGTGCAATTATTTGCACCTCCAAAATTTGTGCTATGTCCATATGAGAGATGCTCATACACTCAATCATTGATTAATAAATAAAAAAGTAAGACATTGTCACTAAGCTTTCATCTATTGTGTTGGTTCTTTTAGTTTTTAGGTTTTTAATTTTTAATCTTTAGTTTAATACTAAAATAATTTTTTACATTATATATCATTTATTCATACTATAGATGATGTATTATAGTTCAAGTTATAATATTATTTCAATATCTTATATATTTTGATTTATAAATTGATGTGTCTTACTATAGATATGCATTAAATATTATTTTCTTCTTTAAATTATTTAAATGAATAGAAGATAGTTCCATGTTAAGTATGTTGAGATATTGTAATTATTAGTTCCTGCCATGGCAGGATACTATAGCATTCATTGAATGCCACTTTTCAATTTGATTTTCCAATCAAAACAATTTATTTTTCAAAAACTTTATGAAATTATATAGTTTTTCACAATCTCATTGGCTAATGTATGCTACAGTATTGTTTTTCTTTTTTGTGCACAAAAATAAAAAAATCACTTTAAAAGTATTCCACTATTGTGAAAATGACAAGTACCAAGATTAAAATCAAAATAATAAATATGTATCAACCACCTCAACCATCTCACAATGTCAATGAATATCTTCAAATTCTTTAATAAGAGATGATAATTCAATTAAATATATATAACATTTCCAAATTTTTTATTTTATTCAAAACCATTTACATTAAAATAATTAATATGTACCTACCGTCTATGAATATCTTCAAATACTTTAATAAGAGATGATATTCACTTTTTTTTTTTAAATTAAGAGGGGTAAATGCTTTGACCTGGAGCTATGAACCAATGAGGCCACAAATGGGGTACCTCATCCCCATGAGATTTGAACCTTGATGGCAAGGATAACAACACAACAACTTAACCATCACAACATGCCACTATTGGCTAGAGATGATATTCACTTAAATATATAGAATTTTAAAGATTTTTTAATTAAAAACCATCTACATTAAAATAATAAATATGTACCAAATAATAAATATGTACCATGACAATGTCTATAAATATCTTCAAATTCTTTAATTAGAAATGATATTTACCAAATCAATGCCTTTTATTTTCAAACTTTTTTTCATTCTTAAAGGAATTTTTGTTTGAAAAAACTTCAAATACTTTATATTAATTTGCTTAGGAATATATATATATATATATATATATATATATATATATATATATATATATATATATATATATATATATATATATTCTTTTGGGTTATTTATCTGATTTTCTTAGAATTTAATTAAGATCTAATTTTAATAATTTTATTAGATTTTATCAAGATATTTTATAATTTAAATTATAAATTAATAGAAAGAAAAAAGATTTGTGAATAATCATTTTACAAACAAAATTGATTACATGTATACTTGCAATATAATATATTTATTTAAAAATAAAATTAGCATATACTTAAGCAAGTTTATAAAAAAAATCTAATTTTTAATATAAATATATTATTAAAAGTAGTTATGCTTTTAATGTATTATAAAAATAACATTTACTCTAATTTATTTTAGATATTTAGTAGTAATTTTGTTCCCCATTTCATGACACCTAGAAAATCATTAAATACTTCCCTTTTCACTTTGGTTAAGCTACTCTCAATGCCATTTTTTGCATGGTAGATATGTAACATATGGAAATTAATTTATTCACAATTTTTTTTTAATTTATTGCATTTATATATATTTGTTAAATATACTATGAGAAAATGCATAATAACCATTTTACTATTGCAATTGCAAATAAAACAAAATTTTCAAAAATCAAATTTGTAGTTTAAGTGTATACCTCATACAATAACAATAGGTGACACTTTGACTATAAAATTTAAATCAATTTCTACATTGGCAGGAACTAGATGCTATGCGTCCTTGTTATTATTAGAATTCAACTCTGTAATACCATATTTCATAATAATAACTAGACAAACCAAATAATACTTCCTAAAATAAATGTGTAATTATTACTGTTTCTGACCAAAATTGAGATGAAGAAAACTTTTTGTTTAGTAAGCTCTGCAAAATTTATAGAAACATAAATTGAACGATTATGGTGGACCATAGGTACTGGTGACGAGTTAGGGCGTAGTCGATCAATCTTTGTTATGCAAAGCTATCTTCCAATGGGGATTGTGAACATTGCACGTGGATCGTGCAAATTCCCTTTTCCCGCTGTCTTGAGAAGTGAAATGAATGGCCACTATCGTATTCTTAACAGGAAACATGTTGTTGAACTTAATGCAGTATTTATAGTGGAGGAAACCTGATGACTTTTATTTATGTATTTTCTCCAGGACATCGTACTGAAATGGACTCCAAAACAGCTTGAAGGCTTGAAATAGTGTGTGAATAAGAAGTGGAGAGGGAGTGAATGCGTGCAAGCCCAAGCTCCCACGTTAATTGCAAGCACCAACCTTGTTAGTAATAGAGCAGTACGATGGATTCAATGTCATTGCTAAAGGAGCGGGTGAAGGGGAAATATTGGTAAGAATGAGCAGTCGAGCACGCCCTGCTGTGTGTGTATGTGAAAAATTTAACTATTGCAATCACTAATTATTAATTTCCTATCATAAACGATTATTAAACTGCTAACAATAAATTTCCAGCTAATATCAAAAAATAACACAACTGCAACTTCACTTATAAAATATAGAAAGAAATGCGCAACACAATGAACACAATATTTTTGAACAAATTGTCCCTAGAAAAACCCTTAAGGGAAAACCAGTTCTACAGATGAGAAATCATATTAAACTTCAGCAAATCAAGAGATACAAAATTCATTGCCTCTTACTGGTAGATTTTCAACAACCTCCTAATTTATCCTGCTGATATTCCCCACTGCTATTCTCATGCTAACACTGCACCCTTGCTAACACTGCAAGACTATTTGCTAACACTGCAAACTTACAAACTCATTTGCTAGCATTGCAAATGTTTCTCCAAACTTCATGTTCTCCAAATGCCCACTTGACCTCCTTTTATACTACTCCTGTTGGTAAACCAATGGCTGAGATTGATTTACAATTGACGGTTGAGATCAAAACAACTTAACAACCCTAACCAAGTTAGTTTCTAGTAGTTTCCAAAAGTGGTCAATTAATTAACAAATATGTGTTTCTAATCTAACCAATTACTTAGCAAAATAATTACTTGCTAAATAATAGCAAATGGACGAACAGCTGTCCAAAGCTAACAAAACTAACACTCCCTTTTAGCAAGGAAGTTGTTCTGCAAGACACCTAACTTATCTCTGAAGAAGATAAATTTTTCCTTCCCCAATACCTTAGTCAAAATGTGCTACCTGCTCCTCTATAGGTATGTACTGTAGCTGAAAAACTCCCCTTTATACACAATCTCTGATGAAGTGATATTTGATATCTATATGCTTAGACCTATCATGAAACACTGGATTCTCAAACAACTTGATGCAACTCTGATTATCATAGTGTATCACAATAGTTTCAACCTTCTAAGAAAATAAAACTATTAACAACTTCTGAAGCCATATAAATTCACATGTCGTCATGCTAGCTGCTATGTATTCTGCTTCTGCTGAACTCAGAGCCATAGGCTTTTGCTTCTTGTTGAACCATGAAACAACTCCTGATCCCAAGCTGAAACAACACCCTGAAGTGCTCCTTTTGTCTATTGTACTTCCTACCTAATCTATGTCAGTATAGCCTATCAACTTGATACCTTCACCTCGAACATATCTGATCCCATACTCAACTATACCATGCAAGTAATGTAGCACATGCTTAGTTTCTATCCAATGCATTCTCTTTGGTTCAACCATGAACTGACTAAGAGAGTTAACTACAAATGTTATATCTGGCCTAGTCTTGACCAAATACATAAGCGAACCAATCAATTGTCTATATAAAGTGAGATCTACATCCTTCTCCTTAGATGTATGTACCTTCCTTCAATTCATAATCATGGGTGTAGACATGGCTTTGCAATCCTCCATCTTGAATTTCTTCAAGATTTCAATGCAATATTTCCCTTGACCAAGGAAAATCTCCCCATCTGTCTACCACACTTCCATGCCAAGAAAGTAGTGCATAAGTCCTAAATTCTTCATCTCGAACTCTTCTGCAAAGTTCGTCTTGCAATCCACTATGAGCCCTAGTGAACCTGTAAGAAATAGGTCATCCACATAAAGAACAAGAATGAGAATCTCATCCCCAAACACCAAGTAGTAGAGGTTAGCATCTGCTTCACTCTTCACAAAGCCCATTTTCTACAAATATGTATCACTGCGCTCATATCGCGCTCTAGGAGCCTGCTTGAGTACGTACAATGCTTTCTTCAATCTGCACATGTAGGTCTCTTTGTTGTGTGTTACAAAGCCTTCCGGTTGTTCTATGTATACCTCCTCCTTCAAATCACCATTAAGGAATGCTGTCTTGAGATCCATTTGATGGATTTTCCATCCCATCTATGCTGCAAGTGAGATTACAGCTCGTATAGAAGTATACTTGGCGACTGAAGCAAATGTCTCCTCATAGTCTATTCCCTACTTCTGAGAGAATCCCTTTTCCATGAATCTTGCCTTGTATTTCTCGATGCTACCATCTACACCATGCTTTATCTTATAGATCCAGCATGATCCAACTATAGCCCTATCTGTTGGTTTAGGTACTACCTCCCACACATCATTCTGCATTATTGAAAAATATTTCTCAACCATAGAATCTAACCATACTTGATGTTCTACAGCTTCCTGATAGCTAGAAGGCTCACTATCTACCAACTGACTAACTAATGCCACATAGTCAATAAACTTGGCTAGTTGTCTTCGCTGTCTAGTACTCTTCCTAGGAGCTCCCACAAACTCCTGAGTATCCCTTTATGTATCTGGAACCTCATGGTTCCCACTGCCAACTGTAGAGGATGAAATGTCAACCTCTAAGTCTTCTAGATGCATTTCCTGTTGCACTTATTGCTCCATACTCTGTGAATCTTCACTAACTGAGTCTACACTTGTACTTGTAACTGTACTTGAGCTTTTTTGCCCTTGACTTGGTCTTGGAGCTTCTGTTGGCTACTCACTCTGATCATCTACTAGCAAATATCTCGATCTCCTAAATGCCTTGTCCTCCATGAACTTGACATTACGTCTGACAATTATTCTTTTAGTCTTCGGAATGAAAATCCTATATGCCTTTGAGGTCTCACTCTACCCAACAAAGTACCCCCTCTCTGTAGTTTGATCTAACTTTGTACGTGTATCTCCAAGAATATGACAATATGCCAAACTCTTGAATATCCTGAAGTGACTAACATCTAGCTTCTTCCCTGTGAAAGCTTCCTCTGGTATCATCTTCCCTAGCACCTTGTGTGGAACTCTATTCTGGATGTAGACTGTTTTATTACACGCCTCTGCCCATAAGTAATGGGGCATGTCCTGGTCATGTAGCATAGCTCTTGCTGCCTCTGATATAGAATGGTTCTTCCTCTCAACAACTCCATTCTGCTATGGATTGTAAGGAACAGTCCATTCTCTCTTGTTTCCTTCTCCGGCACAAAACTCCTGGAAGACATTTCCTTTGTACTCGCCTCCATTGTCTAACTGAAGAACCTTTATCTTCTTTCCTGTCGAATTCTCCACCAGAGCCTTGAACTCTTGGAATCAACTTAAAACTTCATCCTTAGTCTTCAAGAAGTATATCCAAGTCTTTCTAGAGAAATCATCAATAAAAGTAACATAGTACTCATATCTTCTAAGAGATTTCATCGACATCGGTCCACAAACATCTGAATGTACTAGATCAAGAACACCCTTAGATCTGGTGTCACTCTTTGAAAAAGATGCTTTTGCAAACTTCCCCAACACACATCTCTTACATACATTGTCATGCTCTGTGCTCACCTTTGAAACAGATATCACTGTCTCACGAAGCAATCTAAGTGCTCCATGATGAATATGGACCATCCTCCTATGCCATAGCTCTCCAAGATCTCTAGGATTATTGTTGCTCATGATTGCCTTAGGAGTATCAAACTATAATCTATAAGGGTCCGTTTGGTTCGTAGAATTTAAAAAACCTAGATTTCTACAAACCTTGGTTTAGCCAAATCAAGGTTTTGTATATCTTCATTTCGATTTTTGAGATTTTATTGAAACTGTTTGTTTCAATTGGAAGATGTGTGTGAAGACACATTTTTATGCCTAAGCTTGGAGTTGAAGACAAATTTCAAAAAGTAGTCCAATCTATTGTTTTTACACTCCTTAAAAAACAAAATGAGGTTTTGATTTTCAATTCCTACTTTTTTTAGGAAGTTGGAAAACCTGGTTTTGAGACAAAATTGGAAGTCCCGTATGCTAATTCCATTTTGCAAATTTTGAAACAAACGCACAAATTTTTAAATCTAGGTTTTGAAAAAGCCAATTCCTGTCATCTTCCAGGAACCAAACAGACCCTAAAGGCGACCACTCCTAACTCCAATAGTTATGGGTGATTTCCAATCCTTGTGCTTAATCAACACATTTGTCCCTTTAAAGAGTACATTATACCCCCTATCTTGAAGAACAGATATAGAAATCAAATTCATACCTAAACCTGGCACATATAACACATCATGAAGTGGAATTATTTTTTCATTCTCCCTCTAAAATTGAACAATCCCTTTCCCAACAAGGTTGAGTTTGGACAAGTTTCCCATATAAATCTGGATGTTGGTGTCCTCATCCTTGTAACTGAAGAAGTACTCTCTAACTCTTGTCATATGAAATGACACTCCATTATCTATATACCAAACCCACTGCGAAGTTGAGTTAACCATACAAGCTATGAGTGCAAACTTATCTTCCATTCTACTGGAGAGTTCTTTTGCACTTGCTGAAGCTGCCACATGCTTCTTACCCTTCTTCCTCTCTAGGCAATCATTGACATAGTGGCCAAACTCATGACATCCAAAGTACTTGACCTTAGAAAGGTCGTTCTTCTTCTTTTCGTTTTGTGAATTCGATCCTTTGCTAGATCCCTTCTTTGCTTTCCCTTTACCCGCTAGGGCAACGTTCTCTAGTTCCACCTCATTTTTCTGACTCTTGTTGGCTCCATTAACAAGACACAATCTAAACTCCTCTTGAGTGAAATCAGTCCATAGTCGATCCCAACTCAATAAAGTATCTCATCCACTGACAACTTGAACAAAGACACTCCATTGTTTAGTAAACTCATTTAGGACTATTCTCACTAGCTCGTCATCACTAGGGCTATCTCCAATAGCTGCTAACTCGTCCTTGACAAGTCTGAGCCTGGTGAGGTAACTTGTGACGTCTTCTCCTTGATTCATTTGGGTATTCTTTAGCTTCTCTCTAAGAATCAACTTCCTGTTGGTGGTAGCATTCTAGTATAGATTCAAAATGGCGTCTCACATCTTCTTCGCCGTATCTAGCTCTACGATATGTGGAACAATATGATCCTTGACACCATCAAGGATAATCCTCCTCACTTTGGCATCGTCCTTCCTATATGTTGCAAGCTATGTTGCATCCGTTGGTACAGGTACAACACTGGTAGCATAATCCTTGATACCATTCTCTTCCAACAATAAAGAAATTGTGGCCTTCCAAACACCAAAATTTGAGGCACCATCCAATCTATCCTGATGTCTCAAATCAGCTGAAGCCATCTCAAGGGTTTAAAGCAATAATAAATCTAAAGAGATCAAAATTTCTTTCCTAGGGCAAAACTCTTCTACCCTTAACAATGCTTTGATGCCATGTGAAAAATTTAACTATTGCAATAACTGATTATTAATCTCCTATCATAAACGATTATTAAACTGCTGAAAATAAATTTTCAGCTAATATCAAAAAATAACACAATTGCAACTTCACTTATAAAATACGAAAAGAAATGCGCAATACAATGAACACAATATTTTCAGACAAATTGTCCCTAGAAAAATCCCTAAGGGAAAACCAGTTCTACAGACGAGAAATTATATTAAACTTTAACAAATCAAGAGATACAAAATTCCTTGCCTCTTACTGGTAGATTTTCAACAACTTCCTAATTTATCTTGCTGATATTCACCACTACTATTCCCACACTAACACTGCGCCCTTGCTAACACTGCAAGACTGTTTGCTAACACTGCAAATTTACAAACTCATTTGCTAGCACTACAAATGTTTCTCCAAACTTCATGTTCTCCAAATGCCCTCTTGACCTCCTTTTATACTACCCCTGTTGGTAAACCAATGGCCGAGATTGATTTACAATCGATAGTTGAGATTAAAACAACTTAACAACTCTAACCAAGTTGGTTTCTAGTTGTTTTCAAAAGTGGTCAATTAATTAACAAATATTTGTTTCTAATCTAACCAATTAGGAGGGTGCGAATTGTAGAAAGCACATCACTAAGTCTGTATAACAAGCTACTTGTTGTGATTACGAGATCATGGCTCCCACTTATCCCGATTTCACGCGATGCCACAAGCCCATAGACGTGCTTCGCTACGCAAAATGTTTGGATTGCTGCCCTCCTTACCAGGGCGAAGCGCCAAAGAGATTCAGTTTCCGAGCAGCAACCAACCAATGCGGACGCGGAAGGCGGCGCAGAACGCGGACGATGTGTACGTGCCGAAATACGCCAAGGCAGTCCAGTTGACGAAGAGCCTTCCGCCTGAGGATCCGAGGAATTTCATGCAGCAAGCCAACGTCCACTTCGCCTACTGCAATGGAGCTTATTACATGGGAGAGAGCAACGACAAGCTGTTCAAAGTCCACGAGAACTGGTTGTTCCTCCCTTGGCACCGATGGTTTCTCTACTTCCACGAGCGCATTCTGGCTACGCTTTTGGGGGAGGACTTCGCACTGCCCTTCTGGAACTGGGATTACGACGAGGGCATGAGCATGCCGCTCATGTATACGGATCAGACACTAGCGCTGTACGACAACAAGAGAAACCGCGGTGACCCAAACAGGCTCGTGGACTTGGGCTTTGGTCACTCGCAAGCTGATCCTAACTGGTCCGACATGGATCTGGCGAGCAACAACTACAGGATCATGCACAAGCAAATCGTCACCCTGGCCAAAAGCACTCGGGCGTTCCACGGAGAGCCAATCCGTGAGAGCAGTCCGACGTGCACGTGCGGCCCAGGGACGCTGGAGTTTGAGCCGCATAACACGGTTCATCTTTGGACTGGCACCCAGCATAAAGAGGGCTCGAAACAGGACCTCTGCCCAACCCGGACATGCTACGGGGGAAGACATGGGACATTTTTACTCGGCGGCTCGAGATCCCATCTTCTATGCCCACCACGCCAACGTGGACCGGATGTGGACCATCTGGAAGACGCTGCCGGGGCGAAAGGACTACGACCATCCGGACCTGCTCGACACAAAGTTTTACTTCTACGACGAACGTGCGCGCCTCGTGGAGGTCCGGGCTGGCGACGCCTTTGATCGCATAAGATCCGCTATCAATACGACAATTCGCGCTCACCCACCATACAGTGGATATAGCCCACATCCGCCTTCGTGCCTCCCTCTCCCTCTCCCTCTCCCTCTTCGCCTGCTCGTCCGCTTCCAATACTGGACTTGCGTACGGAAAATACTTTCCTCGGGCCGGTGAAGATAGTGGACGTTGCCAGGAAGCCACCTACGCCTGCGTCGCCCACATCCCTCGAGCTGCTTGTGATCGAGGGGATACGTGTGTAGAGAAACATCCCGGTTCAGTTTGACGTCTTCTTACAGGGCAACGGCTATCTAGGCAGGAGGATTGACTGCCTGGATCGCCGAGCTCCTCGAATGCCGTGCATATTCCTGCCACGCTCGGCCCCCTCCACTGACGGCAGTGGCTAAATCGTTAACTAAAACGTTATGGGTCTATGTATATGACTAACATACCATGATAGCACCATTCTGAGTTAGCCAGAGCTGGCGAGATTTGACGTTGACAGAATGCGTATTTAATGCCTCAAAATTGGTGTTGTTGGAAGCGCGCGAGATTTGAGTTACTTTGTCTGCAAATTTAAAATGAAAGTTGGAGGGAATGAAAAATAAAATAACATGTTTGAACTTACAACTAAACTTATTTACAGATCAGTCTGCGTAAATATTTTTTGAGGCAGAGGTAATGCTTGCATTTTTAAATCTTTTCTGCAGGTTTCTTTGTAAGTTTAAGAGTGTATTTGTTATTTAGCTTTAAACTTCTAACCAGCGCAACCAGTTTATTGTGTACAGAATCCGATAGAGCAATCAGTACCATTGCCTAAATTTTTTCTTTGACGATACAAAATAACTTGTTCCTATGATTGAGATTGATTGAGTCATGTATTCAATCGATTTATAAATAGTTCTTTGGTCAAAATTTATGTTAGGTTTTAGTTTACAATTTAGCTACTAGAGCTTTCTCCGGTCCTGATTGGATTTCTCATTTTTTATTGTTTGGCCTTCTTTCTATCCCTATTTGTGGTACTTATGTGGCATCTGAGTACTCTACCACAAGAGACAAAATATTATTTGCTCCAACTTTGGCTTGACCGAGTTGGCTTTCGTCTTTGCACAAGCTCAACATGCTTGCTTGGTTTCATCTATGGTTGTGGTGGTTTTCTTTTCATTTGCTGGAGAGCAAAGTTTACAATGAAGATGGCGAGATTCAACCACTTGCACGATATGATTCCAGTGGCGGAGTTTATGTGGACGAAACTTGAAGGTCTAGAGTGTTTTGAGTGTCTGCATGCGTCGGTGGAAAACCAGTGCGACACTATTAAGGTTATTGTGCTTCTGCTGAAAATGTTTAGGGCACGCAAACTTGGAATCAAGTTATTGTATGAGTTCGTAAAGGTATTAATGAGGATGTGGCTATCTTTCTCTAAAACTATACAATTGATCAATTTTCAAAAATTGAAAATATTATGGATTTTTCTGAAAATTTCAACATTTGATCTTCATGATCTGTATAGTTTGTAGGCGAAAACAACAAAAAACTGTAAAAGAAATCACTATGTCTTGGTGAGGAAAAAAAAAGGTTTGACTTTGTTTTGTCTTTAGTGCATTTTGTGTGGAGATTAGCCTGTCCCATTAAGATTTGAGATCGCTGCAATAGATTATAATTGAAATATTATAAATTGAGATCTCTTGATTTTTTCTTTACAAATCTTAAATTTTTATTCTCATTAGCAACTATTATTAAAAGGGATATCTTCATAATTTATTGCAAAAAATGTTATTTTCTTTTGGATATAGATTCTACTTATATTTTATCTCCTAACTAGATTCATATTAGATAATTGTATTCATTTTTCTTTAAAATATATATATTGAAATATATAATTTGAATTCTTTTCAATATAGATTGGCTAATATAATTTATAGAAAGCCATCTAACTATATTGAGTATCAATTTTCTAGATTGGCAAATGCAGCTATTACTTTGTTAGAGTGTATACACACATGTATCTAGATGATACAATAATAATAGTTAAGATAATATGAAAGAAAAATTGGATTGAAAAACCCTTCTAGTCATCTAAGTTATAATTAGTGAGTTAAAGAATTAGGAAAAATATTTCAAAATATATGAAATAATATAAATCTAATACATTTTATTCACTTCACTTGGATTAAAAAAACCTCCTAGTCATCTATGTTATAATTAATGAATTAATAATTAAGAGAAATATTTCAAAATATATGAAATAATATAATTTTAGTACATTTGATTCACTTCACTATTACATTATTTTTGTATTTTGTGAAACTTTAATTTGATTTTACATATAAAACAAACAAAAGGTATTTCTTTATCACATTACTTTGTAGTATTTTTTAAACTAATTTTTAAGATTGAAAACACATCCATTCTTCAATTTACAAAGATTTTAACATATAGTTTCCAATAAGGTGGGGTCTCCTAAGTTTGAGGGAAACAATTCTAGGTTTTACTTTCTGGTAATTTTTTAAAAAATTTGATAAGAATAATATGTATCATTTTTTGAAAAGTTGTTGAATTTTTTAGTGAGATAGTGTGGCTATTTCCAGTCCCACCCCATTTAGGACCTCTTAGACTTAAAAATAGACCTATAGACCCCTCGGCCCCCTCCTTCACCCCAAAAAAATTATGTAGCACCTCTTGAACCCCTTCAACTTAAAAAATATACCTATAGCTCTCCTTCATGGGACCTCTACCTAAATAACATCAGTCTAACATTATGAAAGTTAGTTGATACTTATTTGATATGTTAACACTAGTTAACCACCAAGACTTATTCTACACATGTTTAATCTCCCTATTCTTTTATACTCTCTATTTTGGATTTCACCATGACATCTAGTGCCAATTTCACTTGATTGGATCAACATAATAAATTAGGTTATTTTTAAATTTTATTCAACTCTGTTTTCAATTGGTTTCAGTTAATTTTGACTATCACAATTAATTAAAGTCTTTTCTTATTTTTCTTTGAGTATACACCTTAGTAAAATAGCTTCATAAATATAACTACATAATGATATACATTTCATTGAAATTAATGAAAATAAGAAATTGGATGTTTTTTGCTTAATCAAATAAATATTTAACCCTTTACAATATTCATATCTTATAATAGAACTTCTAACATCTAAATCTTATATATACTGAAAACCTAGAATAACCTTCCAAATCGAAATCTAAAAGATACAACATCTCAAATAACATAGCATGATGTTATAATTTTTGATAGCTTAAATAAATATATAAAGATTCCTAAGGAACCAAAATAGGCTATCCACATCCTTATAAATTTTAAAATAATCATAATTTACTAATAGGAAATGAATGTTTAACTAATTCTAATTATTTTCAAGAGTCAAATTTTAATCTAGATCTTTATAAACCAACTGGTAGCATATAAATTCATCCATTATAAGTTGACATATCTATATATCATTACTAAAGGTTCCACTAAAAGTGATCTTGATATACACACATATTAATAAGCAGTAATACATTTTTGAGTGTTAATTTTAAACTAATTGAAAACCATTTTATTCCTAGAAGTAATTCATTAATAATTTTTTAATAAATAATATCCTTGCCATGATAACTTACATATCTTTATAGTGTATCATTACAAATTCATATTAAATGGCTGATTTACCAATAGATTTACCCATCATGTTAAAATTCTAGACTGTATGAGGATCAATTTCACCATATAAGTATAAACCATCTTGAGAAAAATAGTATGTATATTAGTATGGTTCAATTTATCCAATATTTATAAAGGCCATTATATAATCATGAAGAATTCAAAAATACTCCAACATGTAATAATATTTCTATTTTGTCTCTACTATTTTTGGTAAAGGAGTACATGGGGGAACTAATGATAGAAACAACCAAAAAAATATTAATTTATAATTTCAACTTATTTTGGTTTTTCTTTTCTCAGCATCTTTCCATTGATAACTCTGGGTCTACTCTAAAAAGATAAATGACAAAAATGATCTGTTAGAGTAACCACAATCCAAATCTTTGTCTACCTAATATTGAGTAAATTAGTTCATCAAACATTCTTAGCTAAAGGAACAATGAAAGAACATTTTTATCATACTTCCTAATCTACTATTTATTGATGTGGTTTCTAACTAACATATTCCTATTATGATTTGATATTGAAAATGCTTCTTCCTTTTAGTACCAAAAAGTATCCTAGATAATCCCAACTGTCTATGGTGATTGTTACATATTCCAAAACACCTTCAATCTTGGGAATTGAGTGATCTATGAACTGAATTATATTTGTGGCATGAACACTTTGACTTTTAAGATTTCTCAATAGTGAATATCACAAGTGATAAAATTTGTGGTTTCTCATTTAGCGATGGGCGGCTGAGGGAGAGCAAAGAGCTATTTGAATAGTGGAAGCAAGGGACTGTGAGTGGCTAGGGATTCCAGTGTGGGTCAATCCTACAAAGGAAGCATTGATTTTGAAGATGTCGATCCATATGGTTGGTGGGTTACTCCTACAAAGGAAGCAGTGATCTGCTGATCTGCTTAGAGGGCGAGAGGTTCTTGTCAATTTTTCTCTTTTACATAGAATATTTATCACTTTTTGAAGTAGATTATTAGTATCAAGTTTTGAAGATTTCTTTTTTCCATACAAGTACAAGTAACTTAGACTGGTCCTTGTGAATCTATCTTTAATTCCTCAAAAGCGTGCATTTAAATTCAAAATTAAGAGCATCTATTATAGAGTAAAAGATAGTCTAGGAAGAGACTTCAAATGACCCTTTCAACTTATAAGGATTGAGAACACACATTCTTTATCCAATTTTACTTTTCCAAAACATTTAGAATCAAATTCAAATACTTGGACTTAAATTTGAAGTATTCAATAGAAATAAATAAATTAGAGAAAAATGTTGACATTTCAACATCTAATTAAAAATTTTATAATTCATTAACAATACCAAATAGCTTGTCTAGTCTATCTCACATTAATTAAGGTAAAGTATGATTTAAGCCCTACAATATTTTGTCTACATGTATTTTAGGTTTTATTGTAATACATATTATGAAAATCTATCAATTGGGGGCAATATAGATCCACACAATTATCCACATTTATTGTGCTTTGTCCCTTCCTAAGTTTTCCACATGTTTATTTATTCTTGTGATCTTTTCTAGGAAAATCCATCTCCATCATGCCTTATTTGTAGTTGTCAGAGGGGAATCCTGACCTTAACATGTTGATCCAGGGCTTCCTTGAAACCTTGTTTCTTGTGTAGGTACTCTATATGAGAATCTACTCTTATTTCCAATTGTCCATGGGTCTTTGGTAAGCCTAGATCTAGTATTTGCAGAAGTCCATCTATACACATCCTTGAGACTAGAAATGGCATCATAACAATTAATTTGAACAATATTTTTCAATACACACTCTTTTGTGTATTAATCACAATTTGTGATCAAGAAAATCATGTATTTTGAGCCATCTTTTTTGTAGATCTATGTTACCTATTTCCTACATGCATCTCTTTTTACATAGATAATTTATATCAAAATATGAAGTCGTGTACCTTTTCTCTTAAACATTTGTATGATTTATCCAAATTTACAATTAGACTATAAAGTTTATTTATGAACCTTCTACAACCTATTTTAATAAAAGAATCACTATTAAAAATGTAATAAAATGTTAATATCTAAACACAAAATCTGTTAGATAATTACAAACTATTATCTTTATACATTCTTTTAACGATTAGAAAAAAAACTTGTAATAATTTTATCAAATATTTAAAAAAAAAAAAAAAAAAAAAAAAAACATCCACTTTCTATATTCACAAATATGACCCATTTAGAAAATAATAAAATATTACATACTAAAATAAACAAACAAACTAGATTGATGAAAACAATCTCATCATAAAGAATATAAAACATGCAGTAAATATAGAACTGAATGCGATGTTGCCTATGTCTAAACTAGATATAAAACACATCTAAACAAAAAGTTTCAAAAGAGGGATAAACATTTATTAAACTAGCACTTGCACCAAAGTAAGGTGCAACAAGAGTAAAAATATATTTTGAATAGTAATATAGAAATAATATATGAAAATGCTAATCATGATAATTTTCATTAAGGATAATATATAGAAATAATAATCATGATATTGTCACAATATTTAAGTAATGTTTAAAGTCAAACTCATTCATCGACCATTTACAATGATTTAGATTATACTGAAAACAATAACATTGCACAAAGAATTATAGGTATAAAATAAATAAAAATAAAAATTCAACATAGAGAATTTCATGACCAATTTAAATGCAATTATGATATTTTTAGCAAAAATTGATAAATTTTCAATCAATTTAATATTTTATGTAATGACCCCATCGTTTAGCCTTCACGTTCTCCAAAGGCTAAGTGGAGCATAAGAGGAAATTAAATTAATTTCTTATAAATTCATTAAATAAATTAAAAATTAAAAGGTGAATTTATATTTAATTAATTTAATTAATTATTGTATTACAAGAGATAAGCTTCTAGAGTGTGTATTAATTATTGGAAAGGGGGAAGCCTCTAGTAATTTAATTTTCTAGTAATATACAATTAATTATTGTATTGCAAGGGAGGAGTTTCTAGAGAGTGCATTAATTATTGGAAGGGGGAAGCTTCTAGTACTTGCAATTAATTAATACTTGATTTCCTTCTAGAAGGGTGTAGGGAAAGTATAAATAGAGGTGGGAGCCTAATCCATCTATCCTATGACCTAATTATTATATTAATCCCATCTCTTCCCTAATCCCTCTCATATTCCCTCTTTCTCTTATATCCCTCCCCCTCTCACCTTCTATTCCTCTTGATTACCATTTATTCCTCTTGATTACCATATATCCCTAGCTCATTTCTCTCACCCTCTGGGTCCTCTTCTCTCTCTTTCTCCCTCATATGTGTCACATGCTAATTACTCTATTAAAAAGTATCCTCTCCCCCCCCCCTCTCTCTGATTATCAAATTATCCTATTTTTTCTCTACCTCATATCTCTCCCTCTCCATGTTCTCTCTTTCTCTTTCCCGTCTACTCCCTTTCTCATGTTTCCCACCACATATTACCATCTCCTTCCCCTAATTACCATCTCTCTCTCTCTCTCTCTCTCTCTCTCTCTCTCTCTCTCTCTCTCTCTCCATCTCCATAATTACTCTCATTGTTCATCATACCTATCTATCTTGAACCCTAATGATACTATTTCTTGTGATATATTTGATCTCATCCCCTCATTTTCCTTGTCTACCTCATCTCTCCTCTCCCACTTCTCCTTCTTTATCTTTTTCCCACCTCTCACCATATCTCCCCCCTAATTTCCACCTATATCTATCTCATATCTTTCACCCTCTCCCCCTTATCTCACCCTTTTTCTAACATATTTCTCAACCCCCCCCCCCCCTCTCTCTATTTACCATCTGTCTCTACCTTATGTCTCTCACCTTCTCTATATTTCTTCACTCCCACATGTCTCTTACATCGCTCATCTATCTCATATCTATGAATCTTTACATTCTCTCTCTAGCTTATCTCTCTCACTCTGCCCTTTCCCTTTGTCTACCTCATCTTTTTTCCCATCATCATCTCCCTTTCTCCCATCTCCCTCCCCTCCCTATATCTTCCTCCCCCCCCCCCCCCCCATCTCCATCATCTCTCTATTCTTCATCCTCTCCCCTTCTCCCCCTCTCTCCCTCCCCTCCTAATCAACCTCTTATGTACTTTCTCCACTCACTACTCTCAACATCTCATTTCCCTCTCTCCATCTCTCTCTCACATGCCCCTTCTGTCTCCATCACTTCCTCATTATTTACCATCTTAACTCTATCTCATGTCTCTCACCATATCTCAAACATGTCCCTATGTAATTACCCTTCTCCCCTCTTCCATCCCCTATCACTATTTCTATGTATTCTAAGTTCTAATTATCGTCCTCCTTGAGCTCTATCTTATCTGTTGCATTTTATTTACATTAGCATAAGATTTATTGTGGCATATCACCATCTCTTGGCTCCAATTTACACCCCCCTCCCTTTTTCTCTGTGTGTGGAGTGTGGTGTGTGTATGTATCTCATAAATTAGGTTTAGTAATATGGTTTAACATTTAGAATTAGGATTTTATCTTTTTAAAAATAGGTTTGAAGTTAGGGCTTAAAATTTACTATTAGGATTAGGGTTAATTATGTTTCATCATTTTCTATTACCATTTAGGACTATGGTTTCAAGTAGGATTTATCATTTATTATATAAAATGTACATTCCATTTTTAGATGTGAGGGTGGTTTTAGCAATTGGGGTGTAGCATTTAAGATTAGGGTTTACTATTTACTATTATAACTTGCTTGATATTTAAGATTTAAGGTCTAAAATTTGGGATACGCTTTTAAAATTTGGGGTTAGGGTGACATTTAAATATTTTGTTTCTTAAATGGTTTGAGATGTTTTTAAAATATTTTGAGACAAATTGAGAATATTTGTGTCTAGAAAGATATCTCTCAACTTGTTTTAAAATTATAAATTAATTTTGAGTTCACCAATTAGTATGTTACTTAAGTGGTGATGGTGTTCAAATTAAGGTTTAAAATTAGTTGTATTAAAACTCAAACTTTATAATTGATTAAGCGGGTCTGATATCTTCTAAATCAAATATGTCCATAAATATTTCTTAAAAATGAAACTTCTATTTTTTCATAAAGAGCTTTTTTAATTATCAAGTTAAAAATGTACTAAAACCTTAATATTACTTATTATTTTATTATTTCTTCTTAATTTATTTTTAACATCCATACTTTCTAATTTTAAAATTATTTCTATTATATTTTAAAAGCTTCCTCTTTGATCAATTCAATGAATATTCAAACAAAATAGAATGTTTCCATAGTAACTTTATCATTTATCATATAAGATGTACATTCCATATTTAGATGTGAGCGTGGTTTTAGCAATTGGAGTGTAATGCCCCGCCAAGGGATCCAAAGAATTTTGCTAAGTTTTTCAAACAATTTTTTTTTTTTTAAACATGAATGATAAAACCATTCATAACATTTGCGGAAGTAATAGCAACAATTCAAATGAAAATAAACATAACATATATACATAACAGGCTACATTCTTTAAAGATCTCCTAACGTTGTATCACATCTAAATTAACTAACATACATGAATTCATCTAGTACAACATCCACATGAATAATAATGATAAGTCCAATGTTCATACATTACATTTCCAAATGCTCAATCATCCACTGTACATGTCACAGGGTATGAAGGCTTAAAAGAATAAACATATGCGAAATAAGGTACATCATCCTATTCCAATCCATGATACATCAAAGCAGAGATAATCACATGATACATCATCATAGAAGACATATACATCTATCATAAAGATCAAACAAAATAAACTAAGTGCACGGTTCCTCCCAACCGTAAATAGCATCATTAGACCATCGTGGATCCTAGCCATCCCTCCATGCGTAACATTCCAAAGCATCGAAGAGATCATCGGTATTAACATAGTAGGAATGTCACTCCAAAAACATTCTACTAACATACAAAGTAAAGCATAGGATACCATCATCTAACATATGCAAATCATCAATTTATGAAACATACCAGTAAATACATCCATCATAAAGTATATCATCTATCATAATGCTCCAAGAACATAATGAAGATAAATACCAACCAAGAATGCTCCAGCCACAGTGTCTCTGACGGATCTCAAATGATAAGAGTGAAAAATACACTGCCACCTGATCGCATGGAACCTAAGTGGTCCACTCCCACCGTGCTGAGGAGATAATCTCAAATCCCAAACAAGATATCAAAACCACAAAGCATAAATCTCTAAAGTCTAGGAATCCTAAAAGTATACTAACTCAAAGGTTCCAACACACACTAAATCAACATCTAATTCCCAGAGGCACAACAATGACATGTAGGAACCTACTCTGCAAGCGGAAAAGTCTCATCGCATTTATCTCGTACAAGTTACCCTGGCAATTAGCTAAACTCCATGGGTCCATATAGATCTCATGCGGCCACTAGTATCCTCTCATACTGACGAGGCATACTATGGAATGCAAGGTCGCAACCATGCATTCTCACTACTCCCATCCTAGGCTATACAAGAGCTCAAGGCATGGGTGAGAACATCAAAACAATTATCTTTTTTAGGTTCATTTAATCCCCATTTAGTGTGTAAATGTTATCACTTATTAACCAAACTTACAATGAGTTACCTTGGCAGCCACTTAGGGCCCCGGCCCCCATTGCAAACCACTTTCCGACACTACAAATAGATTACCTACCCTAATGCTCATGGAATCATAAATCACCACAGTCTTGTACAAGCAACTGTAAAGAAAATCCATAAAAAGAATCATCAAATATCCATGATAAAAGCATCAAATATCCATAATAAGAATCATCAAATCTCCAAGATAAGAATCATCAAATCTCCATGAGCATCCGAAAAGCATCCATAGAATATCATGATCACAACAGTTCTCTATTGGCAACTGAAGGCATCACTGATAATCATAAGTATCCATTGGTTCTCAATAACCAAAATATATCATCACATCCATTGGTTCTCAACAAGCAACCAAGAATATCTCAAAATCATACTGATCGAAGACTCCAAAATGGTTGAGTCAAATATGTCCCAATATGACATCATCAAATAATAAATCAACACTTTAGTCCCATCATGGCGACTACAAAGCAATCCAAGGATAACTGATCGATAACTCAAAAATGATTAGCTCAAGTGTCTCATACACATATATCTCAGCTTCACACATGAAGACTGATGAACAAATACAAACATTTCATAGAGCATACGATCACATAGCCATGGTTGGGCTTATAAAGATCGAGACCAAATAAGATCAGCATGCCATCACATCTCATAACCCCTGAGCCTCTAGTAACAACCTAGGATTGGTCAACACTAGTCAACCCAAAACCCAAAACAAGAAGCATAGAGAATACACGATGCAAACACATGTTTTGGTTTACTAAATTCACATAGTTGAATAATGTGTAGGGGTTTCTTATTTTCTGTTTGCAAGTATACTTTCAAGTGTCTTAAGTTTCTTTATTTGACCTACAAGTCAACCCATTTGTTCCCCGATAGCATTATCCTTCCATTAATAAGAATTACATTTAAAGAATAACTTAAGGATAAATATTCACTAAACTTATCATCATTGACTTTTAATTAAATTTTTCTCTTATTTAACCATGATCCATATTCTAATTGATTAACCTTTCAACTTTTCTAAGATCATTATTCGTTATATTATAAGAGAACCAATTATCATTCTTCGAATAAGAGATTATAACTTTATTTATCTCAATTCATTAACATAGGTACACCATCCATGACCTATTAACATCTTATTAGTTTTCAATTAGAAACTTAATTAAGTATTACTAAAGTTTGAGTCTTTGAATTTAATCGTCACCATCATTGACAACCATACAATATCTAAAGTCGTAATTCAAGTCATAAGAATAAGACCTATCAACTTCAATATAGATAATCTACAATCTCATTAAAAGAATTATATCAAATCAATCTCTATTACATAACTTAATTATTAATTAAATCTAATTAACTCTTATTAATTGATTTAATTAATAATTTGTATAACCATAGCAACATTCTAATTAACATCAGTTGACTAATAACTAACTAGAATTCTGTAAGTTAAAAGTCAACCATAATTCAATACTCAAATGATCATATTAATAATTCAATAATAATAACTTGTTAATATTTAATGACAAGCTATATTGAGAATCTTATTATTAAATCTTTAATGATCACATACATCACTTTGCAACAATGTTCTCATTTATATTTTAATAATAAAAAGTTATAATAAATCCTCAATACAAAGTATTATTATCTCAAATAAATTTTTCCTATGTACGTTGATTCAGTTAACTGATAATCTTCCAAATTATTAACCAATTCAATTTGATTAATATCTTTTACAGTACTTCAATCATTAACTAATCTCCTTTAGAGTTACTCTGTTCGTATTAGTTGATAACTATTTAAACTATTATTTATTAATAGTTTGTTAGACCCAACAAACATTAATAAATAATAAACTTATCACAACTATAAATAATCAATCTAGAGAACTTTTACATAGAACTTCATTAGCTAACTCTTAATACCATTAAGGTATTCAAACGTATTAACCAATAACATAATAATTCAATCTTAATCCAATATCAGTTAGAGTTTCCAAATTTAAATCAACATAATATAATTTATCATCTTACAATTATTTAATCAATATTAAAATCAAACATTAAACTCTATTTTCTAATTGTTCTAATAATATTTTATCTATACAAAAGTTGTTTGAAAAAGATCTCTATCACAAACCAATAAGACTCATTGTAGATTTTAACATGAATAATTTTCAAATTCTTAGCATTATCATCTTCATTAAACAACTCTAAAACTGTTTAATAGTATTTAATATATATTATAAAAAGTCCACTATATAAACTATATTAAAATATCTTTTCTTTTAATCCATTTACTTAGATTGACTAATAATTAACTACACTTCTTCTACCATTAACTAATCTTAATTAAATTTAATTTAATTAGATTAGATAATAGACCATATAAAACTAATGCATATTAATAAGATTTTAATAAGGAAAGATTACAATAATATCTTTAATTCATTAAATAATCTCCACTAGATTATCTCTAATCAAATTTGTTGATAACTATTTTAACCATTATTTATTAATAGTTTGTTAGACCCAACAAACATTAATAAATAATAAACTTATCAAACTATATTTCCATAAGCCCCATTAGTTAATATTTAACTAACCTTTAAGGCATATCAATAATTCAAATCGTAGCTATGTTATAACAATGTTATAATGTAACTATGACTCCTTGTCAATATAATAATTCTTATTTAAATCTAAATCCAATATCATTAAAATTTGAGTCTCTTAATAATCATCATTAAACACTTTTATAAATTACCACCTCTTAACTATATATTAAATAATTAATATTAAAAGTCATCGATTCTCTATTGAATTCAATATCTCTATCCATCAGCTCCATCCACAAAATTTCCATTAAAAATCTCCATTAATTCATTAAGAACATTCTTATTAGTCTTTAGACTAATTAAATAATTATTAAGTTCTAATTATGTTAATTTGATATATTATTTTTGTGAAGTTTAAGCATAAAGAACTCTTGGTTATGGGAGATGAAGAGACATCCGTTTTTTGAATAAAACAGTCACAGTACGACGGCCATATCTCCCTAATGAACCGTTGGATTGGGCTGAAATTTAAATATGTTGGAGAGGGCCAAGCTACGCCAATTCTGACTGGAGCGATCGAATAAATTTGATCCCGATAAAAAGTTATGAATGAATGAATTCAGGTCTATCCAATGGGCAGCGACAGAACAATTTGTGATGAATTAAGAATTTTCTGTTAAAATAATTGTTCTCTAATTTTAACCATAAAAGGGTTTGTTCATATGCATCTGAAAATATAATTGATAGAAAGATTACATCTAATCATTTGAATTTTCAACTTAGAATTTCTATTTTAATTCCAAATCTTGTCTTTCTAATTTGTAATATAAATTTAAACCCAAACTCGAATTAAGATCTAATTTCTTTCTCATTTGGAACTAAGGTTTTTCTATTGTTTTCTCCTCATCCAAATAAAATATCTAGATTCTAATTTCAAATAGTAGATTCAATCACAGAGAGTAGACACATAAAACAGATATGATGAAGACAGGAAGAGAAAGAGTGCAAAGGGAATATGAGAATATCACGAGTGCACCTGGACACTGATGCTAATTTTCCATGCCTAAGAAGTCCATAGAAAATCTCTTTCTTCTCTATCATTCACAATTCTTCCAAGAATCCAAGCCGATTGAATCCTCCAAGTGATTAGAAGTGCTAGAAGGAGCATAGAAGCAAGTAGAAAATATATGAGCATATGAATCTTTTCCCATGCATGTAAGCTTTGAAGCTTCTCTTTTTGCTTGTAACTCATGGCTTCCCTTAAGCTTGTAGCTTCCATTAACCTTGTAGCTTCCATTAAGCTTTTCTTTTAAGCTTTTATGAATGCTTGAATATGAAGAGCTCTCAAGAAACCTTTGGAATGCTTCTTGAAACTGCTAAAAGGTGTCACCAACTAAGCATGAGTCTTTTCCAATTCTTTTTGATGAGTCATAGAATTGTAGACACCTTGTGCTTAATTGATGCACTAACCCTCGTGTTGTTGACACATGCTAATTCTCATGCAAGCTTATAACTCCAATTTACTTTACTCTTTCCAATTTAATTATTTTATTTATTCATGCACTAACTTTAATATCTCCACTTTTTAATCTTAATATATTTATGTTTTAATCATATGAGATTTAGAATCTTTTAATAATTTAAAATATATTTTCCACTTTTAAATTTCATTTTCCAAAATTTTATTGCTAAAATATTTATTAGCTTTAATAGTAATATTATTTAGTCATTTATTTAAAAATGAGTTCCAAATATATTATTATTAAAATAAATATTGTCACATTCCAAATTTAATATTATAACTTTTATCTTCCAATTTAATTATTTTATTTAATTAATTTTTCAATTAATTAAATAAAATAAATATAAAAATATCATATTAATTTTTCATTTAATTAAACCATTAATTAAATCTTTTAATTAGGCTTAATTAATAGAAAATACTCCAAAGACTCACAAGGTAAAAATATGAAAACCCATCATAGCCAAAATACATACAAATCAAATCAAGGGGTTTATATCATGAATTACATCATTTAACGCATTCAGAGGGTACTCAACTCAGATACTTGTCCTAATTTTTCAATTAGAACAAATGGCTTAAAAGGTTGGGATTTGGACTTAAGAATTTATCTCCCCTCTCTTATCATTGAGATAATGTGATAGGGTACGCTCATTCTGGCAATTCAGGGAAGTCGATACCCGGTACTTACAACCTGCATAAAAACCATGCATGTACAAGCACAATATATACTAAACTAAACAGGCAATGGCAAGAAGTGGTGCATCGTGTAGATCCTAACTAACAAGTGACTACGACTCCCTTCCTTAACCACATCAGACATGCCATATAAAAGAAAACACACAAAGCAAACATGCACACCATACACATGCAAGTATGGGGTAAGTATCCATAAGAAAACACATATGATAATAAATCATCTTATTAATCATCATTAATAACTGAAAGCAATGTAATGATCATCATCAATAATTGTGAACATTAAAAATAATCATTATACATACATGAAATGTAGAGTCTAAGTAATCTTATCACATAATAAATTGAATCCATAGCACAATATCTGATAATCTCAAAAGAATGCTGCTAGTCAATTACATAAAACTAGCTCTAAAAGAGTTCAGCAATGATAACAAAATGCAAACCAGGGGCAGGCACTACATGGAGTGTAGCATTAAAGATTAGGTTTTACTATTTAATATTATAACTTGGCTTGATATTTAAGATTTATGGTTTAACATTTGGGATGGGCATTTAAAATTTAGGATTAGGGTGACATTTAAATATTTTGTTTCTTAAATATTTTGAGACAAATTGAGAATAGGTGCATGTAGAAAGATAACTCTCAAATTGTTTTAAAATTATAAATTAATTTTGAGTTGACCAATTAGTATGTTATTTAAGTGGTGATGGTATTCAAATTAAGGCTATAAATTAGTTACTAAAAATCAAACTTTATAATTGATTAAGTGGTTCCAGTATCTTCCAAATCAAATATGTCCATAAATGTTTTTTTTCAAAATGAAACTTATATTTTTTCATAAAGAACTTTTTAAATTATCAATTAAAAATCTACTTAAAATATTAATATTACTTATTATTTTATTTTTTCTTCTTATTTTTTTTTAACATCCATGCTTTCTAATTTTAAAATGATTTCTATTATATTTTAAAAGATTCCAATTTGATCAATTCAGTGAATATTCAACCAAAATAGAATGTTTCCATAATAACTTTATTAAAGATTTTTTCTTTCAGCTTACATTTATAAAACATATTTATAAAATTTGAACAATTAATAATTAAAAAGACAGAGAAAAAATGACATTTGTTTGCTGAGAGTGAAAGAAATTTCAGTATCGAAAATTTAAAAATGAAGATTTCGTCTTAGATATTATTAAAGCTCAAAATATAAAATAAAATCAAAGACATCTAATAGAACCTACTTATCTTTAAAAATATTTTTAAAAGTTAACACTATAATATTTTTTCTAAAAATATTATAATGAAATTCACTTATAAAATTTAAATTTATAAACTTTAATTTGTTTAAACTTCCATCAAGTATCACAGATGCCTTGTCAACGTTACCGGATTTTGCGTATATTTATATCAATGAGGTGGCCACAATGCAACTTCAGTTATATTTAAATTCATGTGGATTCTATAGCTCACAACAACCACACCATGTTCAAAGTTTTTCTACAAACTTTAAATCTCACAAATGATAATTGATGCAAATGACTTTAGGCCAGAGCATTTCAAAGATTGAGGCAAGCCACTAACAATAAATCGTATGCCAAGTAGAATTCCCAACTTTGACATTGCGCCCAGGTGATGGTTATCCCCTGCATCTTTATCTATCAGCTTCTCAATATCTCCTCTAGAAACCATCAACCTTGACTGCAGCAACACAAATCAATATCAATAAACAAAATTGCACCAGGTATTTGCTTGACTGAATGAATTATGTCTACATAATACAACTATCGTTGTTCTTACCGAGCATAGAATGTTGATAATTTCATTTGAGATATTCGTATAAAGAGGCTTTCTTCCCAACATGATCTCTAAATTTTTATGCTAAAGCTATTTGTGTGGCTTTTTCTGTTAATTGCCTAGTGTTGGCATATATGTGAAGTTGCTTCCATTCTCTTGCTTAGCAAGGCACCACATTGATAAAGACATCCCTCAAAGCATGGAATCATTATCCAATAAAAAATTAGTTCTTATTTGGCAACATATATATATTTTTAACGTAACTATAATTGTATTATGCAATTTCATATTTAGAGGAAAAAAATGGTAGGATACCTTCCAAATCAATTACTACCATTCTTTTAATGAAAATATTATTTTTATTACATCAAACCAGGTTTTAATTTAATAAAAAAAATTCAAAAACATTTAACTTAATCAGGGAAAAAAAACCATTATTTTTATTACATCAAAACAGATTTTAATTTAATAAAAAAAATTCAAAAACATTTAACTTAATCAGAGAAAAAAGAATGAATATTGCCATGCAGAAGTCCATTCAAGTCAATATTTCGTGTTCTTTAGTTATGATTAGGATTTACATCATATCCCTAAACCAAAATTAAATTATTTTGAAATTACCAAAAATTTTAGTTAATGAAAAACAAAGGGATACATTGATGAATGTAAACTAATACAGAAATATAAAGGGGAATATTGAGATGTAAATCAATATGAAAAAATAAAAGGTTATATCATACTCCTAATATATTCTATATATTACTCCGTGGTTGGCGTGGTAAAAGCGCCTGGGCCACACCCCCGTTTTAGATAACAGATAGACGTCGTTTGCCAGCTAAGGATCATAGCACTCAAAAGTAGGGCAGCGAACACTTGGAAGCTGTAAATGTCCATTGTCTAATCACTCATCCTTTCTATATGATGTATATGTATTCTAGAATTGTACCTATGTACCATATGCATTTAAGTCGACATTTTCAATGAATGGATGTAATGAAGACTTGTAAGGGTTATCTTTTGAGCATTATATATATCAGATCAGCATTGTATTTGGATTTTGTAACGAACTTTGTAATCTTTATTAGTTGACTCAATGAAGTATCTTGACTTTTTCAACTCCTTTGCTGATGTGTATCTTTGATCTTCCACATTTTTCATATTATGGATGATTTGGCATCATGTTGTAAGAGTCGGTCTTTACAGTGCTTGAACTCTAAAATTCATACCTGTTTATTGTATAGATGTGAAGCATTCGAAGATGTGAACCATACTAAAATACATACTATAATTCTCAAGATGGTTTATACTCATATGGTGAAATTGATCCTCACACACTCTAGAATTTTAACATGATGGGTAAATCTATTGGTAAATCAGCCATTTAATATGAATCCGTAATGATACACTATAAAAATATGTAAGTTATCATGGCAAGGATATTATTTATTAAAAAATTATTATTGAATTACTTCTAGGAATAAAATGGTTTTCAATTAGTCTAAAATTAACACTCAAAAATGTATTACTGCTTATTAATATGTGTGTATATCAAGATCACTTTTAGTGGAACCTTTAGTAATGATATATAGATATGTCAACTTATAATGGATGAATTTATATGCTACCAGTTGGTTTATGAAGATCTAGATTAAAATTTGACTCTTGAAAGTAATTAGAATTAGTTAAACATTCATTTCCTATTAGTAAATTATGATTATTTTAAAATTTATAAGGGTGTGGATAGCCTATTTTGGTTCCTTAGGAATCTTTATATATTTATTTAAGCTATCAAAATTATAACATCATGCTAAGTTATTTGAGATGTATCTTTTAGATTTTGATTTGGAAGGTTATTCTAGGTTTTTAGTATATATAAGATCTAGATGTTAGAAGTTCTATTATAAGATATGAATATTGTAAAGGGTTAAAGATTTATTTGATTAAGCAAAAAAATCCAATTTCTTATTTTCATTAATTTCAATGAAATGTATATCATTATGTAGTTATATTTATGAAGCTATTTTAGTAAGGTGTATACTCAAAGAAAAATAAGAAAAGACTTTAATTAATTGTGATAGTCAAAATTAACTGAAACCAATTGAAAACAGAGTTGAATAAAATTTAAAAATAACCTAATTTATTATGTTGATCCAATCAAGTGAAATTGGCACTAGATGTCATGGTGAAATCCAAAATAGAGAGTATAAAAGAATAGGGAGATTAAACATGTGTAGAATAAGTCTTGGTGGTTAACTAGTGTTAACATATCAAATAAGTATCAACTAACTTTCATAATGTTAGACTGATGTTATTTAGGTAGAGGTCCCATGAAGGAGAGCTATAGGTATATTTTTTAAGTTGAAGGGGTTCAAGAGGTGCTACATAATTTTTTTGGGGGGGGAGGAGGGGGCTGAGGGGGTTTATAGGTCTATTTTTAAGTCTAAGAGGTCCTAAATGGGGTGGGACTAGAAATAGCCACACTATCTCACTAAAAAATTCAACAACTTGTCAAAAAATGATACATATTATTCTCATCAAATTAAAAAAAAAACTTACCAAAAAGTAAAACCTAGAATTGTTTCCCTCAAACTTAGGAGACCCCACCTTATTGGAAACTATATGTTAAAATCTTTGTAAATTGAAGAATGGATGTGTTTTCAATCTTAAAAATTAGTTTAAAAAATACTACAAAGTAATGTGATAAAGAAATACCTTTTGTTTGTTTTATATGTAAAATCAAATTAAAGTTTCACAAAATACAAAAATAATGTAATAGTGAAGTGAATCAAATGTACTAAAATTATATTATTTCATATATTTTGAAATATTTCTCTTAATTATTAATTCATTAATTATAACATAGATGACTAGGAGGTTTTTTCAATCCAAGTGAAGTGAATAAAATGTATTAGATTTATATTGTTTCATATATTTTGAAATATTTCTCCTAATTCGCAACTCATTGATTATAACTTAGATGACTAGAAGGGTTTTTCAATCCAATTTTTCTTTCATATTATCTTAAATATTATTATTGTATCATCTAGATACATGTGTGTATACACTCTAACAAAGTAATAGCTGCATTTGCCAATCTAAAAAAGTGATACTCAATATAGTTAGATGGCTTTCTATAAATTATATTAGCCAATCTATATTGAAAAGAATTCAAATTATATATTTCAATATATATATTTTAAAGAAAAATGAATGCAATTATCTAATATGAATCTAGTTAGGAGATAAAATATAAGTGGAACCTATATCCAAAATAAAATTAACATTTTTTACAATAAATTATGAAGATATCCTTTTTAATAATAGTTGCTATTGAGAATAAAAATTTAAGATTTGTAAAGAAAAAATCAAGAGATCTTAATTTATAATATTTCAATTATAATCTATTGCAGCGATCTCAAACCTTAATGGGATAGGCTAATCTCCACACAAAATGCACTAAAGACAAAACAAAGTCAAACTTTTTTTTTCCTCACCAAGACATAGTGATTTCTTTTACAGTTTTTTGTTGTTTTCGCCTACAAACTATACAGATCATGAAGATCAAATATTGAAATTTTCAAAAAAATCCATAATATTTTCAATTTTTGAAAATTGATCAACTGTACAGTTTGTAAGAAAGATAGCCACATCCTCATTAATACCTCTACGAACTCATACAATACCCTGATTCCAAGTTTACGTGTCCTAAACATTTTCAGTAGAAGCACAATAACCTTAATAGTGTCACACTGGTTTTCCACCGACACATGCAGACACTCAAAGCACTCTAGACCTTCAAGCTTCATCCACAAAAACTCCGCCACTTGAATCATATCATGCAGGTGGTTGAATCTCGCCATCTTCATTGTAAACTTTGCTCTCCAGCAAATGAAAAGAAAACCACCACAACCACGGATGAAACCAAACAAGCATGTTGAGCTTGTGCAAAGACGAAAGCCAACTCGGTCAAGCCAAAGTTGGAGCAAATAATATTTTGTCTCTTGTGGTAGAGTACTCAGATGCCACATAAGTACCACAAATAGGGATAGAAAGAAGGCCAAACAATAAAAAATGAGAAATCCAATCAGGACCGGAGAAAGCTCTAGTAGCTAAATTGTAAACTAAAACCTAACATAAATTTTGACCAAAGAACTATTTATAAATCGATTGAATACATGACTCAATCAATCTCAATCATAGGAACAAGTTATTTTGTATCGCTAAAGAAAAAATTTAGGCAATGGTACTGATTGCTCTATCGGATTCTGTACACAATAAACAGGTTGCGCTGGTTAGAAGTTTAAAGCTAAATAACAAATACACTATTAAACTTACAAAGAAACCTGCAGAAAAGATTTAAAAATGCAAGCATTACCTCTGCCTCAGAAAATATTTACGCAGACTGATCTGTAAATAAGTTTAGTTGTAAGTTCAAACATGTTATTTTATTTTTCATTCCCTCCAACTTTCATTTTAAATTTGCAGACAAAGTAACTCAAATCTCGCGCGCTTCCAACAACACCAATTTTGAGGCATTAAATACGCATTCTGTCAACGTCAAATCTCGCCAGCTCTGGCTAACTCAGAATGGTGCTATCATGGTATGTTAGTCATATACATAGACCCATAACGTTTTAGTTAACGATTTAGCCACTGCCGTCAGTGGAGGGGGCCGGGCGTGGCAGGAATATGCACGGCATTCGAGGCTACCCGACTACCGAGTGCACACCCCTTACGTGGACATGGTGCCCCCTGAGTACACCCGGACGTACGTTGAGCTGCCGCGTGGCGCTATAGACGATGCCGAGGGCGGGTGCGGTCAGTCCTCCATGCGCGTCGTCATCTCTGATGTGCTCGAGGATTTGGGTTTTCATGGCCACGCCATCGTCGTCACTCTCATTCCCAAAGTGGATCTTCAGCAGCCCATTCAAATCTCTGATCTGCGAATAGAATACGAACAGCCTTGAAGATGATCTCATCTCTACGATGTAATAAGGAGCGCTTTGAAATAGAATAAGCTCCGCTGTCCCCGTGTGATCTAGTCATCTCTATGTTGTAATAAGCAGTGCCACACTGCGTGTGTGCTTGCTGCGCTCATGCGTACTGATACTCCCTGATCGATGTGCGCATTGAGCCTCAAACGTTGTGTTGTGTGCAGTTCGTATGCGGGCTTGTGCCTTACTGTCTGTGTGTCCCCCTTCTTAAGTTTGGGCTGTGGGATTTGAGAGTCTTGGTTTGCTTCATGTATTGCTATCCAAAACCTTCCTGTCGCATGTCTTTCTTTTAAATCTCCTTGTGCTTCTCAGTGAAATATAGTTATTATTATTACTTGTCACGTCTCCCCTATCTTGTGTCCTGTGTTTACGAACGTGTTCTCTCACGGTCTCTCTTCAAATTCCTCAAGGAATCGGTTAATGTAGTAGACGTGGGGAAAAATTAACCGTTTCCAAAATATGATATAATATTTTACTAGCACTTGTATATTATAGGTCTAAGAGTTCCACTGATTTCTAAAGCTACAATCTTGATTTTGATTATCCATTTTTATTCAACAATTCCTTGGAACTCAACTAAAATTTTCACTTTCATCTCTTACAGGAGTCTAAACCTTTTCAGCTATTAGGGATTAATGTTACTTCCATTAATACAGAATGGTATAATTTATAATTACTAAATTACTTAGTTAGAGGACAGAGTGAAGGTTTGAATTTTCCTATCCAATCACCATCAGGTACATGCTCAGTTGTTTGATTAACCTCATTTTTATTCTTTGAAGCTTTTTTCCTTGCAATTTCCCTATAATTCTCACAAGAAAAAATATGTTTTCAATCCATACTCTTCTTTCCTCTATCACATACCATTCCAAGCTCTCTAAACTTTTTAGTTTCTCATGAAAATGACAATCTCTATTAGCATTGCCAAGAATTGCATGATTTGTTTCACCTTCTTTTAGAGATATTCCTTCATCTACGATACATTTGTCTTCTTCATCAACATTTCTCTCTTCCTCATATACAGTTGGTAACCATCCCTTTCTCATGAATCTTGTGCATCTAGAATGATTTCTTCATCTTCATCATCTTTACAATCATTCCCATCTGAAATCTCACTCGTGAGTAATTTAGATGAGGTATTTTCAATGTTTGAGTTCAATCCATGTAGTTTATTCAACTAGCATTTATCTATAGAGATATCATAATTCAGTGTGTTATGTGATTAGATTTCAGATCTCAAGGACATGTCATAAGATTGCATATACTCTAATTCCATTGACATGGTTGAAGCCTCTACATTGACCTTGACCAAGCACATTTCAAGGATTATCTTAATTTCTTTACTAGCATCTTTGTGCCGTCTTCTTGAGAATTTATTAGGGAACTGATTCTAAGATTTTGAACTTTAGACTCAATTTCCTCCAGTCTTCTGTATAGCCTTCCAACCTCCTGTTGATGTTGTAGAGGATATTTTTCCATCCTTATGTACCCAAGATCCATAAATTCATTTTCCTTACATTCGTACTCTTTAATATTTCATTTAGATTTAGCTCTTAATAACCTGATATTGTCTTCATATTGGAGTTTCTTTTGAGCCTTTGTCACCACCTCCATTCTTTCCATTTTTTCATTCTTTATCCTCAATGAGAGACTTCCTCATGTTCCAATTTCCCTTGCATTGTTTTCCTTTCCTTCTCATTCAACATATTTTCTACTTGAAGCTTCAAAATATACTCATCCGTGCCCAAGATTCTAGTCTAGAGAATTACTAAGTCCAATCCCATGGTCTTGGTTTCATTCTTAAGTGGAGGAGAATTGGGTAATCTAACAATACATTGTGCATTGCCTCCATATTCTAGTGTTCCAATAGTCTTGTGCAAGTCTTGAGGATCTAAACTTGCACAGAGCACCATCAAAAGTTTGGCACAATCATTGTCAAAGGAATCCTATTGCATTATCAAATACAAATTTATAATTTAAATCTAGATTTGCATACATCCTTACATCATGGCACTGAATGGCCCCAAGGATTCAACAACTCGAATATTTGAAAAATACACATCAGTTCTTGAATGATGGACAATAATGAAAAAATTAATTGATTGACACCATTAACCATACATAAATTAAATTAGTTCCCAACTTGATTGAAGTGGTACCTGAAGAAGCATCCTTTGGAATTTTGTTAGGTTCACTACCATAGATGGAAGTTTCATTCTTCACTTTCTTTCCAATTACTTTTAGTTTTTCCTACAAGTATGAAAATTGTCATGGTCAATAAATTTTTGACTAATAGTTGAAGCAATGACTAGTGTATCTTTAAATTTACCACATAGGTCTGCATACAATCAAGCAATTAAAATATTATAAATGAAATTTCATACTAAACCCACAACATGGATATTTCACAAGTCTCCAAGTGAGGATTCATAATGTATCATTGATCCTTATCATGTAAAATAAGCATCAAACACATTAGGGTTATTTTCATTATGTTATTAGAAAAAAATTACAAGTGCATTGTGTAAGGTGAAAATAGAGTATATGAGGTCGGTGCCCTAGTTGAAGCTATTCTTATTAG
The DNA here is from genome assembly GCA_028749045.1 of Cupressus sempervirens. Taxonomy (NCBI): domain Eukaryota; kingdom Viridiplantae; phylum Streptophyta; class Pinopsida; order Cupressales; family Cupressaceae; genus Cupressus; species Cupressus sempervirens. The sequence goes on from CM053789.1 coordinate 216,799,058, forward strand.
GTTGTCATGAGTTCTATTTTGGTTATTAGGTTGTCATGAGTTCTATTTTGGTTGCCAAGCTCCAACTAGGTAATGGAGATTGCCATGAATCCCTCAATTTCTGATGCTTCCTTTATTGCTAACCTCCCCATTCTTAGAAACAATATTTTACCTTCAAGAGAAGACACTACCAGCTAAAAACAAGTATTGTTTTCCTATTCTTTAGAAGGTGAAAACATATGCTTTCGTTGTAGCCTATATGTTTTGGATATGATTGTGTATAATTTTTTATGATTACTATTTTTTATTATACTCCATGATCCATCATCAAGATGGGACAAGCATTGAAGAATATGTTTGTGTATAAATTTCTATCATCAATATTTTTTTTATCATAGTCTGCAATCTTTTTCATCCTTAAAGTCTCCTTTTGTCCTGATGATGGATTATGGATTATGATCCAAAAACTTGATGATAAATATTTAAACAACCATATCCACAAAAATAGAGGACATATTGTAATTGATTATAGAAATTTTCTATCATAATTACCCATGAGTATTCATCAACAAGAAAAATGGGTAGCTTTTTTATAAAAAATAGTCAGATATATAAGAAACAAAGCATAATTTTAACGCAAGCAAGAAAAATGAATATTTAGAGTTGTAATAATGGTTGTCTCTCCAACAATTTAGAGGGCTAAGAGATCTGCATCACTTCAAAAGGGGTTTCTTGTTGGGATGAGTATGGACTTCTTGCAACACTATCAAGGGTATAGTTCAAAGATTCTATTATAAGTGGATGGAGTGCGTAGCTTTTCTTTATCAGGGGTAAAATCAAATGGAAATGGGTGGGGCAGATCTAATGCCTTCCACTCTTATTTGAGTGAATCAAGAATGTGTTTGCAATATTGTAAAACACTAATGAGTTGCATTTTACCAGAAGAGGTCATAGTGATTACTACAAGGCAAGAATCACTTTATATACCAACACAAGGTCAATTTGAAAACTTTTAACTATGAAATTCATACAGCACCTATCAACATGTCAAATGTGTTTCATGCTATAGTTAAACAATCAATGCACTATCTAATCTTGTAAAACTACAACTCAACGTACAACAATTCTCATATTGACATTTGCAATTGCTATCTCAATTAAAGATTTCAAAGATTCCATTGTAATATAAAAGAATGGTATTTACAAACCTTCTATGCATGTGAAAACTCTTAAATTTACAAACCCAAACACAACAATGATATTCTATAATTTTAACAAGTAGACACAAGGTCACAACAATGATATTCTATAATTCTAACAAGGAGACACAAGGCATGTTACATCATGAATAGCTCTATATCATTATATGCTACAAAGTAGTAGAATATGCTAATAGTTGATGAATAAGAATTTATTCTACTTAAAATGATAAAGGCTTTGAGCTTGATGTCCATGATCATTATTTTTATAACCAACTTTGGTTCAAACTTTATATTTTGTTTACTCCCCCAAAATTTAAAACTTGATTCAAACTTGAGATTTTGTTTTAACCATAAATTAATTTTTAGGATTGTTTTGAAAGACTATTTAGTTGAAATCTTTAAAATAGCATTGTACAGTCTTTTAAAAGAAAAGGAGGATTAGAGATTTGATTTCTCAACACGTAGCTATTTGTTTGGTCCAAAAGTGAGAAACCTTGTTAAAAAGGGGAGGATTGAATTATATATAGAACGAACCTTCTTGTAACTCTTTATGATATTCTATGAAGAGTTGTGATTCTTTCTGAAAAAAGATTTCGAATAGCCTATTTATTTATGACCGTCTATGTTTTGAGCAGTAAACACGTCGCTTCTCTAATCGATCCACCTCTTCCATAAAGAGGTAGTTCCTTAATTATTACCCTGAGGAATGATGCTTATAAAAATATTAGACATTTTAGGCCTCCTCTAAACATTTACATGATTTTCCTAAGCATTTGAGAATTAAATCATTACAAGCTTTGCCTGCTAAATTTTGAACATGTTGAATTCTACTATACAGAAAAAATTCAAGATAAAAAGGCTTCCACATGGCAACAACAGGAAGTAACTGTATAATTTTTATAGGATGTATTTGCATAGAAAAAATAATTATCTTTAAGATTCACATTCTAAATAGTTTTAAGAATTTCTTTCTAGTAGTCTGAGAAAGGAAAGAACGTAGATGGTATCTTTACAATATAGAATATGAAGCAAAAACTATTTCTAAATTTGAAATTTGACAGACCAACATTAACCATATTTGGGAGATTTGGTTTCAAATCTATTGTCAAGTGCACTGCAGCCGAAGAATTGTCTCAATCTCTTGTACCCAAAACTGCTCTTGAATGTCCAACATTACCAGTAATAAAGTCTTTGGGCCTGATCCCATCAAATATATAATGGAAGTTATAGTAAAAATATTTCTACAAAGAATGACATTCTATGTATAATAAATGATCAAACCTCCTTGACAAAAAAAGAATTGTTGTAAGAAACATGGAACATCTTCTGGTGTTAAAACAAAATTGGTTAGAATAAATTGAAGTTGATGTTGCTCCCACTTTATATTGCCTCTCAATTGTTTTTGTGGATGCAAGATTGGGCCTAAAATCATTTCCACGCACTTAAGAATGATGATAATATTATAGCACCTATTACTCCAACTTATGAGAATTTTTATTGGGTGAAGTTCAACTTCAACCGAGAATGCTGCAAGATTCACAATTGTCATCTCACTGGAGCTGATTTTGGGTTGTGGCTTCTTCATAGGTATGTAGTGTACGATAGGGGTTTATCCACACACATTTTACAATGCAATCATTGGTCTTATAGAAAGAGAATAGTCGATTTGATGCTTTTGATTTTTATTTTTTAACTGAAATTATGATATGAAGTAGCAAGGGTTTGGGGTTTAGTTGCTAAGTGATGCTGGTGTAGATTTGGTTTTGGCAAACTGTGGGTCTTTCATGGCATTTTGCAGCAGAGTTGAGAAAAGACATCAATGTCTTCAGTGAACACTTTCACTTTTGCCGTTGCATCGCAACAATAGTAACAGAAACAAAAATCCAAGGCACTGTAGCTCAAACTGGACTCTTTAGCCCATTGCTTAACGGAACATACATTTTTATCACCTCAAACCGTTCACCTCGAGGAATATATGATAAAAATAAGAGATCTAATATACTAGGCAATGAAAATCAGAAATAAAAACTGAACTAAGAACATATTTTATTCATAAAACTGATTGCTTACAACCTATGCAATGGCCTCTATATATATAGAGCCTATGAGATGAGGGCATTAATAAAAGATGTTTCTAGAGGCTAAGATGATAATGCTGTATGACCTAGTATCAAGGACAGCATCCATATCTATTAGCAACATAATAGGAAATGTGTGACAGACAGACAATTCAGTTATAACAGCCTGGGTGTATTTGTTGACTGTTTCTAACAATATATATGTTCAAGTTCATAAAAATAATCTACTTTCCTTACCAGGATCTATCATTCATAACATCAATACTATCATCTTCTTCCATTAATGAAGGCTAATTACTAACTAGGTAATTTGCAAAATTTGGGGCCAAGTACAAACCACTTTTATTGCAATGACGCTATGTTCTTCCCTTCCGTGTGTATGGGAAATGAGTAGATCCTCATAATACTCGGCATTAATATTTTTTATTGTTTTAAGAATCTCCAAGGTCATTATAGATGTCATAATCATAAATTCTTCCCATCCTTCCTTCTTTCTTGTTTCATCTCCTCTTAAGCTTTCAAGTTATGTATTTCTTAGCTCCACCAGGGCCAGCTTTGTAAGTGCAACACCCAGAAACAAAAATTTTAGCATAATTTGTGATTTAAACCAATTAAACTATAATGAAAACAAGGTTGAAACACAATATTTTGGGCAAACCTTATTTGAGAATAAAATCCGACCTGTCTTGTATTTACTGGCAGGGTAAACCCAAGAATTGCAGGCAAAATGGACAAACCCCTATTCAGGAGTTTCTATCGTCAAAGACTTGAGAAATAACTCATCATGATGTAAATTTGTTGTTCTTTGTTTTTTAACTTTTGCATCTCAATGAATCAAGCACAATAGTATAGACATAGACATGTACTGATTGTTTTCTTGCTGGAATGAGTTTGATTCTGGCACAGAGCCTTCCTAAATAATCATTATCCACAAGTGAAGAGCTACAAAGTTCAAGTTTAAGTTACATCAAGGTTGTCAACAAGAGAAGTTAAATTTGCGTAGGATTGAGACTTGCAATGTGCTTGCATGCCCTCGATCTGCTGCAAACTAGTCTCCTCCATACAAAGACTTGATTATCAGTTTTCTACGAAGGATTTCTAACCCAAAGGTTTGACATTTACAGATTCCAATCTTTCTATTAAAATCAAATCTTGATAGACCACAATTACATGTTGGAAGATCTACTAAAAGGAGATACCCAAGAAGATACAATAAATTCATTAGATGCGAATAATTAATAAATTAGGATAACTCCCCGATATCCATTACTTACAAGCTGGTCAGCCTCAACAATCATGCGTTTGTCCATTTGGATGAAAAGAGATCTCCACTTCTCCATATTGTCACATTCTGCATATTTATGAGTGTTGGAGACTTTGCCCAACAATCTATTATTACCATTAGAAGATGATGTTGGGTACAAAGCAGTGAACCTAAACACTTCTTTAATCAGAGTCCTCACTCTCATTATGCTATGTTTTAATGCTGCATAAAGACAAAAGGCTTCATCAATAGTAATGCCCAGAATATGAAATCTTCATTAGCTATGAAGAAGAAAATACAATAGTTTAAATAGTCCAATCTGCCACAATGCATTTTACAATTTAAAACAAGTTTTTAAGAAATTATTGAGTGAAGTTTTTCAATCTAGATTCAAGATTTATCCTGGTTATGTATTACATGATGTGATACAAAATTTTGATCGGGAATTTTTTTTCTCCCAAATTACTTTAAAAACTAGCTACTGGTACACTGATAATACAAGATATAGTGTTGTCAAACGATATGCATTTGATTCTATTGATTTACCATCTCCTCTCAAGCGGTCTTTCACTCCATAAGAAGCATACAAATATTTAAAAACATGGGTTATAACAGTAACATAAGCACGGGTAAAGACGATAATTATAAACAAAATCAGAAAAGGAAACTCTCTTTAACAGAGGTAAATGAGTTACTCTTACCAGCTAAACAGCCTTTGACATCCTGATAATAAAGCTCTAACCAATCAGAAGCCATAGTAGCAGCTGAGTATGATGCAAGAAACAAAAGGGTCAAAACTGAGATTTTTTTCAACTAAATTAAGGTTTTAAGACCTGAACAAAATTTGAAAGTGTAAAAATGCCACAATAATTATGATTCAAATATTATTTGACTTATAATTAATAAATATAGAAGGTTTTGTTTTTACCGCAGTGAAAACCCATTAACAGAATGGGTGAAGGTAACCTAGGGAAATATCAAACTGGCATTGTAACTTGTTTCCACATTTGTAGGAGCCTTTCTGCAACCTTTCGTCTCATTCCCGCAAGGACGAATACAACCATAATTAGGAAAGACACAATGGAAAATAAACATTTAGTAAAAGGAATTATTTTCAGAGACTAATCACATTGGTAAATGTGCTCTTATAGTCGGTGGCATAAATCACCAGATGGAAGTGGTCTGATGTTTATCCTTCTACACAAGCAACAACATCGGCTATGGAACCTGCTAGGTGCCTACACATCCCTATCCCCACTACCCTATGTCATTCTCTCAACCACCTCAGAAATAAAATTCCCTCAGGCACAAAACCAGATTCGGACTTCGACGGGATAATTTTCTGTTGAGAATCTCGGAGTAAATAGCCTAATTGGCTAATTATTATTTTCACAGTATATTTGATACGGTGTAATGTAACTACATGAATTTTTTAAATAGCCCCTATAGTGCCAGAGAAAGATATGTGATTATAGAAGGCCATACAAACTAGCCAACGATGGTGACCAGAAACAGCCAATTGACTACTCAAACACATACTACAAAGATTTACAAGGATTGTAATACATGTTGAAAGTTAAATTAGCAGCAGTAATATAAAAATTCGCACCTTGATCTATTTTTAGGAACATTATCAATATGAAATAATTATCAACAATCATCAAGTACTCATACTTTAATGACAAAGAGACATCGATATTATTAGGAGAATACTTGAACACACACATTTCAAATATATTCAATCAATAATTTTTCTTGCATTGTCCCAAATAGTCCAATTGGTTCATCCTAGTAAAAAGGTAGAAAAAATATTGTCTCCTAAAAGGGCTCATTCAAATATAAAGGCAGTATAATGAAGTATTGATAGACAAGCACAATCCCCATTATAAAGGTAGCAATTGTGACATTTGAAGATGTTACTCAAGATGTAGGAAATCATTAAGCCATGAAAACATCTAAGAGATACAACCATTGATAAGAGGAAATTCTAGTTGAAAGATAAGGGTTAGCTTCCACAACAACTAATCAATCAAATTGGTCATATTGGTTAGCTTTGGAGAATAAGAATGTGAGTAATTACTAGTAGTGATATAAATACCAATCGTTAAGCATGTTTAATCATTGATGAAGAGAAGTGCAAATAGAACTACAAAATGGTTGATATGGAAGAATCTTAGTTAACAAATAACTATTTGGGAATTATTTTTACCAAGAGACATGTCTCTTCATCTAAAGGATGCCTTAATTTAGCTCTAGACTATGTAATGATAATGAATTTCATTCTTAAAGGGAGGAAGTATAGATCAAGAATTATATCAAATAGGATAGCTGTCCAGAATTTCATTAAAAAGGATTAAGATAATGGATACTATTTGACAAAGACAAAGAAAATAATTTTTTTATCGTGTAATAAGAAAAGAGTGACCCAAAAAAAAGTAAGGCTAAGAGGATTTGACTTATGGAGTCATTTTTATAATGTTATACATATATCTTGTTAATTATGGGAAGTCGTTATATATGGTCCTATGTATATAAATGATAAGAATTATATATGCATGCGTGCATTTGGCATGATAAAAAAAAGTAATATTGTATATTATATATTATATAAAATGTATATTAATTATATTGATAGCTAAAATATTAATGATTAAAATTAGAACTTTATATTTTTTATTATGCTATATACAAATTTATATTTACCATATATATACATATATGAATGTATCTATGTATGTGTATATACTTACATTTAAATGCTCCAATGTATATGACTCATTATATATGAACATTTTGTGGTATGATTCAAAAATATCTAATTAAACTAATTATAGGATTGATAGGTAATAATGCAAAAAAAATTTGAAAATTTATGTCAATGATATATGCTTATCTAATTCTCTAAATCTCTCACTATGTCTATTAATTAAAAAACCTTATTTTAATAGGAAAAATTGAGCGATATAGAAGGAAGCTAAAGTGCACATGTATCATGAACATTAAAAGTTTCTTTCCCTAGGTAAAATTTAAACCCAAAATGGGAATTCTAGTGCAAATCTTACAAAAATTAATGCGGAAGCATTTGGGGAAAAAACTAGTGCAAACCCTACATGGATCAATTGTTGTTAGCTACAGATGGTAATGTTACATATAGGTTGTACTGGTGGACTCTACTAGCTAAAGAATTTGCTTCAAAAAATTTAATTTAAAGCTTCAAGGTTTGTGCGCAAACTTTGGATATCAATTCAGATTTCACATTCATCTTATTAGTCTTTTTTTAGATATCTAAGGGATGAGAGAGAGAGAGAGAGAGAGAGAGAGAGAGAGAGAGAGAGAGAGAGAGAGAGAGAGAGAGAGAGAGAGAGAGAGAGAGAGAGAGAGAGAGAGAGAGTAATACATTTTATATTGTGATTGCATTACAAAGAGAGTTGCATAGAAGGGAAAGTAGTATAGGAACCATAGAATAGAGAGAAGAAAAAATTAAGGGAAGAATAAGTATTTATCTAAAAGGAATGTATGCAAACAAGATTTAAAATTGAATAGAAATGATTTAAATAATTGTAAATCTTTACTTTCATGTTTTTATTTCACGTGCATGTATTTTCATGTTCATGGGAAAACTCAAGTTGTAGGAAGAGAAAAATACGTGGAGTAAGAGATATAAAAGGTGATACAATCATGTTACTTTGATAAGGTATCTTATCTTATCTAAATAAAATGACATAATTGTTAAAGAAATTTTAATTAGATTAGAGAGTCTAAGAATTACAAACTCAAGTTACAATTAAAAATATGTCATAATATAGATAAAAAATTGTATGGAATAAGCAAATTTAGGAATTAACGTAATCTCTTATTATATGTTACTTGATGAGTTATACTTGAATTATTTATGAAAAAGAGAATGAAAGTTTATCATTTTAGTCAAAACATAAATTTTTATAACTAAATTTACCACAATATATATGAAAGGAGGAGAGTAGGCAAGGGAGTGGGACTAAGTTCTATGAAAAGAAGTATGTGACTTGGCCTTAGATGTATTAGGTACTACACTCTAAGAAAGGAAGCATATCACTTGGGGTTATGTTTAGGACCTATTGATGGACTATTTCCTACATTTTCATAATGTTTGGATTGATTGTGTTTGAGCTAGAGCTCTTTTGGTGGCTACTGGTAGTGTTTTCTTCCTTTGTTAGATAGACATTGGAGATTATTTATGCAGTTTTTGATCCATGGGAGTTATCTTATGTGATCTTGGATCTAGATCATTGGTTATCATGTGGATCTATGTCTAACATCGTGTAGTTTTATTTTATCTTATGAGTTAGTTATGATTGTAAACTTGGGGCATATACTAACTGTTTATTTAATTTAATCCACCGGACCCACTTATGGCTTGCTTGGTATAAGTATAGAGTCTTGTAGTGTCTAGAGTAAAGATATATTAGCATGAATTAACTAGTATCATCTTGAGGGATGATAGGTAGGAGGTGGAAACTCGCATATGAGGATTGAGTTGTATTATTCTTTGATTTGGCCATAATCCAGGAAGGTCGTAAAACCCAACATGTTGGATGTAAATCTTATAATTATATTATTAGAATATGTGTTGTTTTTCTTGGTGTAATTAAATATTATTAATTACACTTTACTTAAGTTTACATAGGATAATGAATTTTCATATTAGTTATCATGTGGACACCTAAAATTTTGCACTTTATTTGAGTGCATCTTGTCTCACACCTCTCTTTGTGTGATACAACTTTGCATTATTATCCTCAAATTATTGCACATACTTTTATGTGCACTAGAGGATAATCCACATTTGGTGGACATGTGCTTAGTAGTTATTCTTATCACTTGTATCACTCCTAGATATCATGCATTGCCTATATATTTAGGTCCATCTATGATCCATTTATCTGAATCTAACTTTGACTACTAGACATCTCTATCCATTATCATTTGATCATTATTGAGATTCTCATTTGATCATCTTCTCTCTCTTATATTATCTCTTGAGGTTTTAGATCTTCGCATTACATTCATTTCCTTAGGAAAATTCTTACACATTGTGGTATTAGAGCTTGAGGCAGATTCTTCCATGGTATCAGAGCCAAAGGAGTGTTTCATGGAATAGTCATTGGAGAGTATTTTGGTATTAGAGCTTGAGGTAGATTCTTCCATGGTATCTAGGATATCAAAAGTTATTGGGAATGTCTAGAGAAAGGCTAGACCTCAATATTGCATTTGGGTGTTTTTTTGATTAATTTTGACTATAAACTTGCCTAGATGAAGAAAAATTCAAATTTTAGGCAAACGTTTTTTGCATTAGAACCCTAAGGCTTGATCTATGGATTAATGACACATATATGATTTTTTTATTCAAAAAATATTTTTTAGATTTTTGTTGGATCTACATTTTTTCCATCATATTATTGTTGCATTATCTATAAATTTTTGGGGTAAAAACATTACTTTCACAAAATTGGTCTTAGGATCACTATGTCACAATTTCTAGTGAGCTTGCAAGGAATATTCTCTAACCAGTTCATACAAATTTGGCCCACTTTGTACTACCCAAAAGTTAGTTTATACTTTGTTATAAGTCTTGTGGCATTTTATTTTAAATATAGATTATATATATATATTGTTGGGTGCATGTAGGATATTTCCCATAGCACCACATGAGTCCTTTTGCATGTTTGTGGATAAATATCCAACATGGAGTAGATTTTCCAACTCAGTGGCCTCTCATCCAAGCCTCCACTTGTGACCAAGAGATTGAGATTGACATCTGACTTAGCAGACTCTAATTTCCCAACTCAGTGACTTGTGGCCTCCATGTCAAGAATTGCTATGACTTTTGATCTACATATGCTTCCAAGAACACATTGGAACATCACATTCATATTCGTGAGACACCAAGAGATCTTGAGAGCCAATCAAGAAGATGAAACATCCTAAGATCCCTTCTATGGATTCTTTGCACTCATCATCACAATATGAGCATATCTATAGATAGAGGTACCTAGTTTGAACCAACATCCATCATTGTTAAGGGTAAACACACTCACATCTTAGTCTGACAGAGAGCCAAATATTGGTCTTATCCAATCATAGATTGCAAGGCACAAGTTTGAACTTTTCATCCAAAAATTGATGCCCATCAAGACATCAAATCCTTAAAATAGGAGTATTTTTCCTATTATAGTCATAGAACCATCCAATTTGGTCTCAAAGATAGAGATTACTTTAGTGGCAAATCTACGCCATTTGGCTATCCCATCTCATGGGTCAATCATCATTTGGCGAATAGTGCATGTAACCTAGGTCAACCACATCGTTGGATATTTATCAGATTTGGGTCCAACACCCGTGGTAGTTTCCCATTAGTTATCACATGATTGGTCAAAAATATCAGTCCAATCACCAATGTAATATATGTTTTGGAGACATTTATTTTAAACATTTTGTCATTCTTTGCATGTTGTTTCTTATTGGCCAACGTTCTTTTGCCATTACCACAACCAAATAATTTTTCCTTGGGTTAGGCATCGCCTACCATTTTCTTGATGTGTGTCAACCACCAGCCCCATTTAGCCAACTGTTTCCTATTATGGGCTTACATAGGAAGGTGCCTTTCTTCTACATTTGACATTCCTTCTTGTTAATCCTGCATAATTTGCCAACCTATATTAGACTATAAGATATATTTTTTCTACACAATTCACTCTTTTCTAGTCTAGAGACTAGCATTTCTTATTGTTGCCGAAGTTTCAGTGTGTTGAGTGCATTGCCAATTGACTCATGGACTATGGTTTTCATAAAAGGAAAGTTATTTTTAATTTATTTTTTATGTGGACAGTGGTACTGGTACTGGTTTTTTTTTAAGTTTTACTATACAATGTCCACTAGTAACTGGACATCTCACATGCTAAGATAGCCTATAGGTTTGTGAATTTTATTTGGTAGTACCGTAGATTGTAGTACCATAGTAGTAATACCCTTTTTATGAGAATGAATCATATTATTATTATTATTATATATAATCTAAGTAGTGTACTATCACTGTTCACAGTCTTTGACTCATCACTATTTAAGTCTTTTGTTCAACAACTAAGTTGATTTATTTTTTGCAACCTTTATCTGTTTGCATTGTAAAACAAGAGGGATGATAGGGGTTCTAGTAGGATCCCTAAAAGCCAAGAGAGACCACCAATACCAAAACGCAGAACCATATCAGCATATTTTAGTGGTGGAAATGTTGGAAACCTACAAGATTCACAAGTTAGATCTATAGTGCTTAATGAAAAAGGAGATTCATCACAAGTTGGAGACCATATTGAAGAAGTTCAAGTTGTTCAACCTAATATCGAGCAGTCAAGGATGAACTTGAACACAATTTGGAGGAACTTTCCCTAAGTAGGAAGTCACAAAATAATATTATAGAGTTGGAGTTGGTTAATGACCAATCAGGTGAGAAAACCAAAAGTGATTCCATAAATCATGTTCATACACAAAAAGGGAAAAGAAAATTGTAGTTAAAAAAAGATCAATCTTGTTGGGATCTATCCAAAAGGAATTTTCAATTAGAATGGGTGGAAAATTGCTAGTTCATCAAGCCAATGACCAATCCAATTGATGGTGAGCCTCCTATAGAATGCAAATGTAAGATTTGAATAGAGATAACAAAGAAGGAGAAGAGGTTGTAGTTTAAACTTGATACCATAGAAAAGGATGTCAATAAATTTTACAAAAAGGAAACTATAGATGGAGTTGAAAAATCTGTGCTAACTTGGAAAACAAAGGACAACTGTCTGCATATCAGGAATGCCAAAATATACAAGTTACACAAGTAATTATGGGATAAGCATTCTGCAGTAAAAGGTTCCATTGAAGATTTCATTGGGAAAGCAATGGAAGTGCAAAATATGGGAAAATTAGTTCAATTAAGTGTGGTTTTTTATATTTTGGGTAGAGGACATCCTATATGAGACTAGCCTTCAATTATTACCTTATTGAACTTTTTTAAAGTTTGGAACTTTTCGAAGTCACTGGTCAATAAATAATAGGTTGGAAATGGGCTAGGTGTCTTGCATAGGTTGCAAAAAAAGATATGAAGGAAAAATAAAACACTTAAATCTAATTGCATTGTCTCTAGATGAAGTTATAGAAATTGATAATACTTCTTGGGTGTGAATGCATGTTTATATTGTAAATGATCTTTATCATCAACCCTTTCTACTATCTGTTGCTAAATTGAATTGTAGTGTGACAGCTGCAAATTTATATGATTTATTCAAGAGTACTCTAATTGAATGTGGAGGTTTAGATAACATGGAGATTTCCAAAAATTTGGTGTGTGTTGGAGTGGATGGAGCTTTAGTTATGCAAGGTCATAAAGGTGGACTTTGCAAAAAGATCAAGAATGATTTGGCACCCTACACTATTCTCATTCATTGCATGGCCCATCAAATGAATCTAGCTTTTGGAATTGTCAATGATTTTGGTTGTGTAAGTAAATTGGAATCTCTAATCAAAGAGATTTACCAATACTTTTGTCGAAGTCCAAAACAAGTCTGAGAATTTCAACACTTTGCTCAAGGACTTACTGATGGGGGGAAGCTTCTTAAAGACAATGATACTAGATGGGTCTCTTTGGATGGACCAGCACATCAAGTATTCTCTGAATATCCTTCATTGATTGGACTAACCCACTCTATGTGAGACAGATTCACTTGACTATATTCAAGTCTAACTAATGTTAAGATACTCTTAACTTTAGCATCTATTCTCCCCATGCTATAGGACATGAGAAATATTATAGAAAAAGTTCAGCAAAGAGTTATGTACATTGTAGAATATAATAAGTTGCATAAAATGACATGTAGTATCCTAGATACTCTGTATCGATTACTACCATTAGATGAATCAAAGTTTGCAAAGTGGATAGAAATCATAGATTTGAACAATCTTGGAAACTTTTTACATATTGGTGCAAATGATGAAGTATGTGCCAAGGTACATGGAGTTGACATAGCAATGCAGTACTATGCCTACATCAACCATGACTCCAACCCCAATGAAGTAGGAAGCAAAGTAGAATCAGAACCAGGGAAGATACTTTCATGTGTTACAAGCGAATACTTTAAAAAGATCAAAGACTCTATGATTGACTTTGTCAAGCAAGTTTGCTACAATCTTTCATCAGAAATTAGATTCAGATTCCCTCTAGAGGAACAAATCAAATCAATGTCTATTGTTTTTCCTCAATATTGGTCTCTAAACTATCTAACTAATTTTTGAAGAAGGATGATGAATTTGATTCAGCATTTTTTCAAACCTAAAGTAATCAATGAAGTAACTATAAATGAAATTTTAGATGAATCTTGACTAAGAGATCAATCATATTCTTTTGCAAACATAACGAGGGAACACTATGTTCTTATGGAGAATCTAAATAAAGGAGCGGTAACAAAGCTTTGGAAAAACTTTGGTCAGAGCAATCAGTTGAGAGAGTCACTACTAGAATATTTCAAGCTTACTGATTTATGTTTGACAATGATATTGGGTTTAGTGGAGGATGAGAGATCTTTCAGTACTTTGTACTTCCTAAAGTCAAAGGTTAGAAATAAATTAGACAAAAATTTGGATAATTTTTTGAGCCTCTATAATTCTAGGTATGAGGTGTAAGGAAACTCGGGTGCAGAAAAAGCTTCCTACACTAATCTCTTAAGGAAAGTATGGTGTAAATCCTTTTAAAAAATTTTACACTTGCAAATTCGATATTATATAAACAACAATATTGTAGCCAACCATGCATACAAAAAATAGATAGAGAAAGAAATACATAACACAAAGATTTGCTGGTGGGAAAAAACCTTTTACTAAAACAACCCCACCCCTTCAAAACCTGCACAATGTATTATCTTCAACACAAGGTTACAATACACTTGCAATGCAAGTTTAACAGCAACAATAGAAGACTTCAGCAGCACCTCAGTACCTGCACACTCTCCTCTACCTCTCTTCAACATGCAATACTACTTTTATGAACATCTTAAGACCCAACAAAATGCCCACAAAGGAGTTGGGCATTTTTCATGGCTCAACCACCAAGAACCATGCACAATGCCACATGTACATGTAATACCAAGAAAAGGGCATCCATCCCTTGAATAGGAAATAACAACTTGTCATAGAATCTGCCAAAAATAGTGGTCACAAGAGAAGTGTAAGGGAATCCATCATACCAACCCATTTTTGGCATATTCTCTTACACAGACCAACCACTCATTCTTGGGCACCCAAAAAGGCCCCATGTCATAAGATGCTCTTACACTTGTCATAGCTCATTCCTTAAATAGCTCTTACGTGTCATAGGAATTCGTCATAACCTTTTCAGCCATGATCTCCTTCACACACTTCAAGATGTCGACACATGTAAGTGATCAACATGCCAACTAGACATGTACACTCACATTTAAATATTATTTGCAAAAATACATTTACAAAACAAATAATAATAAGAATAGGAATCATACAAAGTTGAGAGACCTTATTCCTAACATGAGGTTGATAGTTTCCCTTATGACAAGGTTCTCAACATTTAGAGAAAAAAAATTCAAAGAAGAGGGATGGTCAACATTTCAAACCCAAGTGATAGTGGTAGTGGTGGTGGTAGTGGTGATGGTGGTGGCAATGGCGGCGATGGTGGTGGCAGTGGCGGTGGTGGTGGTAGTGGTTCATGTTCTGATATTGAAAGCAATGAAGATGATGTTGACTTTAGCATGCATACTGACACTGACAATGAATATGAAGAAAATACAATGAACAATGAAATGTTATATGAAATAAATGAGGAGGATTATAATGATAGTGATGCTCAGTCAGTCCAAGCGGAGTGGCAACTATAGCAGCTTTTTCAACTTTAAGTTCTAACTTCTGTGTGAGTCAAGTAGTAGGCTTGTAGCTCTAATCTAAGACTCTATCTACTAATTAATTATGTTTGTAGAAGTTAATTTATAGCCTTCATTCACTATCCTTCTATAGATGCTTAATTTTTTTTTAAACATGTTGATGTTACAAACTTACATGTTGAGATTTTCATTGAAACTAGTTTTTACTTTTAGAGTCTACACATGTTGAGATTTTCATTGATTGTATTTTTTAAAAATGTTGAAATTTTCATTGATTCTAGTTTCTTTAAGAAATTGCAACATAATGCATTTAACAGAATAAACTTTATTTTAAAAAAAAAATTGCATTATAATTTATAATTATAAATCAGTCTGTAACATAATACATTTAACAATTAAAATCTTTTGCAAATGACGCAATGTCAAATGACCCTGAGTTCCCTTTTATAAATATAAGGGAGCAACAATAGCTGTAGGTTAGTTTGTAATTGTATATATAATCAGATTATTACTACATAATACATTATGTGTGTATAATCACATTGCCAATTGTACAATTTTTTCAAGTAGGAGTAGGAAATTGTTTTCCATCTGCTCTGTATAGTAATAGTATGCTAGTGCCTAGCTATCCAACTATCTTGATATGCTAGCTCTTGATTCTTATAACAATTAACATAATTAAACAAAGTTGAAATTAAATCCAAAATTTGAAATTAAAGAGAAACAAGTAACAAAACGATTATAGTAATATGACTTACTAAGTTGTTACTTCTTAGTGCTAACATCTATGATTGTCACTGACAGCAACAGTAATAGTTTGAGAAGATTAGCCATCTCCAATGATGTTCTTTAGGGTGCTCCATTCTGCATCATTTGAAAGCTCTATTTTTTTTAGGTTGTAGCTAAATAGTCGTAACCTCGTCAACAATGAATACTTCAAAGAGATATTTTTACATGAACTAAGGAATTTATCTATAACTGCATTCATTGTTGATAGTGGTTTAATACAACTTGCAATTCTTTCTAGAGTGGTTTCCTCAGGCAAGTTGCCTAGATCAAAATTCATAGTGTTGTGCAACTTTTTCATGTAATCTTCTTTTCTATTGAATTTTCCGTCTAAGTAAGTTGGATTTGGTAATCCAACATTTAGCAAGTTTAGTATGCTATGATTCATCTTCATCAATTCTCTAGAAGAATATTTGAGAGCTTCATCTATTTCCATTACTTGTTCACAATTGTTATAGACAACAAAGGTTATTCCAGAGGCATCCAAGCAGTTGTTTATTCCTTGATTTGCCAAATCCCTGTCATTGGATCTTTGTACTTCATTCAAAAAAAAATTAGCAAGATTTTTTAAGAAATTGGTGAAGATTCTTCTTTTAACTCAACATATTTTCAAAAAAAATTCAAATACAAGTCTGAGATTACTATTTAAATCAAGCCATTCAAACAAACTATCACTGTTCTTCATTATTTTATCCCAATTTTCTTGTTTGATGAGCTTAACCATGTTTATTAGATCATCCTTGACATGATGGACTTTAGAAGATGTCATTATATTTTGTGCAATTACATTCTCCATCTTTTTCTTCATTTCAGACATCTCTATTTCACTCTTTTTCTATATTTCCTCTACTTGCCCTTGCCAATTAGTTGCTCTCTTCCTCTCATCCTCCAATTTCTTCTTCAAATCTTGGATTGTCTTTGCAGTAGTTACCTCTTTTTTCTTCTCATCCTCGAGTTCTCTTTTCAAATCATAGATTATCTTCGTAGTGGACTCCTTTTTCTTCACATTGTCCAATTCCTTCTTCAAATCATGGAATGTTTGAGAAGACTCCTCTTTCTTTGCATTCTCCAATTTCTTCTTCAAATCTAGGATTTTCTTTTTAGTTGACTTTTCTTTTTTCTTTGCATTCTCAAATTCCTTCTTCATATCGAGGATTGTGTTACTATTTGCAGTAGCACTAGACTCTGTTTTCTTTGCATTCTCAAATTCCTTCTTCAAATCAAGGATTGTTTTTGCAATTGACTCCTCTTTTTTCTTCATATTCTCCAATTTTTTATTCAAATTGTGGATTGTGTTTGCACTAGACTCTTCTTTTTTCTTCTCATTCCCCAATTCCTTCTGTATATTATCAATTATCCTTTCCTTAGACTCTTCTTTTTTCTTTTAATTCTCCAATTCAATCTTCAAATTATTATTTTTCTTGACAGTAGAGTCCAGGTCAATTTTCAATTTATTGTTGACCTGTGCACTACTTTCTATAGACTTGAACAACTATGTAGTAGAGGTTTTTTCATGCTGAAATTTGTTTTTTGTACTCATCCAATTCTTTAGTCAAAATTTTCAATTTTTCATTCATCTTTTCTTTCTGGACAATTGCCTCTATAGGAGAAGAATTATTTATCCTATTTTACAATTCTTTGAACCTATTGTCTGCTACTTTCTCCTTGGCCTTAACATTATTAAGGTCTACCTATAACTTTTCTATTTTCTTTGTAAGCCTTTTTTTTTTCCTCTCTGCTTTTAGAAGTTTACAGTAGACCATTTTATTGCTCTCTTTTGATATATTGATTTTGTCAATATTTTTCACTTTTGACAAATCCATTTGAAGACTGGTAACTTATACATCATTACAATTTATTACATTTTCTGGTGGATTATTATCTCTAGCTAGGGGCATAATAGCCATGAAGTTCATCATTTTGATGTTTGGGTCATATGTTGGAAATATACTATTAGTGGATCCCTAACATTTAGCAACTACATCACTTTTCAAAGTCTTCATAATTTGCCTATTCTTTTGCTTGTCTGATCAAACTTTGATGCAAACTCCTTCAAACTAAAATTTGAATTTGCTGACACAATTGAGTGTTTGAAAGGTGAATTATTAGTTGTATTAGTGTATGCTCCTCCAACTCCAGTTAAGCTTACTCCACCTACAATTGTATTTTGAGGATTGTCAACATACTGAAGATGGCTCATTCCAAACCCTGGCATTTTAGGACTATTTTTAGGGTTTTGTACAGAAGCTACTAGTGCATACATTGGTGAAGTAACCACTGACATTGCTTGCATTTTAATTTTCATAACTTTTTTTCTTTTGTGCACAAGGTTCATCCATGCTAGTGCCAGTGCCAGCGCTAGTGGGATCAACTACAACTAGATTTGAAGATTGAAGAAATAATGTGTTTGGATGACCTTCAGAAGCAGACGTATAATGTTTTTTTCCCTTTCTAGATGAATCATCTTTAATCTCATTAGAAAGTCCAATGATTGGTTTACTTCCTATTTTGGGTGGACCTGGTACTAAATTGGATTCCAAATCCCTTCACCACTTGCACCAATGGGCGCTATACTTGCATAACCCATTTTTTGTATCATAGTTGCCCCTTTATTATAGGTTTGTTTGATAGAATCACTTATTTGAAGATTAACAATATGTCTGCCCCCAGTTGACCCAGAATCTTGAATAACTGGAATGTCTCCATCAGACTCAAGGTCTTTCTATCTTTGAATATCATTGTCATTGCAACTTCCAAAATCATATAGTATAGTTGGATGCTCTTTATTCCAATAATTGCTGAAAAGTTCATCCTCCTCAATTTTTTCAAAACCTATTGATGTCATAGGTTCACCCAATTTTTGCCTCATTTTCAAAAAATCAGTCATCTTGGTTTGACACCATAATTCAGATGCACGTGCCTTTTTAATTGCTTTCGGTACAGACCTCTTAGAAGGTTGAGATGCTTTCTTGTAGAAATTTAAGTATGTCAGAGGCTTTGATTTGTGTGACTCTAATATGTGCAATTTCATAATTTGGGATGACAATTCTTGCATTGAAATATTATTCTTTGTTGCATGTTTCTCCATCTCTTTCTTAACCCCATCCCACGAATCCTTGTTTTTTAACTTTTCTATCAATGACATCTCTTGATGTTGATATTTTCTCATAGAGTTCCCAATGGCAATAAGTCTTATTTTTATTATGTTTAGTGGATCATTATTCCAATGACCGACAAAATCAAAGCAAAAAAAAGTTACCAATTCATTTGCCACTTTGAAAGCCTTTCTCTCAAATGTGAGGCCTCCAATTGTGAAAGACAAGGAAGGAAATATCATTTTCTTTTGTTGTCTAGTGAAAAGTTTATCTACACTCTCCATCTACTATACATATTCCAGTGCAAAAATCCTTTCTGTAACATGCATTGGAAGTTTTCAAAGTTCAACCGCTGAACCGTAAAACCTTAAGATAGTGTACTCTTCCATGAAGAACAAGTCAGCCAATTGAATTTGACTTCCCAGTTGAATGCAATCTTTACAAGACATAGGAAATCTAGGCATTGAAGTGCCTGTGATTTTTTGGTAAATAGGTGCCTAAAAGAAGTCTAAAAAATGGTTGTAGTTATTATTGTTAGCATTCATCCTCATCTTATGTGTCCACTCATATACTTGACTTGGAGTCTCTAATTTCTTCTAAGTTTTCTCATCAAACTTATAGACCTCAATATTAAGCTTGTTGTTCTCTATCTCAAATATTGGGTAGTGCTTTGCTAAAAGAAGGTAGCACAAGTAACTTGTGAACCTAAATATCTTCATCTTGCCTGTAGTTGTACTTTGTTTAATCATTAGTAATTGTTGTTGCATAGATTCAACAATGTGCTAAACAAAATTATATCTTACATCTACCTTCTCAATTGACTGACCTTGACAATGGATATTATAAATCATTTCAAGAATACTGCTCCCCACTTCCTTGTTATTGCCCAATCCCAAAAAAAATGATAACAAACAAATAGTATTATGAACCCATGACACAAAAATATCATACTAATAAGGAGGCTTATGGTCTATGTCCAATGTAATAGTAACATTAGTAGACAACTCTGAGTTTATTAAACCCTTAATATATGAATCTTGAAAAGCTCTTTCTAGTTTGTCATAAAATAGTGCTAGTTTATCCAAGTCAATGCGCTCATTAAAGCTTTTTGGTTTAAACCCTAGCCCTAGGTCTAACAAAGTGAAAAATTCACTCTCAGTTATGGATAAAATTTTCTCCTGAGTGTTTTGGTTTACAATTGCATTTCTATTTGCATCATAATTCTAAGTGCATAGCATTACAATTTTAGGGCAAGGGAATACTTCAGGTATAGCAATATTTGCTAAGAAAAAATCCTATAAATGGCTAAAACATAGAGGTGTGCTAAACTAGTTCACAAATTTGTAATTTATTGAATCATAAAACCCAGTTTTGTTAAATTATTGTAAATGAAAAACACTTGATTTTGTTACTAATTGCATGTGACCGGAAATACAGATGCCCTGTGTTTATTATTGTAATTCAACGATACACAAACAAAGTAGTGATGGGTAAAAAAGACCTTGGGCTTTCATATTCAAAATGGGTCTACCGATTAGAATTCTTCTACACGACTCACAAATGCTACATTTCTCTCAACTGGTTTCTTGTGCAAATGGAGGGTTCGTTCACTTATTATATGCCTTTAGTCACTGTCATCTTTATCCCATTCACTTTTGCATCTGTACGGTATTTATCTTTTTGACAGCTGTTAGCCTCTCAGTCTCAACCATGTAAAGACTTGAGGGATTTCTGAAATAAGATGACAACTTGCATTTGCTTATCATTTCTTATTAAATGTTGTAATGAATGAATGTAAGGTATTTTAATGATGTCCATGAGACCAACCTATGGAACCTTTTTCATGTTCTTTTCAATATCAGCTCGTCTATTATGAATCTGCTTTAAGAAGGCCACTATTTTATGTGGTCTTGTTTCCTAAAAAATCCAGTGTAATTAGTCCTCTTTCAAATTGTCCTTGAACTGCTCTCAGATATCTAGGTATGCCACACACTCAAAGATGTAGTCCCATTCCAATTCAACACATCATTTACTGTAGTAGATGCATTTTCTTTATTCCCAATCCTCCTTGGGCACTGTCCTCCTCCCTGTCTCACACCATAAATGATGGGATCCAATTCGTAACTGTGCCACTAATAAACCTATATTTAGCTTTTATATCGGATTGAACTCTTTCACATAGTGAGCTTTTTCTTCCCTATTTGTTTTGTCCATATGACCACTTAAAATTTTTCCAACACAAACCTTTTTATCTCTTAATTGATCATTAAATTATTGTAAATTTCCCAAGATGATCGTTATTATTTTCCCTACACCATTGACCCTAGAACACGAAATGTCACATTCAGCATTAATTTATTCTAATTGATGTGATGTACTATATGATAGTGATAGGTGCATCAAATTCCCTATGAATGCCACATGCTTCAATGCATAAAGTGGGTTTACATGTGAAGTAAATTCTGTCGAGCACCTGTCAGATGAGTTTTCTTTTCTCACCCTCCTTTTACTATACAAGTATGGTCTTATTTTCTCGCCCACTAAGAGCCCATTTGGCAATGGGAATATGAGTGAAATAGGCATATATAAATTCTTAAAATTTCTAATCCCTCATTTGGTTCAACCAAATTAGAATTGGGAATAGGATTATGTATTCTGATTTTTGCCAAAAAATGAGTATTTGCAATTCCACCTAAATAGGTGGAATTGGAATATGTATTCCTATTCCAATTTTATTTATTTTAGAAAACATAAATTTTTGGGTCCGTGAATTCCCCATCAAATTTTGACTGAACCAAACAAGAATAGAAATACATATTCTTATTTTCTATTTTAGAATAACAAGTCCAGAATATGTATTCCTATTCCCATATTCTTATTTCCATAGGCCCCGTTTGGTTGGGGAAGATGAATTTGTCTCATAACCATGTTATCTCATAACTAGGTTTTTGAAAACCTGGTTATGCATTTTAGGAAGATAGTTGGACCTGTTAGAATTCTTTAGAATAACTGAGAGATGGGGGGGGGGGGGGGTGGGTGAATCAATTATTCAAAGTTCAAATACCCTAATAATACTTTTTCACTACTTTTAATGAATCCATACACTTTTCATCCATCCAAACTTAGATCAACCATATTAGCAAGTTATAGTAAATCAACATGCAACAATAAAACATGCAGGATTAACACATGGTACAATGATTTACATGGAAACCCAATTTGGAAAAAACCACCAGTAACATGCTACTTGATTTTCACTCTTCTAAAGTGATGCCCTATTAAAAGCCTGCCCTGTTAAAGGCTTACAACACACTATTAAATGTGACCTTGTTAGAGGATTTCACCAAACTGTTAGGAATGGGCCTGATCAAAGGACTTTAGAACATTCACTTGGAATGTCACCCTATTAAAGGATTTACCTTATGGCTATTAAACCAACCTAAGTCCATAGGATTTTAAACTATTTGTTACAATTGCTGGAGAGTAACAATAATGGATTGTTGATCTGATACAACTTACAACATACTTTGCAGATTTCATATCACTCTTCAGTTCAGTCCTTTTTCTTGGCTTTTAATCACTTCAGCTCTTATAGCTTGTCTTCTCAAGCTTTGTCTCCTTGAGTCTTCTTAATGATCATACCAATGCATCCATATTTGTGGTCATTTGTTGAAGCAGAGTAAATGTGCTTTCTTTCTCTTTAGCACCTCCTTCAGCAATTATGCTTTCATGCTTGACCTCCTCTCTCTTGCTTACTTCATGACCTTATGATTCCTTAAATAGAAATCTAATTTTCCTTTGCCACTCGATTATCCCTTTCCAACTTTAGGGTTTCAAATGGATTAGGTAGGATACAATGTATCTACCCTATATCTTGCTCTTATCTAGAAACTTCGTCTAGACTCCAGTTGTAATATCCAAAAATGTTCTACATGGTGTTCTGTGCCACTAGCTCATCATTCTTATCTTTCATTTAATTCATAGATTTCTAGATAACAACCTTGTCAGCTTAGATCTGGCGAATCTTCAATTTTTAAAAATAATGCAGTAGCTCGACATTATTGATTTACTGATGCTCAACATCTCTGTGTTACTCGACACTATTGGTTTTTTGATGATTGACATCTATTTCTGCTCAGCACTTGTATCTACTTGGTACTTGATTTTACTCAACATTTGAAGTTCACTCGGCACTTGAAGTTCACTTGGCATTTGAAGTTCACTTGGCATCTGAAGTTCACTCGGCATCTAAAGTTGAACTTTCTCGACTTCAACTAAGAAACTGTTTGGCACCCACTAGCTTGCTTGACTCCCTCTACTAGCTTGCTCGGCTGCCTCTCTCTAATGAACTTTAGTTAGGCTTTATAGATGTCTTAGCTAAAACCTTATATCTTTGATATGTTTTAGTGTACCCATTCTCTATGTCTTAGAGTATGTCATCAATACACTTTTTCATCAATGGCTTAGCTGATCCTTCTACTTCATTCCAACATCATAACTTCAACCTTTCTCTAGGTGTTCTAGTTACATCTTATTGATTGCCTCCTCCTTGTCAATCAACCACTTGATAGTATTTGGATCACTAAAGCAATTGTCATTCTTGCAAATAGAAAGTTTGACATCAATGATAAAATAATGATTGAGAACATTCTTTACCAGTTCCATATGATCATTCCAACAATTTTTCTCATGATCTCTTAAATCATTTCCAACAATCTCCCTCTTTGGCATTGATGGCAAAACTAAACTGATCAATTGATCAACTTAGTTACCACCAAGATTGTATATGTTGTCTACTGCTTTTCTTGGTAGCTGGATCTTTACTACTAATCTCATATATCTCCCTCTTTCATATATATCTCCCTCTTGCTTTGTATTGATCAGGTTTCTACATATTTCTCTCTCTTTGACATAAATGCCAAAGATGTAGCATCTTTATCATGCAAAATATAAGCTTTGCATCTTATGTTTTCTCCCTCTATCACCATGCTTGTGACTGATTTGGAGTTTTTGCTCCTATTGCCATCTTCTGCATCATTCTGTTGATATTTCAATGATTTGTTCCTGTTGATGCAGGGCAGAATCCTTGTTGCTTTAAACTGCTTGAGTTAGGGGTATTTCCCCCAACTTGCCTCTAAGATATTCATAAGAATCCTTGGGCAATGGTTTAGTGAAGATATCTGCAGTTTGTTCCTTTGTGTGAATGTATTCCAACTTCATTTGTTTGTCTTCTACAATTTCTCTGACATAGTGATACTTGATTGCAATATGCTTGGTTTTTGCATGGATTACTAGATTTTTGGATATGTTTATAGCACTTGTATTATCACAATACAGTATCACAGGTTTAGTTACCTCTTCTTTCATTCCTTTCAATAGATGTGTGAGACACATAATGTTTGTACAATTTACTGTAGTTGCCACATACTCTGATTCTGCAGTGGACTAGGATGTGCATGTTTATTTCTTCCTAGTCCAAGTAACTAGCCTTTTACCTAAAAATAATGCACCTCCACTTGTGTTTTTTCTGTCATCAATGTTGCCTCCCCAATCTGCATCTGTATATGCATTGAGTTCAAACTTTCCATTCTTTTTGTAGTATAGACCAAAGTTATCAGTTCCTTTAAGATATCTCATTATTCTTTTTACTACTATTAGATGATTTTCTTTGGGATTAGTAGAGAATCTAGCCACTATTCCAACTGCTAATGCTATGTCTAGTCTGCTATGTACAACATATTATAGTTTTCCAATCATGGATCTGTACATTGTTTGATTGACTTCAACTGATTCATCATTTTTGGATAGCTTATTTTCTATCGCCATTGGTGTGTTGAATGGTTTGGAATCCTCCAATCCAAATGTTTTGAGTATTTCTTTGATATACTTTGATTGTGTCACAAATATACCACGTTTTAGTTGATGTAATTGCAATCCAACAAAAAATTTGATCTCTCCAAACATAGACATTTCCAACTCATGTTTCATTTTATCAGCAAAGCCTTTGCAAAGCACTTCCTTTCCTCCAAACACTATGTCATCCACATAGATTTCAAATACAATAATATCCTTACCTTCTTCTGATTTGATGTACATGTTGCTATTATCATCAGTTCTTTCAAATCCTATTTGCACTAGATACTTGTGAAGTCTCTCATACCATGCTCTGGGTGCTTGTTTTAGACCATAGAGTGCTTTATGTAATTTAAAAACCATATCCCTGTTGTTCTCATCAACAAATCCCTCTGGTTGTTCAATGTAGACTTGGTCTTCTAGTATACCATTTAGAAAAGCAGACTTTACATCCATTTGATAAACTTTAAAATCTTTATATGCAGCATATGAAAGTAAAGTTCTTACTCCTTCCATTCTAGCAACAGGGGCGAATGTTTCCCCATAGTCTAGTCCTTCTTCTTGAGCATAACCCTTGCATACTAGTCTAGCTTTATTTCTAGTAATCTCACCATTCTCATCTAGCTTGTTCCTGAATACCCACTTGGTGCCAATCACATTTTTGTCATCTGGTCTGGGAACTAAACTCCAGGTTTTGTTCTTCTTTATTTGATCAATCTCTTCTTCCATAGCTTTATACCAGTCATAATCTTGTAATGCACCATATACTGTTTTAGGTTTAGATTTGCTAATCAAACATGATTCATATCTCAGTCTGTTCCTTGTCATTGGTCTTGCATCTTTGTCACCAATTATCTGTTTAGCAAGGTGATGTCTTTTTACATATTTGGATAATCTTGGTTCTATCCTTGTTTCCATGTTTGATCTTTTTGATTCAGGGTCACTATGTACTGAGTTGTCAGGTTGTTCTTCATCTACTTCATGTGTACTGACTTCAGAATTAGATTGTGCATTTCCTTCATTCTGCAACTCGGCTTCTAAATGCAACTCGACATTCACTGGTTGTGACTTGGCTAAAACCAAAATTTGTTGTTGAGTTTCAATTTGATTGACAACATCCTCATCAACAATCATTCCTTCATGAGAATACACAAAGGTTTTGTATTCATTCATTCTCTTTGGTTCTTCAACTTGGACTTTTGTATGCTCATCAAAGTTTACATTTGCACTTTTCACAATTTTGTTAGTGTTAGTATTCAAACACTTATATGCTTTACTTCTAGTGGAGTAACCAAGGAATATGCCTTCATCACTTTTTGCATCAAATTTTCCATTTCTAGCATCTTTAAGGATAAAGCACTTGCAACCAAACACTTTGAAATGTTTTACATTGGGTGAGTGACCATACCATAATTCAAAAGGTGTTTTATTTTTACCTTTCTTGACTTGTACTTGGTTTAGTGTATGAACAGCTACACTAACAGCTTCTCTCCAATATTTTAGAGCAACAGTATTTTCCATCATTAATGTTCTAGCACAATCAATCATCGATCTATTTCTTCTTTCAGCAATTCCGTTCTATGGGGGAGTTCTGGGAGCTGATGTTTGTCTTTTGATTCCTTTGTCATTACAAAATATCTCGAATTCTTTTGATGTGAATTCGCCACCTCTATCTGATCTCAGGCATTTCAAGCTCTTTCCTATTTCCTTTTCAACTCTAGCCACATGCCACTTAAACATTTGAAAGGCATCAGATTTTTGTCTTAAGAACATAACAGTCATCATCCTGGAATAGTCATCAACAAACAAGATTATGTACTTATCTCCTCTATAGCTTTGTACTTCCATTGGACCACATAAGTCAGTATGAACTAACTCAAGTACTTCTTTAAATGTATAATTTTTGCTTTTGAAACTTGACTTTGTCATCTTTCCTAGTTGACATTGTTTGCACATGGTATTATCAGGCTTCTTCAATTTTGGTAAACCTTTGACTTTCTTCATTTTACTAATATTGGCTAGATTGTCAAAGTTGACATGACATAGCCTTTTGTGCCATAACCATTCATCATCAAATTTTGCAACAAAAATAGAGACATCATCCATATCAAGGTAAAATAGATTACTCCTTGTTTGATCACCTTTTCCTATCAATTTACCATCAGTATCATAGATTTTTGCAGTTTTGTTTCCAAATTCTACTTTGCATCCTATATTGCCTAACTGTGAGACACATAGAAAATTGTAGTTTAATCTTTCAACATAGTATGCATTATCACATGAAATTTGTTTTCTAAGCTTAATAGAACCTTTTCCTTTGATTTGACATGGAGCATCATTACCAAATCTAACACTATTTCTATCATACTGAGTAAAGTTAACAAACTTACTTTTGTCTCCTATCATGTGATGTGAGCATCCACTGTCTATGATCCATCTGTCATTTTTGTTCATACATTTTACCAGTGCTATAGGCTCTTCTTCATTAGATTGGTCCTTCATGGCTACATAAACAACTTCATCATCATTATCATCAGAATTTTCTTGAACAATATAGCACTTCTTGCCTTTGTCTTTGTAAACTCTCTTATTATCTTCTCTTCTGAATTTGTATTTGTTGCCATCCTTGTAATCCTTTTTCTGTGTACACCTTGCAACAATATGTCCTACTTCATTACAATTGAAACAAATGATAGGCATCTTACCTTTTAATTTTCCTTTGCCTCTGTGAAATCTTCTAGCTAGCAAAGCTTTCAATTATTCCATATCTTCCTCATTAGTGCTACTATCACTGGATATATATTTCATCTTTCTTTCCTTTTTTTATTTTACCTATTCAGCATCTTTCAGTGATAGCTTGACCTTGAAAGCAGATTCAACATTTTCAAGTTTGTAGTTGTCAATGTTAGATAACTCAAATGCAGTAAATCTACCCACTATACCTTCAAAACTTAGATTGTTTCCTGGTACACATCTTAGTTCTTGTATTGCAGATACTCTATTGGCATATATAGAGAGCAAGGTTCTTAATAACTTACTATTAATAGTATCTTCATCTAATTGACCACTCAAGCATCTTATTGCACTTACCACTTCTTTTATTCTTGCACCATACTGAGCAACATTCTCATTTTCCTCCATTTTCATATCATCAAACTTTCCTCTAAGACTTTCTCTTTTTTCTCTTTGGACATTCTGATCTCCTCCATAGATGTCTAATAGGGCTTTTCACATTTTGAATACAGTGTCACATCCTTTGATATCATCAAATTCAACATAGTTGAGTGTAGAAGCAATCTCCAGCATTGTCTAATTGTGTTCCTGTTTGTTTTTCATATCTTCTGCAGTAAGACTACCAATTGGATCAACATATTCAGTAACAATTAAATTTTGGGCATAATCTCCTATGGATCCAAGATGTAGCTTCATCAAACTTTTCCATGCAACAAAGTTATCTTTTTTGAGCTTAGGGACTTCTCCCTTAGGCATTTTGATCTTTCCTGCTTATAGTCCCTTTAAACTAAATCAACAGTTTGGCTCTAATACCAATTGTTAGAATTCTTTAGAATAATTGAGAGGGGGGGGGGGGGGGGGTGTGAATTAGTTATTCAAGGTTCAAATACCCTAATAATACTTTTTCACTACTTTTAATGAATCCATACACTTTTCATCCATCCAAACTTAGATAAACCATATTAGCAAGTTACAATAAATCAACATGCAGCAATAAAACATGCAAGATTAACACATGACACAATGATTTACGTGGAAACCTAATTTGAGAAAAACCACCAATAACATGCTACTTGATTTTCACTCTTCTAAAGTGATGCCCTGTTAAAAGCCTACCCTATTAAAGGCTTACGACACACTGTTAAATATGACCTTGTTAGAGGATTTCACCAAATTGTTAAGAATGGGCGTGATCAAAGGACTTTAGAACATTCACTTGGAATGTCACCCTGTTAAAGGATTTACCTCATAGCTATTAAAACAACCTAAGTCCATAAGATTTTAAACTATCTGTTACAATTGCTAGAGAGTAACAATAATGGATTATTGATCTAATACAACTTACAACATACTTTGCAGATTTTAGATCACTTTTTAGTTCAGTCCTTTTTCTTGGCTTTTAATCACTTCAGCTCTTACAGCTTGTCTTCTCAAGCTTCATCTCCTTGAGTCTTCTTACTCATCATACCAATTCATCCATATCTGTGGTCATCTGTTGAAGCAAAGTAAATGTGCTTTCTTTCTCTTTAGCACCTCCTTCAGCAATTATGCTTTCATGCTTGACCTCCTCTCTCTTCCTTGCTTTGTGACCTTATGATTCCTTAAATAGAAATCTGATTTTCCTTTGTTGCTCGATTCTCCCTTTCCAACTTTAGGATTTCAAATGGATTAGGTAGGATATAATGTATCTACCCTATATCTTGCTCTTATCTAAAAACTTTATCTAGACTCCAGTTGTAATCTCCAAAAACATTCTAAATGGTGTTTTGTGTCACTAGCTCATCATTCTTATCTTCCATTTAATTTATAGATTTCTAGATAACAACCTTGTCGGCTTAGATCTAACGAATCTTCAATTTTCAAAATAATGCAGCAACTTGGCATTATTGATTTACTGATGCTCGACATCTCTGTGTTAATCGACACTATTGATTTTTTGATGCTCGACATCTATTTTTTCTCGGAACTTGTATCTTCTCAGCACTTGATTTTACTCGGCATTTGAAGTTCACTCGGCACTTGAAGTTCACTCGGCATCTGATGTTCACTTGGCACTTAAAGTTCACTTAGCATCTGAAGTTCACTCGGCATCTGAAGTTGAACTTGCTCAACTTCAACTAGGAAACTATTCGACACCTACTAGCTTGCTCGACTCCCTCTCTCTAATGAACTTTAGTTAGGTTTTATAGATGTCTTAGCTAAAACCTTACATCTTTGATATGTTTCAGTGTGTCCATTCTCTATGTCTTAGACTATGTCATCAATACACTTTTTCATCAATGGCTTAGCTGATCCTTCTGCTTCATTCCAAGATCATAACTTCAACCTTTCTCTAGGTGTTCTAGTTACATCTTATTGATTGCCTCCTCCTTGTCAATCAACCACTTGATAGTATTTGGATCACTAAAGCAATTGTCATTCCTGCAAGTAGCAAGTTTGACATCAATGACAAAATAATGATTGAGAACATTCTTTACCAGTTCCATATGATCATTCCAACAATTTTCCTCATGATCTCTTCAATCATTTCCAAAAGAACCATTTGGTTGAAACGGAAGATGAATATACAAATCCATATTCTATGTTTGGTTGCCAATTTCGGAATTAGAATTGGAACATAATATGACTAGGAATATCTTTTTCTTGCGTTTGGCTGTTCATTTTCGAATTGGAATCAAAATTTGAAGTAAAATTTTTAAATCTTATTTTATGAGTGAAACACAAGTATTATAATGAGTAAAGTATTAATATTTAATATAATATTTATGATTATTAATTTATTTATAATTAGGCTACATTATTATTATTTTTAATTCTTGAATATTCACAGTTTTATTTTATTAGTAAAGAATAAATAAAATGATTATTATTTTTTATTTTAATTCTATTTATTAGAAAAGAAAAGTAAAAAATGATCATACTTGCAATCATTTGTACAATGTTATAAATTGTCCCATAGTTGGGAATTATGATCATATATATTTGAAAAATTATATAAGATGAATTTATCATTGAATTTTTTTCAATCTTTTTGCCTTGTCGAACTTCATCCAAACTTCATATTTCTCGAACTTGAACTCAAACCTTGTGACTTAGACGTTAAATATGAGAACACTAGGAAATCCATGCTCTATACCATTATGGCCCACATTCGGTGAGCAACCATCTCATGCTGCTCATTCTTCCCAATACTGTCTATATTGTTAGATGGTCAATCCTACATATATAAGCTATGTATAGATCATATAGATACCAACATTCAAATAACAATGTCATCAAAATATGTTTAAATTATGAATGTGATCCAAATATGTTTAAATTAGGTATGTGATCAATAATTCAATGTTACATATGTAGCATAAGATAGAAGATAGAAATATAATATCCATGAACTAATGAGAAAGAACAATATCCATGATCTGAATGGTGGCGTGAAAACACACCATTAAATATGAAAACACTGGGAAATCCATGCTCTATACCCTTATGCCCCACATTCGGTGAGCAACCCTCTCATGCTGTTCAATCTTCCCATTACCATCTGTATTGTTAGATGGTCGATCCTACATATACAAACTAAACATGCTTGAAAAATTAAAACCTGATTAATTTTTAATGGAATACACCAAGGAGTACCATTAGAAATACTGACCATTTACAAACATGCATAGTAAACAATCATCAGATAGCTCATTTTTTATCAGTATGTGTGGTCTCGCAATATCAACAAATTAGGAGCAATAAAAATAATACAAAAGAAAGATACTTTGTCAATACCATTGACAATCTTGTCAGGAAGCACATACATAGGAAACCAAATTGTGGAAAAAAGACAAGAAATAAAAAAAATCAAAGAAAATTAGGAATATACATATAAAATGGGATAGAATCGTGAACTATACAATCATCTACCAGAAATCCTCAATGCTTTTGATAATCTTGTCAGTGAGAACATACATGTAGGAAATCAAATAGGGACAAAAAGACAAGAAATAAAAATATATGCAAGAAAATTAGGACTATATCTATATAACATAGGATAGAATCATGAATTGTACAATCATCTACCAAATCACATTTCTATTAGCATATGCTCTCAAGTTCTACAATTGAGCATTCATCATTTGCCACTCCTCATGTATTCCACATATGTATGGTTCAATTATAGCTCTAATTGACAATGCAATGAACAACTATACCAAACATTTATGAGATCATAAACTATGTATAGATCAGGTATGTATACATCAAGTATGCTTAGTAAAATAGTAAAAATGTGCTCAGTAATGATTCCCAGTATAGTGTTGTGAGAGATCAATGCAATACCATTAAACAAAGCCAACTAACCATCTGAAATTACTTCACATGCCAATCGTGTGAATGCCAATGAAATGAACAACTAAACTATGTATTGACCAATGCCAATCATGCCAATGAAATGGACAACTAAACTTTGCATGGATCAAGTATGTATATATATGTACATACATGTGTACATACATACAAACATACATACATACATAAATACATACATGTTTGTGTACATATATACATCAATGCAATACCACTAAATAGAGCCAACTCAAAAAATAGAATTACTTCAAATGAAAATCATGCCAATGCCACTAAAATGAATGACTAAACTATGTATTGACCAATACCAATCAGGCCGATGAAATGAACAACTAAACTTTGTATTGACCAATGCCAATCTTTCCAATGAAATGAACAACTAAACTATGCATAGATTAAGTAATTAGTTCTAGTTTAGTGTTGTGAGAGATCAATGCAATACCATTGAATAGAGCCAAGTCATAAACTATGTATGGATCAACTATGTATAGATCAATGAAAATCATGGCTTTTATCTATACATAGTCAATATGTGCTCAATAATGAGTTCTAGTATGTGCTCATATGATTACCTTTGATTACCTATATATCTCATAGTGCCAATCATAAAATAGAATTACTTCAGATGCCAATCATACCAATCATACCAAAGGAAACTCATAAAATAGAATTAATTCATATGCCAATCATACCAATGCCAATGAAATAGTCAAAATGTACTTAGTAATAAGTTCCAATATAGTGGTGTGAGAGATCAATGCAATACCATTAAATAAAGCCAAGTGGTAAACTATGTATGGATCAAATATGTATAGATCAATTGCAATCATGACTTTTATCTATACATAGTTTATCATGGTTCTATTTCTATCTACTATGTACTTAGCAAAATAGTCAATATATGTTGTAACTATTTGTTTCGAATCTATTTATCAAAATGGTCAATATATGCTATAACAGTTTGTTTATAATCTGTTTAGAAATATGTGCTCACTAATGAGTTCCATTGTAGTGTTGTGAGAGATCAATGCAATACTATTAATCAAAGTGAATCATGCCAATGAAATGAACAACTAAACTATGAATATATCAAGTATGTATAGATCCATGCAAAATCATTCGACATACTTATGAGCTCATAAACTATGTAAAGATCAATGCAATACTATTAAACACAATCAACTCATAAACTATGCATGGATGTCTATTGTATATTTATGTAGTATACATGGTAGATCAATGACAATCATGACTTTTATCTATACATAGTTTATCATGGTTCTCTTTCTATCTGCTATCTTCTTAGCAAAACAGTCAATATATGTTGTAACTATTTGTTTCGAATCTATTTAGTAAAATAGTCAATATATGTTGTAATAGTTTGTTTAGAATCTGTTTAGCAAAATAGTCAATATGTGCTCACTAATGAGTTCCAGTATAGTGTTGTGAGAGATCAATGCAATACCATTAATCAAAGCGAATCGTGTCAATGAAATGAACAACTAAACTATGGATATATCAAGTATGTATAGATCCATGCAAAACCATTCAACATAGGAAACTCATAAATTGGAATTACTTCAGATGCCAATCATACCAATGCCAATGAAATGAACAACTGAACTATGCATTCATCAATGACAATCATGTCATGTCAATGAAATGAATAGCTAAACTACATATTGATCAATGCCAATCATGCCAATGAAATGAACAACTAAACTATGGATATATCAAGTATGTATAGATCCATGCAAAACCATTAAACATAGGAAACTCATTAACTAGAATTACTTCAGATGCCAATCATGCCAATGCTAATGCCATGAACAACTAAACTATGTAACAGTTTCTTGCCGGTAATTAGTTCCATTTTAGTGGTGTGAGAGATCAATGCAATACCATTAAATAAAGACAAGTGGTAAACTATGTATGGATCAAATATGTATAGATAAATGGCAATCACATGGCTTTTATCTATACATAGTTGACCTATACATAGTTTATCATAGTTATATTTCTATCTGCTATCTGCTTAGCAAAAATGTCAATATATGATGTAACAATTTGAACAACTAAACTTGGATATATCAAGTATGTATAGATCCATGAAAAACCATTCAACATAGGAAAATCATAAACTAGAATTACTTCAAATGTCAATCACACCAATGCCAATGAAATGAACAACTGAACTATGTAACAGTTTCTTGCTAGTTTGCTTAGAAAAATAGTCAAAATGTGCTCAGCAATGAGTTCTAGTATTGTGCTGTGAGAGATCCAATGGCAATAAAATGAACAACTAAACTATGTATTGATCATTGCCAATCATGCCAATGAAATGAACAACAAAACTATGCAATGATCAATGCCAATCATGCCAATGAAACAAACAACTAAACTATGTATTGATCAATGCCAAAGATTAAACAAAGGCAACTAATAAACTAATCCATGCAAAATAATTAAACAAAGGCAACTCATAAAATGTAATTACTTTAGATGCCAATCATACCAATGCCAATGAAATAGTCAAAATGTGCTCAGTAATGAGTTCCAATATAGTGTTGTGAGATCAATATAGTTCTAGTTTAGTGCTATCAGAGATCAATGCAAAACCATTGAATAGAGCAATCATGCAACATA
This sequence comes from Cupressus sempervirens, assembly GCA_028749045.1. Lineage (NCBI taxonomy): Eukaryota > Viridiplantae > Streptophyta > Pinopsida > Cupressales > Cupressaceae > Cupressus > Cupressus sempervirens. The sequence goes on from CM053789.1 coordinate 216,833,969, forward strand.
TGTCATTGTAATCCAGTCAGTAGCTAAAATAGCTAAATCATACCAAATTTCATTGCAATCTAGTCCACTCTCTCTGTCTCATCCATCATCAAGAATCCTTTACCTCTTTCACATTGAACCATGAAAGTATTATGTGCTTTTAGGAGAACTACTCGACTTAGTTCAGGGATAGCTTTGAGAGCAATATATGCAGCACTCAAAACATTATCCTCTTTAGATTTATCCACTTTTACAATCTAAGGCTTACCAAGGCCATCTTTTAGTTCCTTCATAGTTTCACATATTACAATCAATGATGTAGCCAGAGTTGTCTTCTTCCTCTCCCCCTCCTTGATGATGATGGTGGAGGAGTCCCTCTACCACTTGCACTCAAATGATTGGAATTCTATAAATCTTCATCAAAATTTGGTTGGTTGTGAAGAGGTGTACCACAATTAGTATCGTCCTCATCAAGCATGTAGAATGCGTCATTCATAGGGTGCCCTTCTTCAGCATCAAGGGGCATTGTAGCTGCAAACCCTTCAGTAATGTCACTGCCGACAATTATAGCCAACTCATTGAAATATTGGAAAGGTGACCTCTTATACATTTTTTGTATTTTTGAATTCTCTCCTCTACATGTAAGCATTAATAGATGGATTAGGTTGTTAGTTTTTCATTACTAAAATAATAAGGGAAAATTTATTCAATCAAAAGAGTACAAAGATCATCCTACCTTCAAAAGCTTATCCCGCATAGAATCCTCAGCATCCACAGCTTGAGTTTCTTCATTCCAAGCTAACCCACTTGTATTTTTTAAGTCCTTCATTACTCTGTATCCTACTTTCCATGTTTTCAGCTTATTCTTAAAATGATCTCATGATAGATTCAAGTTCATCCCTGCATTGAATGTCCTCTCTATGGCAGTCTAGGCTTCTTTTTAAAAACCACTTTCACCTTTTCATCCAAGATGAACTTGTTCGAGGAGCAAGTATAGAAATTTGCATTCTATTGGTTTTGTCCACATTTTCTTCTTTGAAGAAGAAGATTTGTTGCTCGCAGTGAGGGATCCATCTATATCACTCAAAGTAATGGGAGAACACATCTAGTTCACATGATCAGATATATCCATGCTCATCATGAGCTCAGTATATGCCATCATGTACTCCTTCCTATATTTCATTTAAATTTGAAGGTGATAAGCTTTAAATATCAAATTGTAATACATCATAATGGAACGAGGCTAACATATTGAATAGGTAAACATATTACAACTTAAAGTAATCATACGATTGAAATTGAAAGTTACTGCCCTTTAAATTTAAATGGAATGCAGAAAGGAGTAACATCAGAAAAATAGAATTTTAGTGAATTTGTTGTTCTCTTGTTACTAGTGGGCTTATGATTTTCATCATTTGGTACTCCTTGTTGTATTTCATTAAAAATTGAAGATGATAAACTTTAAATATCATTTTTTAATACATTCTAATGCAATGAGGCTAACATTTAATAAACTTTAAAGCATTTAATTGAAGATGATAAACATTATTCAACTACAACATGTGATAGTTTGAGTGGTTTTGACAGAGCAGATAGGAGAAATAGTTGGGAGACATTTGAGCTACTCCTATCAGATGATAGACATCATCAGCCTACTATACCAGTCAATTCAAACTTTTCCAAATCATTAGATACTATAAATTTAATTTTAAGTGTGGAGGACATAGGGGTTGGAATTGCATTACATGCTCAGGGATGTATCTTTACACTATTTATGCAGACATTTGGTGGAGCTCATGAATGGTGAGATCAGTTTAGTTAGTAAGCTAGGTGTTGGAAGCACTTTCACTTTCACTGCCACACTTTTAAGGGTATGAGAACTATGGTGGTGGATGGAAGATTTGTGCGCAAAATATCATTTACAGAGGCTTGGTGTCCAAGTTGCAATAATTGATGATAACACATCATCATCAACAAAACTACCAACAAGATAGAATGGTGATATCAATGGCAGGTAAATAGTCCTGAGCCCCATTATGAAGCATGTTATTGTACTTTCTCAATGCAAAGATGTATAATAATTATGCTTTCTTACATTTAAAACAATGTAATCTACATTTCAAGTTTGATTGTGTATAGTAGATATGATCAAGAGTTTTTGTATATAAAGTAGGTGTGAAATTGAAAGTTAATGCTCTTTTTATTTAATTGGAATGTAGCAAGGACTAATATCAAAATAACGAAATCACACACCATCATTGTATATGTATACATAAATTTAATCATATAAAGCACATTGCCTTCTAACAAATCATTTATTCTCGAGATCTATAATGTTCCCACATCCTACTTGCTATATCTTCTAGAAATTGGGCCCACTCATTTCTATCCTCCTGAGACAACCCATATGTCTCAAGCAGTGGTACCTCTATCCCATCACAATCATCTTCCTCTTCAATAGCTACTTCCAATGGAAGGCCATCCTTTATCATAATGAAATTGTGAAGTATGCAGCATGCTAAAACAATATAGGATTGTGTCATGATATCATAAGACATTGCATGTCTTAAGATTGGAAGACGCTACTTTAGAATACCAATTGTACATTGTACTACATTTCTAAGAGAAGAGTGTCAATGGTTGAACAAATCATGTGCAAAGTTTATTGGGTTATCTCTTGACCACTCTTTCAAGTGGTAGCACGTACACCAATAAGGAGCAAGAAATCCAGGAGCATTTGGATATCCAACGTCCACTAGAAAATATTTTCCTACATAAAGAAAGTAGATTGTCAATACTTGAAACATTTAGCATACCCTTGAGTATATTAAAATGTGATTTAGCTTACCAAGGGGAACTACAAGTGGATCTAATTTGGACAGAGTTGAGGCTACAACATGGCTATCTACAGTAGAGCCTTCCCAACCAGCAAGGCAACACTAAAAATTACAATCAAAGGAGAAGACACCCATAACATTTTGTGATAGGTTCCCTTTTCTATCATGATATTTAACCTATATGTCGAAATCAACTAGCACTAGAATATGGGTTTCATCGATAGCTCCAATGCAATCCTATGGGATATGATACATTGATCAAATGTATGCTCAAGTAATAATAAGATAATGACAACAATCCAAACAATAAACTTGTAAAAATGCATGATTTACCCTAAAAAATGGTTCAAAATGATCCTTCCCACTAATTTCGGGAGGAATGGCTAGACTAGGTGGTATGAAGTAATCCCTATGAAGGGCTAAGACAACCATCAACACCTTGTGGAAGTATCGACTGACTATCTCTCCTGAGTGCCCAAAGTTATGGGCAATCTTGCGGTTCCTTAGATTGTACCCAAGGGTGTGGAGGAACAACACTAGTTATTCCTCTAACTTCAAGTGGATCATATCTCTCAAGCTTCTTTTCAGCTTGAGAATAGAAGCTAGAGAAAAGAAGGTTGCCTTACTCATTTGAATCTGATCATGACAATCCACCTCATTGGAATGAATAATGTCTCTACAGAAAGAATTTCCTTTTCTTATTTGTTTACCTATTTTATTTCCTTCTTGGGCTACGAGTATGTTGGCTATGCCAACAAGAATTGTGAGAATGCAGGTGTATGAGATCTTCCTAACTATGCATCCTTGAACCTCTATACTGTCCATAGGATCTGTCAGTTGCCTAAAACATGGAAAAATTATACACTATCAGTTATGAGATATCAACTATCACCTATCGAGATACAACATGATTATTTGCTATCCTCATTGCATTAAGAAGTCAATTATTTATTCAAATATAGCAAGGAGTACCAACTACTAGGTATCATAAGCCCATAATGAACAAATTACAGTAACATGTAATTCTACTCCATGTAATTTGTCTATCAATGAAAGCATAATACTAATTCCATTTGTCTATATGTATACAGACACATGTAGGTATGTATGTATGTATGCACACACACACATATGCATGCATTTATGTACACACACACATGTATGTATATATGTACACACACATGTATAAATGTATGTATGTACACACACATGCATGTACGTATGTACATGCACATGTATGTATGTATGAATTTGGGTTTTTATGAATGTGTTTTAATAAACCATTGGGTCTGCTGAAACTAAGGCTCATCTTTTAGAAGATGAAAATGAGCATTGTTGGCATGTGGGAATAGGGTTTCTTTATGTATTTATCTATACATAGTTTATGACCTCATAAACTATGTATAGTTGATATCTATACATAGTTTATGACCTCATAAACTATGTATAGTTGATATATACATAGTTTAGTTACTCATTTCATTGGCATGTTTTGCATTGATCTTATTACTGAGCACATGTTTACTATTTTCCTAACCAGATTTGAAACAAACTATTACAACATATATCGATTATTTTTCTAAGTAGATAGAAGATAGAAACATAACCATTATAAACTATATATAGATAAAAGCTATGATTGTCATTGATCTGCCATGTATACTACATACATATAGGCCAGATTTAGTATCCACCCTTTAACAATGCAAAACTGAAACATGTGAATAGAGTAATGGGCATAAATGCTTTAGTTAGGTACATCCATACATAGTTTATGAGTAGGCCATGTTTAATGAAATTGCAATGATCTATACATAGTTTATGACTTGGTTTTGTTTAATGGAATTGCAATGATCTATACATAATTTATGACCTCATAAACTATGGACATGAACTATGTATAGATCAGAGCCAAGATTGGCATTGATCTATACATAGTTTACGACCTCATTAACTATGTATAGATAAAAGCCTTGATTTCCATTGATCTATACATAGTTGATCCATACATATCTTACGACTTGGCTCTATTTAATGGTATTGCATTGATCTCTCACATTACTATACTGGAACTCATTACTGGCAGGAAACTATTACATAGTTTATTTGTTCATTCCATTGGCATTCGCGTGATTGACATCTAAAGTAATTCCAGTTTATGAGTTTCCTATGTTGAATGGTTTTGCATGGATCTATACATACCTGATATATCCATAGTTTAGTTTTTCTTTTCATTGGCATGATTTGCTTTGATTAATGGTATTGCATTGATCTTTCACAACACTATACTGGAACTCATTAGTGAGCACATATTGTCTATTTTGCTAAATAGATTCAAAACAAACTATTACAACATATATTGACTATTTTGCTAAGTAGATAACAGATAGAAATAGAACCATGATATAAACTATGCAATCAGATAATAAGAGGTAATGACATGAAAACATACTGGAAGTCATTGGTGAGCACATATTGACTATTTTACTAAGCAAACTAGCAAAAAACTATGACATATCTATGTAAACAAAAAACCCAAAATGCAAAGATGGGTGGGAGAATAGAGCCATGCACACAGAGATTGGTGGGAGAAGAAACCCCATAATCATTGTTGAAAGTGGGAAAAATCCACAACCATCAGCCAAAGTGGAGAACAATGGCCCAAAAACTTCAAACTTGCTAATGTCCATAGAAACCCCCAAAACTCCAAACTCGTTGTCGTCCATAGAAACCCAAACCTCACCCAAGAACACTAGAAACCCAAGTCACAGGAGGAAAAATAGCTTACAAGTTTGCTACAATTTCAAACCCTACAAGCCAGACAAATTAATTCCAATTGAGGCCTATGGAAAATGGTGTGCCCTCATCTTCCCAAATGCCTCTATCATCTTCCAAAACCCTGATATGAATTTCAAAAACCCGACGGTTTGATTAAAATGCCTTCATAAAAATCCATAATTGAGTTTTCATTTCGAATTCCACCTATTTCTTAGAAGAAACTTCATCCATTTTTGCTCCAAAATTGGAAGGAAAAATTGATAATCGGGTTCTGCATTTGGTGAACCAAATGCCCCCATTTTGCTGCATAACTAGGTTTTTGCTGTCAAAACCCTATTCTTCCCCTCATGTTCCCATAACCAAATGGGGCCATAGAAAAACTTAATTCATATTATGTCTCTCAAAAGTTATTTCCTCCTCCTCTTGTCATACAAGACTACAATCAGGTTTCTTGACAAGAACCCTTGTTTCATTGGTTTATCATGCATTTATTCTTTGTATAAGTTTTATCCAACTCCATGGCATCTACTTCAGATTTTAATATGGGGCATTAGCCACAAAGCTTAGAGGATAAAAATGCCATGAAAAAGATACCTTATGATTTATCTATTAATCGTCATGGCCCTGATGCAATAGAGAGACTTACAACCCCTCTATATAATACCCTAAATGACATGGGCTTGAGGGTTTTTCTCAACTCAAAAGAGCTTGAATTAGATGATTCCTTACCCAAAAAATTAGAAAAAGCAATGTGCAGTGCTTCCCTTCATCTAGCTATATTTTCTAAGGATTATGCCCAATTCTCCTTGGTGTTTGGTAGAGCTTGCATTTATGTTGAGAACTCACACACAAATTGTACCTATTTTCTACTATATTCAACCTTATGATGTTGAAAACATTAAAAAAGGAGTCTTTTCTAAAGCATTTTCTCAGTACGAAGTGAAGCAGAGGCACACACTAGAGAAGCTTCAGGAGTGGAAGACTGCACTATCCAACATTCCATATGAAAATGGTCTCATTGGTAATACCAAGGAGTGAGTACTGAATTTCCTTACCCTTTTGAATCAAATTTCTTTCGATTTCATTAAAATAATTTTCTTCTTTTTATTTTGTATAAATTGAAGTCAGTTTTTGGTATTTCTTTTTGTTGCATATGTCTAGGAGGAGGTGGAGCTACCCAAGAGGATTGTTAATTATGTTCTGAAAGTAATACAAAATGTTTCATTTGTGGTTTCCAAATATCCAATTGGTTTGAATCATGTTCTAAAAGACTTTGAAATGGAAATTCAATTTGTTGAAAGCCATTAGTTTATGCATGTTTTCGGATTATGGGGCATTGGTGGCTCAGGAAAAACTACTCTTGCTAAACAATTTTTCAACAACAAATATAAAACTATGGAAAAATCTAGTTTCCTATTTGATGTTAGCAAGGCTGCTAAGAAATTTTTATTGCATAATAAGCAGAAAGAACCACTGGAGGCGCTTGGCCTCAAAGATGCCCAAGTGGACAATATAGAAGTGGGTAGAGATATGATTGCTAGCCAATTGATATCTGTTCAAGTATTGATTGTAGTGGATGATGTGAATAGTGTGGAATAACTGGATGCACTGTTGGCCAATACGGACAATTTTGGGATGGGTAGTTTGATCATAGTCACCACAAGGGCACTTGAAGTACTTAGATCTTGTGGTATTTCTAACATTTATAAAATGAAAACATTGGATCTACATCATGCCAAAAAATTCTTTTGTTGGCATGCATTCTTAAAATCCTCACTATTGAAATGAGGAGATTGTTGAAGTATAGAAATGAGGAATATTGATGAACCTATCATGAACAATAATTATTTTGTCACTGAGGTTTGTGCTACTTTCTGATAAGACAATTGCTAATGTGGTCTAAATGTTATCATTTGATAGATTGATGAAGAGAATTTGAAAAGAAAGGATAACAAGAGTGCCTAGAGAAAGGTTGAATTATATGGTGTATAAAAAGAGCACTAAGATTAAGTAAGACTTCGATAATATAGTGTATTTTCTATCTACTTAAGGATACAATGAAAGGATGCTTGAGCAAAGAAAAGAATAAAAATAAGAAAAGAAATGTGTCTACCAAGTCTAACTGAGCAAACAGTGGAATTTGAGAAAGTCAGTGCAGGCTGAGTAGAAAGTTAGTTGTGATCAAAAAAATTTAGTATGTGCTGAGAAAAGAGAAATCTAGTAGGTGTCGAGGGAAGGAAGTTTACTATGTGATGAGCACCAGTAAGACTTATTTCATGCCCAACAACTTAGTGTCGATTGAGCATTAGAAGATAGTTAGTTCTGAGAAAACATCATGTTATTGCCGAGTGCTAGTAAAATGAGTTTGATCAAAGATTTGACAAATTTGAGCTAAGAAAGTTGATTTCTTGAATTGTGTGAAGCATGTGGAAGATAAGTATGATGAGCTAGTGGAACAAAATTAAAGATAAACTATTTTTAGGAAAATTTGAAGAGGATTGTAAGGGAAGTTTTTAGAAGGGAGAAAAATGGAAAGAGGGTAGATTCAATGAATCTTACCTAACCCTGAGATGGATGATTGTGAGTAAGTGACAAAAGATCAAAATTTTCTATATAAGGAAATAATAGGCTAGAAGCAAAGCGTCATAGTGTGAACCAGAGATAGACAAGGAGTCTTGAGGTGTTGCTTCATATGAGGGCCAAAGGTATCAACCTGCAGTTGGCATACTAAACATGAATGCTTAAGGAGGTGAAGGCTTGAAGAGTGAAAAAGCTATCAAAGATGAAGGGGAATGAATGCTAGATCAAATCCTATTGTTACTTTCTAAAAATTGTATCAGTCTAGATAAATCCTTTGGATTAAGGTTGACCTAATAGTCATGAGAAAATCCTTTAACAAGGCCACATTCTAATGGAATGTTCTAAAGTCCTCTAACAAGGCTCACTCCTAATAGGTTGATTGAAATCTTTTAATCAAGGTCGCATTTAACAGTGTGCATTGTAACCTTTAATAACATTGGCTCCTCATGGAGCTCTCTTCAAAAGAGTAAAAATTGGTAGCATGTCACTCATGGTTTTTCCCAAATTGGTTTCCACATAAAAACCTTGTGTCAAATTGTGTGATTGAATTTGTGGCACTATTACATAAAGGGGGCATTTAAGAAAAATTTCAAGACAATTTTTGTATGAATTGTCTTAGTTCAAGACAAGAAAAAAGTTGCATATTATCTCAAAAATTTTCTTGGGACTAGTGTCTCAATAGATTGTCTTAGAAAATTGTCTTGTAAAGACAATATGAAAAAATGAATATCTTTGTCTCTATAAGACAATTTTTCTTGTCTCCTTAGAGACAATATTTCTTAAATCTAACTAATGTCTCTCAAAAGATAATATATGTTTAAAACTCAACTATTGTCTCTATAAAGACAATATGAAAAAATATAGTAAAAAAAATTAATAATTTAAAAAAAAAATAATTTAAATGTGATTCTCAACTATCAATGGTTTCAAATAGAAATAATACAATATTTTCTATAATTATTTACAACATTTTGTTTCTCAGCATTCCAAATTAACTTTCCCATAACTATTATATTAATTTTAATTATTTTCAAAGTTTGTATCTTATAAAATAATCACTCAATTCCTCCACAACCCATAAAATGTGCAATGGAAATGGCATAACCATGAAATGGTATTGACAAGGAAACTTCGTAGAAAATGTTATATTGATTTAATTATCTTCAATGTTTGTATCTTACAAGATGATATGGGAGTTTCTCCACAACCAAAAGAGCATATAATAGAAATGGTATGACCATTATTTCCTTCATATTATACATTTCCACTGTGGCACATGATCAACTGCTTGATTTGACTACATATATCTATGGAAAAAACTAGATAGAAATGTTTCATTTTGAATATGTTAAAGCTGTACTATTTTTAGCATGCCATATCTAGAATAAAAACTTGTAGATGCAATTTTCTAGCAAGTTCTTTCAACTAAGAAAGAGACATCTTATATTCTTCATGTAGTTTGAAAGATACAAAGTATCTAGTCGAACAACAAACATTTTACATTATTCATCCTTCTTCTATATCCTGAAAGGTAGAAAACATATGTAAGAATCTAATTTAACTAAATGATGTTTCCCATATAAGCATAACTCAAGTATCCAGTCAAACAAAAAACATTTTGCATTATTCATCCTTCTCCTATATCCTGAAAGATAGAAAACATATGTAAGAATCTAATTTAACTAAATGATGTTTCCCATATAAGCATAACTCATAAATAGAGAAATAACTTATAGAGAATACTATGAATAATAGAGATCGCTTAAAATGAACTATGCATGGATCATACACACTCTTAGTCATGAGTATGTTTTATTGTCATGAATAGTCTATCATTTAAATCCAACTTGAATAAAATTGATAGCAATTTTATATTTTACTAGAGACAAAGTTGCATCATTATATTACCAAGCCAATTTATAATTTAAAAAAAAAAGCTATTTTAATATTCATGATCTTCTTACAAAGTATAAAATGTAAGAATATGTAATCTTACCTTCTAAAAATTTCCTCTTTCTTGTATGCATAGGGAAGTGGGTCCATGGATTGTTGTAGATGTTTTACTGCCAATATAACTTGTGATAAGAGTTTCTTTATATAATATTCTAGAAGAATTGAGAAATGTGCTTCACAAAGAAAGCCTCACAAATGGAATCTCATACTAGTGAAATAATCATGAGTATACTAATTGGCCAGTCCATCTCGGCTGTTAACTGCAACAACTAGATCAAGAGGTTTTGGGATGATTTCATCTCAAGTCACAATGACATGCTTACAAAGAGAGTCTTCTAGACCTTTAACATCACACCTAAGAGAATATAAATGTGGTCCATTAAAACTAAAACAATCAATATGCACTCTGCAAGGATGAAAGGGTACTAAGCAATATATTTACATCCAGTAAAATAGATAGATTTTTTTTCAGAAAGGATCCATACATGAATAATTTGGTTGTCATCTCAAGATGGACAGTACTTTTTTCATCTTTTGTCTTAGACAAACTGCTTTCCTCCCCTGTAATAAAATTCACATTACCTAAATGGAGAATAGCTACCACAATTCGAAACATTACATCCTGAAAACATTAGTTGATTTAGAAAACACTGTCAACATATAAAAGATGGTGCTCTAAGAATGAGATGCAACCATTTTAATTTGTCATTGTACAAAATGTGAATCACAATTGTTCTTTAGGAGTGATTCCAACAATTCCCATTGCTTCTTACATCTCAAGTACTCTTGAGCTTATTAGCTCCATCAAGCTGACAACACTTGGACTTGTTCAAAAAATGAAATGAACTTGGATCTACCAACTTATATTTTTTAATATCCTTTAACCAGAAACAAGGAAAACCAAAGTGGTTCTGTGACTATTGGCATTTTGTAGTTTCAAATTAGTGATTTAAAGAGATTCAGAATACGAGATATATAGTAAACAACAATATTGAATCTTATATTTCAATGGTCACTTATACTCATAGTAGATAAATTATTGTATTGTTGCATACCTCTTGGGGTGCAGCAAAGAGAAGATAGAAACATTGGTAGTTTCTCTCAAGATCTAAAATTTGGCAAACATGCAACCTTTCTAGCAGATATGTTCAAACAACAGCTCCCAACATTTTTTCATCCTTGTCAAATTGTAGCTCAATAAATTTACCAAAATGACTACATGCACTAACCATAATAGAAGGTAGTGATACAAATTTCTTTAAAACCATAACTTGTGACAAGTAGCCAGGTGATTAGCAAGATAATAGAAGGTAGTGGTACATATTTCTTTAAAAACATCATCATATCCAGTAGTCTTACCACAATGTGCATTCTCTGGATGCAAACCCTCAAGGTTCCAACTCTTAGCATGACCATCAGTTCATTTTGATACTAGCAATAGGAAAGATTACTTCACAGATGAATTCAATAGAAATTGGACAATTTCAGCAGTATAAAGTCATAGTGGGTCCTATAGCAGCTACATTCTAGCTATCTTGGTACAAAAAATAGGCAATCTGCATTAATTTTAACTAGCAAAGAGTCATCTGGTGTGACAGTTGTAAACAACCAATGCTTCAGCTAGTCTTTTTGATAATCAATATCTTATAATCAATAGGTTGAAATGAAACACTCTATCTGAGTCATGCAAATAGTATCTGTATGCTGCATGTAGCTTACTAATCAAAACAATTACTTTGACCATACTAATTGAAGCATCTTGTTCTAGAAGTTCCTGATATCCATTATGCTATATGTAATTCTCCCTTTTCTAGTTGGGAGAAATATTCCATTGTATGTCACGATCTATTTCAACAAGAAAGCTCTCAATTCTAAATGGTTTTTATCCCCAACTCAACAATGGAAATCAAGGGTTTTTAGTTTTAATTCTTGATTGTAAATCATGAAAATGATAATACCTGACACCATGACACCATGACTTGGGCAATATTAGATATCATGCACATGAATATCTATGCTTCTTGTTTGAATGGGCATAGAGTTGTAATCTGTAAAAAATTACAACAAAAAAAGCTATACCACAATACAAAATTGTAACATATTTGAATGGATACAAAGTCATAACCTATAAATATTCTTATGCTATTGAAATAGTTATAGTTTTTATCCATCAAATATGCATACAAATGTACCATTTAGTTGTAATTGTCAAAAAAAAACTACACTCTTTACACTTTTTCTCATTTTAAAACTAATATGGACTGCATTAGCATTTATAAGATACTCACACAACTGAAACTTATAGAGCTTTCAGTCATTAGACACACATCTATGCATTCAAAAATACATAATCCTGCAAGAGATTGGTGGAATGAGGTTTGCACTGGGGTTTTCGACCACTGAAAACCAAAATCTATGAAGTTAAAAAAAAATAGAAAAGGATGGTATCAATGTTTCAATTATTGATTCCAGCAAGACAATAAATCTAAAATATACACTATTTTGTTCACCTGATTTAGTATTTATTTATAATATTATGATAATATAGAGGACATATGAAAATAGTACATATCTTAGAATCAAAATTATATTCAGAATCCACATGTATCAAACAACACAACTATGATGTATCATTGAACAAGTCCATGATGATACATGAAGTATGTTTATAATGGAAATGAAAATTAAATAAGATTTGAATAAAAATATTTCTTTTGTTCATTTGTTTCTATCAATTCTATTCCTTTGTGTCCTCTTTCTCCATGGCACTAGTTGAATCAAGGGTGCTGATTGTTCATCACTTTGAGCACCCTCCTTGTTGTTCTTCTTTCTCAATTGTTGAAATTCAAGGATGATTTCTTGTTGAGGGTCAGGAATGATAATTGAATGACTGTGTGCACCAAATAATTCATTATTTTCCTCTCGGTCCTTTTCATTTTCAGTACCTGACAAGTTTGATTCCTGGGCTTCCTATACACAACATAGATTAACTTATTAAAAAATATAATACCTATAATAAGATTTTTGCATGAACCATACAAGATCCTAATAAACTCACCTCAAATTCATGACCAATGACTAATTTCTTTCCTCTATCTAGCATATGTTTTCTAAGGCCATGGAAACCATGCAGTAAGGCATATTTTAAATCCTCATCAGATGCTTCTTTTAGGAATTGGTGCACCTACATGAATGAATAAAATTGAATTCATAAGATACAATGACTTGTGAGATATAGTTAATTCATAAGTTTTTCATGACTATGTTATAAGAACTAAAAAATACTATACATGAAAATGTTTAGTTACCAAGCCGTCACGAATACTATTGTACCCACCAGATCCTAATTTGTGGGATCTAATGCTTGACACCCTAGCTTGAGTTTCCCTTTTTGTATCTGGAAGGCGTCTTTTGGTTCCTCCTTGTGTAGATGGAAAATAATTTGGATTATTATGGAATTCTCTCTTAAATTTATCATCTTTCACAAGCTCATCCCATGTCACTTGGTCTGTGATCCAAGCTAGACGTGGGTATTTCAAATCTTTTGTCAATTTTGACCTTAACTTGTCTCTTTTAGAGTGAATATATTTTCGTGCAATATCTAGAATGCATTCCTTATGAAATCTAGGATCTCCAAATGCTAGTATGACATCTTTAAATAGTTGATCTTTCTTAGAGTTGGGTTGTTTCCACCAATCCACTTGAATAGTATTGCCAAATAGTTCTTCTGAATGAGAAAAAATGAAATGATAGAATTTTAGCTCCATTTCATCCTTCAAGACTTCTTCTTCTAAGGTGAGCAAGATTTTAACTTCTTGCATTCCTTTTGTAGCCACTAAGGATATTTTTGTAGTCTTAGGGGTTGAGGTAGATACCCCTATAGGTACATTAGTTACTTTGTCATTAAGTTCCTATATTTACAATGAGATTGTGAAATTATTGAAATTTTCATTTGGCTATAAGCACTAAAGAGGTTCACATAATAAATAAATAAAAGATTAACATAGTGCTGAAGAGAGATAAAAATGATAAAATATTACAACTACATAACAATGAATGATATTTCTTGGTGTGTTCTATAAGATATTAAATAACTAGAAGTAAGGAAAAGAGGCTTGTAGGGTCTTCATAAATAAGGATGATGAAATGGACTTTTATATGGAGCTAAATGTCCATAATTGTATTAGGCTAAATCATAATCAGCAATGAGAGATCCTTTTTACTAAGATCTTCTATGTTTGGATTGTGGATTATTATACACAAATGGTTTCACTCATAGAATATCTCATAATATATTACAAGCTAAAAATTCTTTGTTCTTTATACTTGTCAACATTACAACATATGCTAAATAAGGATGTACTTTATTTTTGTGAATATTTGTGCTGAGAAGAATATTTTTTTATTAAAAAAGCCTATGAAGTTTGAGAAGCAATCCCAAGGAAAGGACTTATAAAGAAAAAAATTAAGTTAAGTAATGAATATTACGCCAAGACAATAGGATCATAGTTTTCAATACTTAATTCCTCTTATTACTATGTTATAAAACTATAACAATGATTGGTGAGATGATCATTTTGTAGTTATAAAGTCAATATTGAAATTTAAAACATATCTACTATATAAAAAAATTAAAAATTTAAAGTAAAACATAATCCATTGTATTGAAAAATAATAAGATAATATTTTTAGGTAGCTTTACCTGTTCATCTAAAGAACTCCCTGAACTCCCCAACAATGTCCTCTTGCATATCTCAATTTTCTTAATTATCTGTTTTCTAGTTTCAACAGCTTCAATGGTATTTGGTAGTAGCCTTAATATTCTTGATTGAGATTCTATAACATTCCTCATAGGGGCATGGATGTCTTCTATAATAGGAACACAAGAAGAATCCATGTTTGATGTAAAGGGGCATGCCAATAGGTATTGTGCTTGATGCCACTCTTGTGATAGGTATTTCTAGTGTAGATGTAGATGACATGACACATCTTCTTGAAGTATCCTATAAGGAAAAACTATAAGAGGTGTACTCAAGGAAATAAGAAAATCAAACCTAGAAAAACATAAGATCGAAATGTTACCTTCTGCATAATATTGAGGGCATTGGATGACATAATTGGATCTTTCATTCCTACAAGTTGTGTGCTTTGTGGAGTTGTGTTAGATATGGCCTAAATTCCACAAACATAAATTAACATAATATAGTATAGATGATAAGATAATTGAGACTATTAAAATACAATTTTCAAACTTACCTCATGCACCATCTAAATAATATTTCTCCCTTGCCCATTCCTTAAGATCTCAATCAGAGCATTTACAATGAATAGATTCTCGATGGTAGAATCTTGAGCACCAATAGGAACATTCTTAAAGAATAACATAATGACATAAAATAATAAAATATAGATTAGAGAACACATGCAATTGATATTGGTAACATAACTCAAATTCAATAACACATGAACAATAACATACATATTTTTCATTATGTTTCAATATATAAGCAAGAAAAAAACAATGTTCAACTTCCAAATTTCTTAGCTTTATGATATGGTCTTTCTCTCACCTATTTGGTAATTGTATAAAGTACATAGGTTTTGATAGTGTTAAGTCTCAAAACACAAAAGTTTCTTTGAAGATAGTTTTTAAAGAAATAAGAAAATGAAACAACTTATCCAATTGAAAATAAAAATCTACCCACCTCATCAAAAGTAGAGAATCCAAGAATTAGATACATGTTGCATCATATCAATCGCTTAAAACACTTAAAAAATTCAAATTACTTAATTTCCATTACATGTGATTTATATTTAAAAATAGAAAATTAAGCTATAAAGATTTAATTATATTGCATTGAATCTTCACAACCATGTTCATATGGATATGATAATCAAACAATGTCATTCTTACATAAAATATCCTCATTTGATGACATAAAGGGACCATCATTGATGGGCCCTAAATCCACAAATAAATTAATGACATTGTTTCCATCATAGTCTTCACCTTCAACTTTATGTAAATCAAAATCAATAAAATCATCATCTTCATGGACTTGATGCCCAAGTGGTTGCTCATATCCTTCATATGATTCAATAGGCTCATCATGATCTTCCTCTTGGTCATAAATATCATTGACAATAAAGTTTCTATCATCACCATCCTAGTCATCTATGTCTTCAAGGGGAACTTTTGCATCTCCAAGTAAATCATGGTTCTCTTCATCTTGAACAAATGTTACTTGTCATCCTCTTGGATCATAATCGATCACAAATGACCAACCAGGTTGTTCTAAATTTGGAATGAGAAACATCTAGCCACATTAATTTGGAAAGACATAAGGTTCAGATGTGGCAAACCTAGATGTATTAATCATATGTAATCCATTATCATGCAAGAGGATTATTTTTTCTTCACCCACTTTTATAAGCTTGTAGGTCACTCAACGCAAAAAAGAACTTTCTTGAAAGATATGAAATCAAGCTCTATGATATTGTCCAATACTCCATAATAGCGAAGTGTGCTCATGATTGGTCGCCTATCATTTGCATGTGAACGAAATTCCACCTCAAATGATGCTGAAACTCTACAATCATAAGTTTTTCTCTTGTCATCAACCCTTTTGATGTGAAAATGATGACCAAAATTCCACCTTCCTTTGTAATATGTTACCTAAATTCATGTGTATAGTAACTTGTTCGATTGAAGAATATAAAAGTTAAAAATAAAATTACTAAATTAATCAAATATGTTGATATAGATGTATCACCTCCCCATTTCTAGGCCCTTTAACAAAATCCATTTGTTGTTGTGTCAGTTTATTCTTCCTCTTTGTTGTTTCATGCTCAATATTGGTCTTTAGCCAATGCCATGAGTATCTATTAGGCTATTTTCTTTTATGGCTTGCTGGAAGTCCTCGAGTAGTATTTGGACCATGTCTATGATAAATGTTGGCCCATGCAATTTCATCCTCTAATTTCTTTTGTCTAGTGTACTTCTCCATCCATTCCAACATAAATTTGGAATTGTATGTAACATACAAATGCAATGACTCCCACACCTTAGCATCTCTAATGGAAAATAGAATTATTCAATGTATTAATAATAATTTAAAGTTGTATTATAAAAAATAAGATAAAAATAATTATTTGCAACATTTTCATGTACCTTTTATCCTCTTTGAAGTCCCTTGACCCTCTATTTTTTCTCCATCAAATGATTAAGGTTGTTTATAATCCCATTATCATGGTGCTTCAAGATGTAATTCAGGTAAGTACTCACTCAAATGAATCATTTTTTGGAAAACCATGTATCCCTCAACCATGGACCCTTTGGGTTGAGCCTTTTGCCTCACAAATTGTTTTAAAACTTTCATATATGTCTCCACAAGCCACATTGTCTGAATATGAATAGGACCACATAGTTCAATCTCCTCTACTAGGTGTACAAGGTAGTGCTCTTGAGAATTGAAGAAGCTTAGAGGGAAGAAAATTTGAATATCACACATCAAAAGTGCAACATTCCTCTTCCAATAATTCAATTCATCTTGGTGTATTTCTTTAGATGAAACCCACCTACAAATATTATTTAGTGTGTTATAAGGAAGAATTATTATTTGTTAAAAAATAATAGAATACACATATATTAAGATATTACAATTATCACACTTTAAAGGATAAGAGTCATGAGAGAGTATGCATAGGATGGATTCAAAATACCTCAAATATTTGGATGGTTTGTAAATGGTTAACGTGACATCACTATCAAAGGTGCTTGGTATTACTGCAAGCAACACATACTAGAATAAAATTTACAAAAACCAAGTTAAATTATGCCTGAAGTTATTCTATCCCTGAGATGAATAAATTTCTAGTTATGTTGCAAATAAATATAACATTCTACAAAGTTACCTTTATCCAGTTGTGCCAATCATGTGTTTTTAGCCCTAAGAACTCTAATCCATCTCTTGTGAATAAGTTCTTTAATTTTGCACCAAAACCTAATTGAAATCTTGTTCTTTTCATTGTATCAATGATGCTTTGTTCCTCATTTGATGTAAAAATCCATGGAGCAACATCAAATGAGTTATTTTCATGCAACCACATGTTTGACATAATATTGGCAACTTGGAGATCTATTTGTAACTTTAGTTTTTCTTCAAGGTTGGTTCCATTAAGATGTTTCCAAAAACACTCTACCACATTTTCCCCAATCTGAATAGTATCAAATAGGTGGGCTATTGACAAGTTCTCATAATATGGTAATTTGTAGAAAATAGATAGTCTTTTCATTCCTAGTGGAAAACATGTCCTTTCTTTTTTGTCATGTAGTGATTTCCACCTACCAAGGGCCATCCTTCTTGGTTTCATCATTTCCACTTCTTTTCCATTGAACTTATTTTTCTCGTGCACTCGATAGTGATGATTTTGTGATAGAAATTGTCTATACTCATCATAAATAGTTTTACTGAGTTCCTTTGACTACCTATACCAAGTCTTTGGCCCACATGATGGACAACCATGTTTCCCCTTTGTTTGCAACCCTAAAATAAATATACAACCATAGTTAGTGAATAGTAGAATGAGAAAATTAATTACAAATATAATTTATAATATACTATCGCAACAAATAGAGAGCCCTAGGGCATCATGAATTGTCCAGATAAGGATCGCATGAAAAATGAAGTTTCTATCATTGATAGTTCTTGATACATTATGCATATTTACACCTTCCCACAATTCATGAAGCTCGTCAACAAGGGGCTCCATGTATACATCCATATCTTTTACTTGATACTTCCCTAAGCAAACAAAAAGTTTATAATAATAAATTAATTGAACTAAAATATTTTTATATAATCCTCAAGAAAACACTTAACTTATAGGTTATAGTACCTGGTATGATAAGGGTTAACATTGCATGTTACTTTTTCATAGCCATCCAAGGAGGAAGATTGTTGTTAATAATTATCTAACTAGCCAAATAGAATATGTTGTTCTAAGATCTCAAAAAGGATTGACACCATCCATTGCTAAAGAAATTCTTGCATTCCTTGGTTCATTTCTTAAATGTGGCCATTTTCCTTCAATCTCTTTCCAATGTTTACTATCTGTGGCCATACACATGACACCATCTTGGCTTCTCATTTGTGCATGATAATCATATATTTTTCCAAGTCCTTACATTTGAACATCCTTTCAAACCTTGGCTTTAGTGGAATGTGTCTTAGTACTTTATAAGGAACCTTCTCGAAAACTTGATCTTGACAATACCTATCTATGTGACACTTTGGGCATTTTTTCAAATTTTCATTCTTTCCATAGTATTAAATATGATCATTTGGACATGCATCATATGTATTGTACTCCATTCCAATGTCTTTCATCATTGAAGATACTTCTCTATGAGAATGAGGCAACTTATTGTCCTTTGGAAGAATCTTGTTTGCCAAAAGCCTAGATAAGGAAACAAATAAATTTTATTAGATAAGTATACATAATATTTGAAAATCTTAAGACATCTACTGCATTAATTCATAGGAATATCAAATCCTACCTTAATAAATCTGTAAAGAATGTGTTTGTCAATCCATGTGCAACCTTCAAGTTCAACAACAACATAAGTGTCGCTAATATAGAAGTATCTTCATTGGAGTAAAGAGGTGTTCTAGCCAATTGAGAAATGGGAGAATCAAGATCTTCTTTTGAAGATGAAGATGTGTAGAAGTCTTGGATAAATTCATTAATGCTAGCCTCATTTATCTACGAAGTGTTTCTGTCCATAAATGTGACTTACTCTTCATCTTGAGAGTGGCTATCATTAGTGACATCCACAAGTTCTTCAAGAATATTGGGATTTGGAAGTGGCTTTTATTAAAAAAAATTAATTGAATATATCAATAATTGCTTGCTAAAATATAGTATGCATATTATTAATTATAAGAATACCAATTTGTTAGTTATAGTATACCTCTTCTACAAAAACTCCATACTTCAATTTGTGTGCACGAATAATTCTTCATGTCTTGAGTGTCCTATTTTGGCACCTTTTACAACTGCAATATATCTTTTTATTGAAGTATTCATTTGTCCCTAAAGCAGGTCTTGGTACTCATTCATCTAAGTATTCAGATGAAGATGATATGCTATTTTCCTGAATAGACTATGTATCATCAATAATAAGAGTGCAATGTTTAACTTGATTCACTTATTTTTGAAGAGATCATAACCACTTAGGTCTACAATATGTTAGAATTTATTAGTGCAAAAAATTACAAATAATTTTTAACTTTGAAAAAATGGGGTTTTAAGTGCATTTTCTTGTTCTAGGATAACCCTTTCTTATACATTTGCAATGTAGATGCATAGCATCAACATTGGAGATCAAAGAAATTGTGTTCTTAAATTGCATTCATATCTATATGTCTATTATAGTATAGCTATTATATATAAATTACATAGTTCAATGTATGGATATCGAAAAACTTTGTTGCATTTTTAGTTTTCCTCTTTTGATAGCATTTTCAAGTGCAACATATCATTTCATTGAAGTAATCATTTGTACCTAGTGAAGTTCCTTCTCAAATTCATTTGAACATTGATGATGTTTTGTTTCCTTGAATGTTGTTTGTATTACAAATGATAAGAGTACAAATTCTAACTTCAAAATTACATCTTGTTTAAGAGAACGAGACTGATGTAACTTCAAAAAAATTAAACTTTGAAAATGTGGATTTAAGGTGAATAACCTAATCTTAATTCTTGTATGTCTCAAGTAGTTTAATATAACATGTTAGAATAATTTGAATCATTATTTGATTAATCTTCCTCATCAAATGCCCCTATTTTTGTACTATGGTAAGAATTTTTTGGATTTGTTTGCTAGTTTGAAGGGTTTAGTGATTTCAAAAAGAAGATTAAGGTAAGTTTCTCTTAAACATATTATTTTTCATTACTAGCCATTTCAATATTTTTATTATAATAAAGACAATAAATAATATTCCATGTGCTACCTATTAAATGTACTTTAGTGGTTTGATTTAATTAAAATGATAATGCACGCACAAAAGATAATAACATAAATACCTGGTCTGCCATTTTGTATGAATACCAAGAAGAAAACCTAATATAATGATGTAAATAAAATAATTTTGATGCTAGTTACTATTATTACATAAATAAATAATGAAACATTAAATACATGTATCCCAAAAAAAATAGAACTCACCCAAAGTAGCAAAAAAGAGAACTTTTAAACACAAAATCTTCAAGTTTACCTTTATAAGAACCCTAAACAAATAAAAGACAAATCAACAAGTTAAAACATAGCTTGAATGAAGATAATCCTTACAGATATCATACTAAAAATATGTCACTAAAAATAAGTCTTTTTGAAAAAAAGGGGTGCTAATCTTGGAGGCCTCTACTAAAGATAAGTCTAAATAATCTAAGCATAATCTAAAAGTAATATATAATAATCTAACATATTAATTAGTTTTTTCAATTCATCAACCAAAAATAAGCATTAATTATTGGTTAATAAATTGAGTACAAAATTTCATAATTTTATGCTTGGGACTTGATCTATACAAAAATTTCAAAAAAAAATTATAGTTAGACCATTGTATCAATTGATCGTATGTTGCAAAATAATATATACAATAAAAAGAAATGAAATATAATTCAATGAAATGAGGTGCCAATAATAGACTGTGAAGATGAACATATAATATACTACTAAGAAGCCAAATAATATTGAAATTGTCACAAAAAAGAAGAAACCATAATAGAAGCTTCAATAAGGAAAAACATTGTTCTCATTGTTTTTTACTATAATTTCTCTATATTCTAGCACTTTGTTCTATACAGGATATGATTTATATTGATCTCTTGCTTGGTCCTTTCAAGCCAATGGCAATGGGGAAGTGATCTATACAAGATATGATTGATATTGATCTATTTCTTGCTCCTTTCAAGACAATGGCAATGAAACTTCTTCACTGCCCTCTTCCATCTGGACTAAGGTACATATATTTTGTATGTAATCAATAGACTGCACTATTTAATAATTTATGGACTTATGAGGATTCAAATAAATCAAGTTACACTTAACAATGTTTACTTCAAATAGTAGAGAACTGATATTCTTTTGCTAATGGACTTCTGCCCTTGCTAATATAAAGCTAACTATCAAGAGTTCTACCTAGTTAGCAAATGTTTCTTAGTTTTTACAAACTTTGGCCATTCTGCAATGAATGATTTGGTATATTTATGCATCAATGGATAAAAGGACATGAAATGATGGAGTGTGTAGTCAAAGCATCATAATGCTTTGTTTGTGAATGCAATCAAAATTTGTTTTCTTTGTTTTGGATTTTAGGTCTGAGGAGATCGAACCACTTATGAAGAAATTGCAACCAAATCTTGTCTTGGTGAGTTGACTCTATAGGCCTCAAAATATTATTTCTACAATTTAGGAGAGTATATTTAGTGTAGCCATCATTTAGTGCTTTATTTGTTAATTGGTCAATAAGAATCATGATATCAACACTATGTGTATTTGCAATTTTTGGAAGCTATGCATAAAGGAGCAAACAAGATAGACTTAAAAGAACATCCAACTTTGTTCTACTGCAAGGGACAAACATTGTGCATACCCAATGTAAAATATGACATTGAAGTAGATATGACAACAAATTGAGCATTTTAGCTTAGGCCAAAGCATGCTGGACAATGAAAATTTGTGTTGGCCAAACTGAAAGTAGAACTTCATATAAAAGATGGTAGACATTCCTTGAATTCTATAGCATCATTGAGTACATCGGCTTCTTTAACAAAATGGCATTCTAAATGAGGAGAGATCCATCCAGATGTTTTGTTAGTAGCTTTGAAAGATTGTGGGATATGTGCTTCTATTGAATATGATTTCGCATCTGAAGTAACTATAGAAAATGATAAAAGCAATCATGATAGCCAAACAAGATTTTTTGTAAATATTAGTACCCTATCAAAAACAACTATTGAAGTTCAAGATAAACACATTTTAATCAAAGTAGATGAGGCTGCCATAGGAGAATTTATTTACAAGGCTATAAATAGCATTTGAATCATGTTCATAACATTACGAATGAAATTATGTCTTGCTTCAATGATTTTATTGTTTGGGTTGGCTAATATTTTGTATTGCTATTGTTCATTACTAGAAAACAAAGTTAAAACTTCTCTTGTTCATTAGGATTATTCTAATTCATATGAAATTTTACCACAAAGTTTGCGGACCATTGTTCAACTAATTTGCCAAATAAACATTAACTTTGTTGCCAAATTACTTATTCAAAATTCAAGGACAGCCCATTCATGTGAGTCATGGGGTCAACTATTCTTCAATAAGCAAAAATTTACTCAAAAGGGTTTCATTGCCTAAGCGTAAATTCAAACTGAGCTTTGATGGAGCCTCGTAGGGTGATCTAGGGACATTAGGGGCTGGATATATTATTAGTTATTCCCAAGGTAGCTTTGTAATGACCTCTCTTCATGGGGTAAAGTATGCCATACAAATACTATTAAGATGAGTATTGTAGTGTTGGCCTTCACTTTGTTGTCATTTATTTATTAGAGTAAATACTTCAAAAACAATGAGAACATATCAAATAGTTCACTTGTTGTAATTTATGTATTAGAGTAAATAATTTCCATCAAAATGGTCAATAAAAAGAACTAAGATCTATACAAAACAATAATGGATTACTGATATCTTATGAAATTGTGATGAGTTACAGGTGGTTTGAGATTTCTTTGATACTTCTTGGGAGAATCGATTATGAGATAAATAATTTCTAGCATACTCATTTGAAGAAGAAGCTCAAAATGAAAATTATGGAGAGTGATAACAATGCCCACAAAGTTATTGGTGAGGATTTGGTGTGTAGCAGAAAAAGCCCAACTATAGAAACAAATGACTTGCAAATGTGTTTTCCTAATGGAGAAGATAAGATTAATTTATAAAAATCAAGATCTAGACATCCTAAGATATCTTCCAACACCATTATCTACTAAAGGTTCAATGATGCAATGAAATAATGTGTTCAAAGATGGAAAGTCTAATCCTATGTCCAAATGTCTTATAGATGATAATAATTTGCTTGGTGATTTGTTTTCTCAATGGTTTGCCAGGGATCTTAAATAAAATCACACAATTAACCTAGCTTTCAAAATAATAGAAATTTCTGAAGAGTACTGAACTTTGATATCTAAGTTAGAAAATACCAGTTGCTTTTAAGTTATTTTTTTGATGTATAGTCCTTTTCAATTAATAAAATTTACTAAAATTTGCTTTTAAGTTATTAAGAAGAATTGCTTGCAATGTCAGAAGAGTACCCATGAGAGGCCATGGGAACATTGAGCTAGTCCTTTACATCTTTTCTGAATTGTGAGCTCACACCATCTGCAGTTGGAATAAAGGTTTTTCAGGTGGCAGGAAGTTACTACAATGAAATAATTGGTGATATATCAACAGAGTTGTTATGGCTTCGGTGGGTTGTTGTTGGGCAGAGAAATCTTAGCTCATTTAGTTCACTGGAAATTTTGAGGGTGTTAGAACTCCATGAAAAAGGTGATAGTCAATTAGAAGAACTATGGCAGACAGACAGTGATGTAAGCATCTCGATTTTACGTTGTTTTAAAGCTTTATTCGCATATTCTTGTAATTTATGTTTCTGTTAATCCCATTGAAAATTTTCTGCAAGCTCCAGTGGAGTTAAGATGGCTAACTATATCATATTGTTATAAGTTCAGTATGTACGTGGGCCATTGGTGAAGCTGCTTCACATTTAAGCTCCTTCGTCTTTCCAACTCCTTCTGTTCCTTACTCTTTGGCCAATCAGGAAATTTCCTCCAAACCAAAATTGAAACCGAAACTATTGCCCAATGTTGGCGCTGTTATTATATATTTTGTTATCAACTATATGACTCCACGTATGCAATTGCGAATATCTTCCATAAACGATGATGTATTTTCAACGGAAGTGGAGGAGGGTAAATGGTTCTGGTTCGGTCTCTTCACAAAACGTTCCAGGTCTCATGCAGCAAAGGAGTACAAAATAGAGAGATTTCCAGATTGCTTGTCATTGGAGAAGAGCAGAGACTTTTTGAGGCTTTTCGCAGTTTATGGGCGCTTTTAGCAAAATTATATATCGTTGAAGCAAAATGAATTGCTTTTATTAATCATTTGCATTCTTCTCTTGTAGTTAATTTTAAATGTTGTATGTATCTCACTCTTATTAGTGTGACCATTTCCTGTGATAGTTTTGAGTTTTTGATTTTGGATTATAAATCTTCTTTGGTGTTTTGAATTGTCAGTATAAAAGAAGATATTTCTGTTGGAAACATGCCATTTCTGATTAGAGGTGGACTGATTCTAAACGGGGCAGGACTTCGGTGATATAGTATTTTAAGAATAAATAGGTGGTAACTAATTTAAAACAAAAATAGTAAACTAGATTTTACAGTCAAGCTAAAAATCAGCAGCTCCAAACATTCTCAGTATGATTTTAATAAGTTTTTTACCAAATGATGGGTTGGTCTTAAAAGAGTTAGTGGTGAGAGTATTACAAGAATAAATAGAAAGTTTAGAGTAGATTTGCATCTTAGGTGATCCATTGAAAACTCAACATAATATTACAGCCAAGTTAAGATCTCAAAACATTCTATAGAAGGGATTGTAGAAATCAGACACTACTATATAAATTACTATTTTAAGACATTTATTAAAGACAATTTTTTTTTTTTAAATATTTAAATTTATGTATTAATTATAATAAAAAAACTAAAAACTATTACTAGTGTCTTAAATTAGAATATAAGA
Source organism: Cupressus sempervirens (assembly GCA_028749045.1). NCBI lineage: Eukaryota > Viridiplantae > Streptophyta > Pinopsida > Cupressales > Cupressaceae > Cupressus > Cupressus sempervirens. The sequence goes on from CM053789.1 coordinate 216,859,961, forward strand.
CAAAAGCATTTTCGTTGAACTTGTAATTAGGTGCAGAGTTGGAAGGTGCGAGAGTTTCTCATGCATTTTCATTCTTAGTGTAATAAGAGGTAGAGGAAACCGTCAAGTGGCTTGATTTTATTCTAGAGACTTCCATTGGCATGGCGTGTGAGTTTTTTTTGACTAAATGTTTTGCAAGGAGATTAGTGCTCAAAGTGGTAACTAGCTTTCAACACCTCATTTCTCTTCATCCAGTGAACTAAAGAAAAGCGTTATAGATTATTTTCTTATTTTTCTAATTTTATTTTTCACCTCTTTTCCCCTTTTTATCCACACATAACATAGATCTATAGCTTAGGCCCAATTCTAGATACCTTGGATTTTAGAGTCTTAAGATTTTATCAGAGACCAAAATAGGATGCTAAATATTATGCACAATGATAACAAATAGAGGCACCCACTTTGTAATCTCCCTTGTAATTGGAGTTTTTATTAGGATCTTAAAAAAATTTACCACATCAAACATAATCCATACATAATATTTTCACCATAAACCTCTTTAACCTTAACCTTGAATGAAATAAATAATGCACTACAATGTAATATCATATGTAACATCTACTTGCATGAATAAACACATAAACACATAATCAACATATGACACAAAGATTTGGTAACATAGAAACCCTCCAAGCTGAAGGCAAAACTGTGATGAGGATGACACCCAAAAAAATTCACTACTATAGTAATAAAGTGCTTGTTAGGGTTATAAATTTGATTACTTTTGATGATCTACTCTATGAGGGTTATTCCTTTCTAAGAGCTTACAATACCATTAAGTCTACTTTGATTAAAGGATTTAAACATCATAATTAAGTCAGCACTCTATTAAGAGGTTTACGTAGACCTGTTATGACCACTTTGTTAAGAGATTTACCTTGATACACCTATTATAATGTAAATGTACCTTGATCTTTCATTTTTCTCTTGAATGTTGATACAAATCTCCTCTATCCAAACTCTAATCACCTCTCTATGATTGATTTCCAATATCTCCTCTCTATAATACTTGATTAGATTACTTCACAACTTGTTGATTCACCTTCAGGTTTGCACACATGTGATCCTTCAACTCTCAACAATAATTTCTATCTTCAAATTATGCTTAAATAGCCATCTTAGAAGTTTCTAGATCCAAATCTATGATCTAGATTCATCCTTTTTGTCACTTAGTCCTTCCAATTTTTTGATTCATTCATCTCATTACATAAGGATTGATGATCCATAATTATAGGTGTAATTACCTCCTTCATTAACTCTTCAATCATAAGAACACATTTCCAGCTCAGTAAAAATGGTTTACATAAGATTTAGTGGCATTCCAAATATATATACAAAAACTATATTACTTGGCACATATACCTTTCTGATGCTCAGCCATGTTCATTCTTCATGTTGTCTCTTATCCCATATTGAACTTAGCTTCAACTGAATAACTTGGTCTCTAGAGTACTCAACTTCCACTATGCTACTCAAGGGTGAAAGCACGGATTTGTGTCACATTTGGGGCTAACTTTATCAATCCAACAAGACTGAATCTGACCGGACTAAATCCGATCAAAATCATGTGGTGCCGAGTAGGCACCAAGTGGCATGTACACATTTGCTCGATCTGGCCAGATCAAATCCAATTGGAACACCAAAAATTATATAAGCCGTAAAAAGATAAATCCAACAGTCATTTGCATCATACAAGCTTATTGGAAGTGCCAAGCGGAAAGAGCTACAGAAGTCATTCTATCGGATCAGGTATGTCAACATTTCCCCCCAATTTTTAAATATGTTTTGAGTTTTATTTTATGTTTCCTTAGGTAAAAATATGGTTTTTAATGTGTATTTTTTATGTAGATTGTTTTAAATAGTTTAATTTATTTTATTTTATTATATGTTTATGTTTTAAGTACTGTAATATTAGATAAGGTTTAGAAAAATTATTGAAATGTAGTAAAATTTATACATTATTGAAGAAATTAGATTAATTGTAAAACATTATTTTATAGAAAATAGTCAAAAATTATATAGATAATATTAGAAAATTTAGAAAATATTAGAATAGTTAGAAACTTTTGAAAAAAATAGAAAATTATTTAGATATAATATTAGAGAATTCAAATATATATATATATATATATATATATATATATATATATATATCTAATTAGAAATCATTAGAAATTGTTGTAAAGGTAAAAGTTTAGAAAGTACTGTAAACTAGTAACTAAAACCATTAGATTGAACTAAATCAAACTCTACCACTTACCATGAACACAAATAAATTCTAATTGAAAACTTAACATTGAATCTTATAAATTATTGGTAGGTGCAGAACCTAACATTGAATGTAATTAAACCACAACATTAAACCCAAGCAAACTCGAACTAAAACTCTCACATTGAACCAAATTAGACTCTAACTCGTATATTGAACCTTAAATTCAAATATGTTGACCTGAACCCTAAACGTTAAACCCTCTCTCTCTAGATCTCAAACTTGTAACCCTCCGACTCTCTCTAAGTCCTAAACCCCATCTCTCTAAACCTTAAATCGCTTTCTAACCTCATAATCCCTAAACCTCTGTGTGTGTGTGTGTGTGTGTGTGTGTGTGTGTGTGTGTGTGTGTGTGTGTGTGTGTGTCTGTAGAGCTTCATAACTTCATTTCTCCCAATCCTAACCTCATCTCTCTCTTTCTAGATCTCAAACTTTTAACCCTTTATCTCTCTCTAACTCCTAGACCCCATCTCTCTAAACACTAAACTACTCTCTAACTCCTAAACCCCATCTATTTAAACCCTAGACCACTCTCTAAGTCCTAAACTACATCTTTCTAAACCCTAAACCTCCTCTCTAACCCCATAATCCCTAAACTTCTCTCTCTGTAGAATTTACATAACTTCATCTCTCCCAACCCTAACCTCATCTCTCTCTTTCTAGATCTCAAACTTGTAACCCTTTGTCTCTCTCTAACTCCTAGAACCCATCTCTCTAAACCCTAAACCGCTCTATAACTCGTAAATCCCATCTCTCTAAACCCTAAACTACTCTCTAACTCCTAAACACCATCTCTTTAAACCCTAAATCACTCTCTAAGTGCTAAACCCCATCTCTCTAAACCCTAAACTACTCTTTGACTCCTAAACCCCATCTCCTTAAACCCTAAACCACTCTCTAAGTCCTAAACCATATCTCTCTAAACCCTAAACCACTTTATAACCCCATAATTTCTAAACTTCTGTCTCTCTCTAGGATTTACATAACTTATCTCTCCCAACCCTAGTCTCATCTCTTTCTTTCTAGATCTCAAACTTTTAACCCTTTGTCTTTCTCTAATACCTAGACCCCATCTCTCTAAATCCTAAACTACTCTATAACTCATAAAACCCATCCCTTTGAACCCTAAACTGATCTCTAACTCCTAAACCCCATCTCTTTAAACCCTAAATCACTCTCTAATTCCTAAACCCCATCTCTCTAAACCCCAAATTGCTCTCTAACTCCTAAACCCCATCTCTTTAAACCCTAAACCACTCTTTATGTCCTAAATTGCATCTCTCTAAACCCTAAATTTCTCTCTAACCCCATAATTCTTAAACTTCTCTCTCTATCTAGAATGTCCATAACTTAACTCTCCCAACCCTAGCCTCATCTCTCTCTTTCTAGATCTCAAAATTTTAACCCTTTGTCTCTCTCTAACTCCTAGACCCCATTTCTCTAAACTCTAAACTACTCTATAACTCATAAACTCCATCTCTATAAACCCTAAACCACTGTCTAAGTCCTAAAACCCATCTCTTTAAACCCTAAACCTCTCTCTAACTACTAAAACCCATCTCTCTAAACCCTAAACTGCTCTCTAACCCCATAATCCCTAAACTTATTATCCAAATTTGATTTTTACCTATTATTGAAAAAAATGTAATGTAGTTAACATTTCTTTATATGTTGTACAATAGACTTCTTTAGAAAGATTCATTTAGTGTGTTTTGATTCAATTAGTTTATATAATAATCTGTGTATATATGTATATGTATGCATGTGCAGATATCTATTATCATCTATCTAGTTTTGTTTGTTTATATCTTTCGTCATTATGGCATCGGGGGGTAGTGATTCTGGAGAGGCCAGTGTACATGGTCATCCCTATAGTTGTTCATCCCATAGATTGACTATTAGTACTCAAGACAAGTTGAGATTATTCAGTGATACTATTCAGTGCTTATATAGCACACTTGATACTATTGATTAGAGTCTACAAGATTCACCTACCCTATAACATAGGGATAAGGTGATTGCGATTAGAGATGAGCTAATTAGCATGATGCACATTGTCAAGGTTTTTAACCCTTATGATAGTGTTAGTTTGGACACATTTTATAGTGCTCTATCTTGTAGTGTCAGTGGTAGTTTGTGATGGAGGGAGATAGATGAGATGGTCTTAGTGGAGAGTGTGAAGAGCATGTTCCCACATTATCAACCTTTGAAAAAAGGTTAGAGGGTACTACACTATGAGGTGTACTAATCCATTAGTAGCACCTTTCATGTATCCTCATTGGTGGATGCACATCACATGTGGCCCCAAAATGATGAGTTGTAATGTCCCAATTTTTTGAGGAGTTAATTATAAAGTTATCAATTAAAAAATATATATTACAAGGTAACTTTATATATTAAATTAAAAAAATCTTCTAGAGGTTGCTGGACGAAGTGGAGAAAAAATTAAAAAGGAGGCTGACCTATCGAGGAAAAAAGAATAAATAGGCATTGAGGGCTCATTGCCTATCATCGAGATTTATTATTTCTTTTTTCTTATGTGCGTTGTGGAGCCTAGGGTCTCTATAAGTAGTCACAATTGGCCATTGAGAATGAAAACTCTTAATTGGTACGCAATTTTGAGGGTGTGAAAGATCACCTAAATTATTATAGCTGTGGGAAGGATATTTCAGTCTTTTCACTTGTGCTTAATTGCTGGTTTGGAGTTTCAAGTGGAGTTTCACTTTTATCATATCATCTTCAGCATTTAGTCTCCACCATTTGATCAATCTGGGTTCTTCATTTCCAATCTGTAGTTGCAACAAGTTCTCAATTGTATACTACCAATTAGGGTTTCTCTGTAATATGCCATGTCATTATGTTTTGGTGCTGAAAATTGCCATATCATTTGTAAAAACATTTGGTTTTCATTGAATGAATACATTGGCACTATTATTTCTTGTATTCAACAATATACTTTGAGCAGTGTATTAAATTTTAGGGTTTTTTTTAGTGGCCTATTGGAAAGGGTCACTACAGTGGTATCAGAGCAATTTCCTACCAGCTTGATAGGGTTACCCAGCCACCATTTAATTTAGTTTACAAAAGAACCAACATAACTGAGAATATGGTTGAGAGACATTCTCAAAGCCCATCCAGAAGTGTGCAAGATGGTGAGAATTTACAGCAACAAGAGAGCCTTCTACAATCAATAGAGGCAAGTACACAGGCAATGATGGTTATGATGCAACATTTGATTGGGGAAAATAGGAGGAATAATCATAATAATGACTAGGATGACATGGGCATAGTAGGATCACAACATAGGACATGGTTTGGAATAGCTGACAGACCCACATGTCTTACATTCAGAGAAGAAACTCCAGTACGCACACCTGATGCTATGGTAACAGATATTGTAGATGAACTTTGACAAGCGAGGAATGAGTGGGATTCATTACCAAAATATGTATAGGATGGATGGACATTTGATAGGTACCTGAACTATAGAGCTGCCAGGCAAAAGCAAGTAGATAAACATAGTAAGTTGCAATAGGTCACCAAAAAGTTGGTATTACCCACATTTGATGGTAGTGGAAAAATGGCTGCTTGTGCTTAGATTCATAAGGTGGATACTTTCCTATCTCTAAAGACTACGATAGAATTTGAACCACTCAAGGATGCAACTTTACACTTAGATGGGATAGCACATGATTGGTGGACACATGGCATGATCACATTGCAACACAATCATGTAACCACTTATCAGGAGTTTGTGCATAGATTGATAGAAAGGTTTGATAAAAAAAATCCTGAAGTTTATTTTTGGGAGTTAGCCCAGTTGAGACAGTCAAGAGGCTTAGAATAATTTATCAAAGGCTTCCAGAATCTTGCAGTGATGGTGCCTGACATTTCAAAAAGGAGGCTAGTCATTTTATTCACATAGGGAGTAACTAAACCACTCAAGGGGTGGGTAAAGGCCTTTGATCCTCCTACATTATAGGAAGCCATGAAGAAAGCCTATAGTATGGAACTTGTCACTCTAGCAAACCAGTTTAGTTCAAAGGGTTCTTCAACATTTAGAGATAATAAAGGGGAATTCAGTAAGGGTAAAGAGAAGGTTAGTGACTCAAAAGGCAAGCTAGCTGCACCTTGGGATAAGGAAACACTTAATGACCTATGTAGGAAAAAGCTATGCTTCTTTTGCGAAGGTCCCTATGAGTTTGGTCATGATTGTCCTATGAGGCCTAAAGGGAAGGATAATCGAGCAATGTGGGCTTATTACAAAGGTTCAGATTTAGAAAGCTCAGAGCACCATGATGAGGATCCTAATGAGGTAGAGGGTGAACAAGAGGTAGATAGTGCTGAGAAAAAAGAGGCTCTAGAGATACATTTACAGGAGGCACGTCTGTCTAGTATTCAAAGAGAGGGATCTTTCAGATTTTGGGGAGTCTTGGTCTAACAGAAGGTTATTACTCTATTGGATATAGGTGCCATGCATAATTTCATTGATGCATGATTTGTGGAGAGGCATGGACTCATTACTAAGGAGTTCAAGGGATTGAGAGTTAAGGTAGTTAATCGATATACTCTTCGTTGTGATAGGATGGTGTGAGATCTACCTTTGCACCTAAAAAACTATGAGTTTAAGGGAGACTATCATGTGGTCAACATGGGTGACATGGACATAGTACTTGGGATGCAATGGCTACATTATTTGAAGGAGGTTACCCTGAGATTGGAGGATATGGAGATATGATTCATGGTGGATGACAGGACTCATGTGTTGAAGGCTATTCGTAAAGGTGATGTCAGGACTATCTCATTTAGGCGGTTGGAGATATTAGCTAAGCATAATAATATAGAGTGGGTGACAATATGTGCCTTGATGCCTACCTAGGGGGAGCAACATAAGACTGAATATCATCCAGATATTCAAAAATTGAGAATCAAGTATGGGAAGGTATTTAGTGAGATTCCACTAAGCAGGCCACCAGATAGAGGTATTGAGCACATTATTGAACTAGAGGAAGGTGTTGAGCCTGTCATGATCACACCATAACAGCACCCAAAATGACTCAAAGATGAGATTGAGAGAACCATCAAGCAGTTTCTAGCGATGGGACACATTAGACCAAGTAAGTCACCTTTTGCATCTTCTATTGTTTTGGTAAAAAAGAAGGATGAAACTCTACGAATGTGTATTGATCATAGGGTGTTGAATAAGAGAACTATAAAGAACAAGCATCTCATCCCATGCATCAATGAGCTACTAGATGAATTGCATGGGGCTCGTTATTTCACAAAAATTGATTTGAGATCAGGCTATCACCAGATTAGAGTTCAAGAGTAGGATATTGAAAAAAATGCTTTCAAATGTCATCATGGGCATTTCAAGTTTGTAGTCATGCCTTTTGGTTTGACTAATGCACCTACCACTTTTCAGTCCACTATGAACAAGGCCTTCAACCATCAGTTAAGGAAATTTGTGCTTGTGTTTTTTTATGATATTTTGATCTATAGCAGGACATGGTAGGAACATTTAGAGCACTTGGAGATAGTATTGAGCATTTTATAAAGTGAATCATTGTATGCCAAGGAGTCCAAATATGATTTTGGGATGAAAAAATTGTTGTATCTTGGACACATCATTAGTGCAAAAGGAGTGCAAATGGATCTTGAAAAGATCTATGTTATTGTTGATTGGCCACCACCAGAGAACCTTACACAGTTAAGAGGGTTCCTTGGTCTATGTGGATTCTATGATAGGTTTGTTAGTGGCTACTCATGACATGCAATTCCCATGATAGATTTGCTAAAGAAAGGGGCATTTGTGTGGACTTAGGAGGCACATGAGTGTTTTATGCGGTTCAAGGAAATAATAACTACATGCCCAGTATTAGCATTTCTTGATTTCATGAAGCCATTTGAGCTTCAATGTGATGCTTTTGGAGAGGGAGTTGGTGCTATACTCATGTAGGACAAGCATCCTATATCTTATGAGAGTAGGAAACTCAAAGGGACTGAGAGATCATTCAGCACATATGATAAGGAGATGTTGGCCATCATGTATGCCTTGGCCATATTCAGATAGTATCTTGTGGGCAACAAATTTTGTATTAAAACTGATCATAATAGTTTGAGGCACTTTTTGGGATAGTGGGACCTGCATGATCATTAGTAGAAGTGGGTGAGTAAGTTACAGGAATATGATTTTGATATCACATATGTTAAGGGGACACAAAATATTATTGCAGATGCTTTATCCCGTAAGCCACACCTCACTTCTATGATTCAGATATTAGAGGATTGGCAACACTTGATTGTAGTAGAATATGCCAAAGACACATGGGCCTCTACTATAGTGGAGGGAACAAAAATTGACACCAGATACACTCTCATAGATAACTTGATCATTTACAAGAACATGATTTACTTAGTCCCAGGATCGAAAGTGAAGCAGTTGATTTTGAGAGCATTCCATAATTCACCTATAGTAGGCCATCCTGGGTATTTCAAGACTTACAGGTTAGTATGGGAATGGTTCACTTGGAAGGGACTTAAGGCTGATTTTTTACAGTATGTGTGAGAGTGTCATGTTTGCCAGCAGAACAAACAAGAGCACACTTATCTAGCAGGGCTCCTACAACCACTTCCTATTCTTGACAGGATCTCCATGGATTTTATTATGGGCTTACCCAGGGCCCAGGGGCATGATTGTATCTATGTGGTGGTGGATAGGTTGACAAAATATTCTCACTTCTTCCCTATCACTGCTACATACTCAGCAACTCAGGTGGCAGAGGTCTTCTTTAGGAAGATTTTTAGATTACACGATTTACCTCAGAGCATTGTGAGTGACAGGGACAACTGCTTCATGAGTCACTTTTGGCAAGATATATTTTGGTTGTGTGGCACTGAGCTTACAGCTAGTACCAATTATTAGCCACAAACTGATGGTCAAACAGAGATTGTAAACAAATGGGTGGAAGGGTATTTGAGGAATTATGTGGTAGATCAACAACAAGCTTGGGTCAGATGGATATATATCTATAAGTATTGTTACAATACTATATATCATATGACTATACAAATGACAGCCTTCATGGCACTTTATGGTTATGAGGCACCTAAGTTCTTAGATTTGTTGTTGGGAGACATTGGAGTACCCCGTGCAGGTGAACTATTATAGGCAAGTAAGGATATAATTGCTATTCTCAGAGACAACATTGCTAGAGCTCAAAACTAGAAAAAGCAGTATGCAGACAAGAAGAGGAATGAGCGTAGTTTTGGGGTAAATGATACAGTTTACCTCATGTTGTAGCCATATAAGAAGTCCACTCTCAAGAAGAGTGGTATAGAGAAACTCAAGCCATGCTATTATGGACCATTTAGGATCATCAAATCAGTTGGTGAGGTGGCTTATGAGTTGGAGCTTCTCACAAATAGTAGAGTGCACAATGTGTTTCATGTATCATGCCTCAAAAAGGTGTTGGGTCAGAATGTGATGCCTTTTGCAGTATTACCTCCCTTGGATGATGAGGGGAAATTGATCTTAGTGCCAGAATACATTCTGGATAGTAGAGAGAAGCAACTTTGCAGGAGAGTAATCAGAGAGTATCAAGTTCAGTGGAAAGGTTTACCTATTGAAGATGCTACTAGGGAGGGAGAAGTGATTTTGCAACATCCAGCATTAAGATTGCTTGAGGCCAAGGAATTTTAGGAGGGGCACACTTGTAATGTCCCATTTTTTGGAGGAGTTAATTATAAAGTTATCAATTAAAAAAATATATATTACAAGGTAACTTTATATATTAAATAAAAAAAAATATTTTAGAGGTTGCTAGAAGAAGCGGAGAAAAAATTAAAAAGAAGGCCAACCTATCAAGGAAAAAAGAATAAATAGGCATTGAGGGCTCATTGCCTATCATCATGATTTATTATTTCTTTTTGCTAGTGTGCATTGTGGAGCCTAGGGTCTCTGCAAGTAGTCACAATTGGCCATTGAGAATGAAACTCTCAATTGGTACGCAATTTTGAGGGTGTGAAAGGTCACCTGAATTATTGCAGCTATGGGAAGGATATTTCAGTCCTTTCACTTATGCTTAATTGCTGGTTTGGAGTTTCAAGTGGAGTTGCACTTTCATCATATCATCTTCATCATTTAGTCTCCACCATTTGATCAATCCAGGTTCTTCATTTCCAATTTGTAGTTGCAATAAGTTCTCAATTGTATACAACTAGTTAGGATTTCTCTGTAATATGCCATGTCATAATGGTTTAGTGCTGAAAATTTCCATATCATTTGTAAAATCATTTGGTTTTCATTGAATAAATACATTGGCACTATTATTTCTTTTATTCAGCAATATACTTTCAGCAATATATTAAATTTAGGGTTTTCTTTAGTGGCCTATTGGAAAGGGTCACTACATGAGTTCCCCTTATATTTTTGCAAACAATTATTTGTGGAATTTCATCTACATCAAGAGGTTTATTAAATTGATATCCCTAGGTATGTTGGGTAGGGTCAGGGTAGGTTCTCTGATAAATTTTGAGACCCAGATGCTCCTGCACCCATTAATAAATAGGCATTGATTAGTCTAAACCTTTTGGTGATGCCAAAACATTTGGAGTTAGCTGCAGCTGGAGATAGAGTGGCAAATGATACATGTAGACATGTGTATGAAAAGATTTCCACTATTTCTACCTAAGTGCATGGGATGTCTTCTAACCAAGTGCACAGATAAATGACATGGTCATGATCTGCATCTATAGGTGGTCACACTGTTGCATCATCTTCAAGTGATGATATGTATCATGAGGGTGACATTTCAGCTCCACTAGACATCTTCATGGAGTCTTCAATAGGCCACTTGAGGGCTATTAGTACATGTTTTTCCATTGGTTTACTTTCATCCTATCGAGCTATTCAGTTGTTGATCAGACATACACTTAGTGCGGTGCCATCATATGTGAGTGTATCATCAAAGGTACATCAGAGGCATGGGGTGGTCAGGGGCAAGAGAACATGCATGTTGCAGCTACAACTCTACCATAAACCACAATTGAGGAGGATGTAGCCCCCCCTACTGAGGCAGGTTCTTACCCACCACGATGTTCATTGTTCATATTTATGCTCACAGATCCTACACTTGACATCAAAGATATGACCTTTAGTCATATAGACTTGAGAGAGATAGGTAGGCATATATTTGAGATGATGATGGAATATGGGGACTTGTAGAAACCTATGCATCTTGTGCAGTAGGAGACACAGGTAAAACTTTACAAACATGTCTATTTAATTGGACCTACAAATCTTATATTTAAAACTTTAGTAAAGTATAACTTGTGACAAATTTGTTTCTTCTATTGCATACGGACTGCATCTACAACTCATGAGGGTGGAAATGGAGAGACAACTATCAACCCTAGTCATCCTGAGTAACAGGTAAATTTAATTATACTTATGTTATTATTTATTGAGTTTATACACATGCTCATGATACATTTGTTCCTATATTGGACACAGGGTTCAAGATCTCATCTCAGTCGATCACATCATGGAGCATGACATGATCATGTTTGATATTCATATATGTCATATACATGATGTTTGATATTGATTTACGATGATAGATCATTTAGATTTACAACTATGGGACATTTTACATTTACAACACACTCATATTTGAGATTTTTCATATTAGCATGAGTTATCTGACCATTTGCATTTAAAGTAGATATATATGATATTTTGATGAGTTATGTGACCATTTACATTTATAGTTGACATATTTGATTTTTCATGAGTTATGTGACCATTTACATTTATAGTTGACATATACAAATTTTTCATGAGTTATGTGACCATGTTAATATGTAATTGTTATATTTGATATTTACATTTATAGAATATCTGTTAGATAAATGTGGAAACATGTTTTTGAAATATCTCCTACATTTTTATTTAGATAATTTCTAATGTGTAAGAAATTTATGTGCTCTATAAATTAATGAAAATATGTGTTACATAATTTTCTAGGTGTGTTGTAAAAGTGTATAACAAATGTAAATGTAAATAGAAATAAATACATAATTTTTTAGATAATTGTTAATGTGTAATAAATTTACATGCTCTCTAAATTAATGAAAATACACATTACATCATTTTCTAGGTGTTTTGTAAAAGTGTATAAATATTGAAAAAAATAAAAACATGTATAACTATTGAAAAACAATTTATGTATATATAAATTTGAAATATTTTTATGAATCATTAAACTTATCTATCAATCAGGAAGTTGTTGATACATACTGTCAGGATCCTCTTTATCTTTAATAATCTCCAACAACTTTCCATGCTCCTCAATATCTAACCTCCACTTTGGTTTGCTACATCATTTTTTTGGCATTTAATATCAAATTGAATCTTTTTGGCTTAAACCAAGTGGTTGTAGTGGTTGTGGTTGTATTCAATAACTTGAACACCATTGTGGTCAATTTTCATTTGCTGATAATAGGTGCCTACAAAATAAGATTTATACTTCATTTAGTATTCTTAATAATATAGAAAATAAATAATTATTTACAATTAATCTCTCACTCTCTAATTAGTTGCATACATCTCATAAGACGATAATCTATACCTTCTATAACAATTGAACTAGTTGGATATGACTAGTTATCGTCATCTATACATGGTTCAGTCAACTTGATTTTCACTTTTGTGCATCTAAGTAAATAATAATCCACACCTTCCACATTTTGAGGATCTGTATTCATAGCAAAGATGTCACCTACAAATGTACAAAAATAATGGAAACTATAAATAAATAAATATGAAGACAAATAAATATAAAAATGAAACATGTTTGTAGAAACTCACTTGGAACAAATAAATCAGAAACATGTTCATAATAAGCTGAATACATAGGATTATGAATGTCTATGTCATTGTCATCTTCTTCATAAGGGGTACTTCTTATTATGTTTTTCCATGTCCATTCAGAGACATAGCCATTCACAATATTCTTGCACTGACCTATTACATTGTTTTGAATGCAAACATCACAAAAATATGTTTTTTCTCATACTTGAATTATCGAAGGTTTGTGTTGTCTGGTACTCATCAACTGATGCAATCTTCTAATTCCATCAATGGGTTGATAATTGTAAGGATTTGATCGATCAATATTTGTAACACATTAAATTGGCAAGTATCTATGTCAATAATCAAAATATTAAAGTAATCATGTGAAAGAAAAATGGAAAGCTTACCTTTCACTTCCCAGAAAAACATTTATTATATGTTGTATCACGAGGAGAAAAGTGAGATTTGCACCATTCAACAACCTGATTTTCTTTGTCTATCTTTGCACCTGTATAGGAAAGAAAATTGTATCAATTTTAACAAAATATAAAAGAATGATCTAACAGTTGATCATATACATCAAATTTGAATAGTACATAGCAATATTATACCTAAAAGTTCATGTTGGCAAAGTGAACACTTTACACATGCTCCTGCTCCATCATGCTCTCCTTTTCCATTACCACTTTAAAAGAAGTTTCAAAGAAACTTAACATTGCATCTCGCATGTTGTGTTGCAAGCCAATTCAATTCTTTTTTAGACTTAAATTGCCCTAGGAAAAAAATTAAAATTAATTTATGAGTAATCAAATCTATATATAATTAATTGTTTAGTTAATTAAATATGTGCATGACATTTTAAAGTTTAACTTTCAAATACACATACCATCACAACCATCAGACCAAATCCATTGTTCTGAAGCATTTAACCCATTATTTATGAGATCATCAAAAAACATTCCCAAAAAATGAGCTACATAGCTCCTATCATGAACCCTATCACCACTAAGATCAAAATAGACCTCCTTGATGATAATGTGTTCATCTGGATTGATACTTTCCACCCCATCCACCTCAAATTGTACATTTCTATAGGAAACTTGTACAAAAATTGCAATTTAATTTGAGTGATAGTATTTATCTTGAATTTTGGATTGAGGGGAAAAAGTATAGTTTTTAGAGAAGTCTACAATTGAGAGAATACATCCTAGTGGAAAACATTTTTTTGAATCTCGAAACTGTTTCACTTGCCATCTTGCACCATGACAATGCTGGATGTGTGGAAAAATAATAGTTCTAAATTTATCCATAAACTCACCATATGGAAAATTGCTCTCCTTCAAAGCTTTTTTTTAAAAATTCTTCTCCAATCCTTGCTTGATATATCTCATACTCAAATCTATTCCACATAACTAGTGTTGAAACATCAATATTGTCCATTTCATATAGAAATTTTTGGAACTCTCCATAATTTGTACATGCATTTTTTATGCATTGTACATTAAATTCATCTGACTCTTCAACATTATCACATAACAAAGACTTGACAAATTGTGTTGTGATTCTAGGAATTTGTCACATCTGGCTTAAGTGTTGCCATAGCTTTTCTAAAAGATTGCAAATAAAGATGAGACTCAACATGATTTCAACAACAAAAAGTTTCACATACCTTATTTATGCGTACAAAACATGAGTGCAACCTCTCAAAAATTCTTTGACAAATTTTCACATTTGGAAATTCTTTTTTGAAAGCTTTAAATAACTCACTTTGTGTTGTGTCTACAAAGTGTTTTGGATGTGCTATTTTCATACTTGTCTCTTCATCTTTGATCTATATAGTGTCTCTTCTATTGGAAGAAACACGTGACCAGCAGGTCCAATAATCAACAACCCATCTTTTAACATCTTCAAAAATTCTATCCTTTCGAAGAAGTCGACCAATATTAATTAACCTAGTTCTTTAAAATGTTATCATCAAGAAAATTTCTCCTTTTTATGTATCTTTGAATTGTTCTTCTAGATAGATTGAGAATTTCAAAAATTTCTTGAACTTGGTTTTTTTGTGACAAGTCCTTTAGTGGAATCATAGTTGTCAATGCTCTTCGTGCAACACTTAAATCAACTACTCAACTTTTGTTATCAATAGCATTTTTAAATGCATCTCCCAAATTCTAAACTATTGTTGCCTTCACATTATCTTCTGAGCTTTTCTTATTGTTCACACCTAACAACTCTAGGATATGACTCATTTCTCTTTTCCTGAATAATATGACAAATAATTGTGCTTTACCAATTAGAGATTTATTTTTAAACAATTCCTCCCACATATTTTTTAGATATAGCTTAATTGTACTTTCAGGCATCATGTCTTTAGATGATTCAATTTCTCTAAAAAGAGAGTCTTTGTCCATGTCCACAAAATTTTCCAACTCTAAAACATATTTTCCAAATGTCCTACTAGTTCCTAGAACTTCAACAAGATCTTCTTCAACTTCAGTCAATGGATCTTTAGTTGGTGGCTCTATATTACGTTTTGTCCATCCTTTCTTCTGGTCATCTCTGACTCGATCATATCTTTTTTCTCTTTTCGCTTTATTCTCCATTGTACAAAAACCTAAATAGAAAGCTTGATATCACCTACATACAAAATATTTCCAAATTCAATTACATAAATACTAGTATCTCATAGACAATTTGGAAAAAACTTTCAACTTTAGAAGCTTATTATATTTGACTGTCTGGAACATTACAAAATCTTAAGACAAGTAGTTGCATTAAAGCATTGCTAATTTAGATTAAACAATTTATTAAATAAATTAAATAATTTAACTATTTAATAATAATAATAGTTTTCATAATATTTTAAAACACCTAAATTCATTCTAATAATTTATTTAAATCAAATTAATTAATAAATTTCAAATAAATAATAAATTTAATTAATCAATTTCAATACAAAAATAACTTTAAAATTTTAATTTCTAAATATTTCTTCAACAAAATTTCATGTAAAAATTTACGTTTTTACTACTACAAATGCAAATATGAATTAAATATAATAATTTAAAAAAAAAAACTTTCCTTTAAAATAAAAAACCTATTTTATTGAATTAAATATAACAATTTAAAAATAAAACTTTACCTTTAAAATATAAAAAACCTATTTTATTGAATTAAATATAACAATTAAAAATAAAAACTTTATCTATAAAATAAAAATCTATTTTATTGTTTAAAGAGGATAAATATTTTAAGCTCGTGCTTGCACATGTGACCTTGTGTAGATGACTTTTGGGTCGTACGGATCCAGTCAGATCCACTCTAGTCGGATTCAGTCTGGCTAGATTGGATCCAGCCGAAACTATCTATGTGTTATCCAATGTGGTACTTTCTTTCATGTTAAACTTAACACTTTAGAGGCCAATTTCATCATCAAAATTAGGGTTTGAGAAAAAATAAAAATACTTCTGGATAGAACTTGTAGTTAGAATTATTCCAATATAATTTTTTTATAGGTGACACAATATTGATTACAATAATTGCAAAATAATGCAACTAGGTATTCAACATTGAAGATGATGCACATTCAGAAAAAATATAAAAATTAGTAGATGATAACGAAAAAATTTAGAAATGATGAATTTTTCTAGATGAGAGAGTCATCTTTGATAATATATAACATTTTTAGTGGTTAACATATATTTACTAGGGAAAAGATGATGGGAACAAAAAACCATTAAATTATGAAAAGTTCAACTTTAAATAGCTGTAATAGACAAAATATACAATATTTTTGAAATTTTCTTTTTGATAGTTCTAGGTACATATGTTGTCAACAACATACTTTAAATTTAGATGAAAATACATTTATTTACATTTATTTCTATGGTGGGAGCTATAACCCCTAATTTGGTCAATTTCTAACACTATCAAAAAAGGTCATTGAAAATTATAAAAACGTACTATTTTTTAAATAATTTTTTTTTAAAATAACATACATAAACTTCATCCTGTTATACAGATTTCATCAGTTTATACCAACTTAAAATTCAAAATAGAAATATGACTTTTACATTGTTGAAGTTTAACACTTTTTTTGATGTTAGCCTTTTCCTTTGTAAAGGGGTGACATATGTTTGTACTTTTACCCTCAACTCATGTGATGCTTCCTAGATAACTTGATAACTATTGAAATACTTGGCAACTATAGCTTTACTCGACGGTCACTACTACTTGATAACTAATAAATGTGTACACTCCTTCTTTACATAACTCGTCCTATATAGAGTAGCCCGATCATAGTGTTGACCAACTAAATTTGTCTACGAAGTGACTAAGTGTTTTGCACTACTGCCAATACTAAGATTTTCTTTAGGGTCAACATGTCAAGACCAATGAAGATAATAAAAACAAAATAAAAACATCTCATTATTTTCAAAGGTAAATAAATCACATAGCAAGCACTCCAAGACCCCTTTACTCAAAACATAGCTTATAAATACCAACAAGCACTAGGTGAAACAAAGATTTTCTAGATAAAGATGATATTTCTTTCGTTCATGAAGTAAGGTTTTATAGTAGTATGCATGATAAAATCATCAACTTTTCCAACCCTAGAATAATTTGTCTTTCTCTTATTTATAGATAGGTATTTACACTTTAGGAAGAAAAATAACTTCTAGCCCTAATAACTCACCTTAATTAACACTATCTACTGCTATTATCATTCAAGAATACCTACAAAATTAAATTTGTTCACAGCATAGCCAGAAAAGTGGTAGATAGAAGAAAAGAAGGGAAAAAATGGAATTTCTAAGGGAAATCTTATGTAAATAGTGATCTTTACATGCTTTTCCTATCAAATATTTGCCAGTTATTTCCTTGAGACACCCACTAATTGATAAGAGCACTTTAATTCTCTTACAATCTTAAATACATTAGGTATGTGTGGAAATATTCATCATTTTCTACCCACTTGGAGCATTAATAAGTTTTTTAGCCAATAAAGGTGATAAATGATTGGCTTTCAAAGTAATCCCAACACATTTGACTCGGTTGCACAAGGACTTGATTTTGAAGAATTCCATGTTTGGGACCTTAAGTTTTGACTACCATAGAATGCAAACTCACTCAATCGGGTAATGCGAACGAAATAATCCTAAATCCTAAATTTCACCTTGTAGAGTTTTGGTGCTTCAGAAAGCAAGTGAAGCTCCTTATGAGTAGGTAGTAAATCAGACCAAGATAATCCATTGGTGCTGAAAATTTTTCTTGTAGTGGGGAAGCCTCAAGAAGGGGAAGCCTCATACAAGGTGTGTCAAACATAGAAGGGGAAGCCTCATTGATCCGGGAAGATAGATGTTTTAGATGCTTTGTTATGAGGCTCTAAACATGTGATAACCCTTCTATATGTTAACTAACTACTTTCTTGGCTTTTCATTTTTGTACACCTCTCATCTTGTGTTGGCAACTAGTCATCCCATGACTAGCAACTAGAAATGTAGCTAACCTAGAACCCTTGTAGAACTGTGTTTGCATCTTTTCTCAAAGATGCCTATTTTACAAGGTAAAAACCATCTTCTAAAATTTACACTGGTTCTTTTCATACCTCTATACCAAAATATCTTTGTTGATCCTCTGAAACCAAAATCCAATACCACCTTCTAGGACTAAACATGCATTTATATCATGACCCTTTTGAAATACATTAACTTTACCATGCTTAAGATTCATGGTTCCCAAAATCTTATGTTCTCTTGTCCTTTCTAGAAAAATATAGCATATGGGAGATGACAAAAACTCAGTAGCCAAAAAAAAAGTAAAGTAACTTCTAATAAAAGACAAAATACTGTATTCAAGAACCATAAATTAGAAGCACAAAAAACTACATCTCACTAAACATGGTAAACAAGATCTCCGGGCCCTAAGGACTTGCAATGTTAGAACTTATGAGCATAAAATAGATAGTTTTAAACTTGCAATATATTCATTACTTATTCTTCACTAGAATTGTGTTGCCCAGACAATGACTTTGGCAATTTGGCTTACAATGCTGAGTTGTCCTTATACCATTGACAAAACTATTAATCAACATTTGGAACCAATAATTTATGCATAATTTGGATGTGACAACTATTTGAATTCAAAATACTAGCCAATTTACTGTAAATGACACATGACACTCAACATGAGGATGCATGATGCATCTTGATGAATGATTAGAGGTAATAATTGTAATCACCCAAAAATGGTCATCTAGAACATAAGTTCCCTTTCTATAAATTTATGCATGCTTACACTACTACATTTGGGACCAAATTGTGATGATAGGCCATCACAATTGTGATGACTACCCATTCCCCAAGAGATAGTACCATGAATTGGCTCCCGTCAAATGGGCGTCAGACTTTTTCTGTCATAAATCATGACGGCACGGGAGTCTGTCACAAGTGTGATGGATTAAACTATCATAACTTGGAAGAGGAAAAGGGAAAGAGTTCATCTTCATGTTGTCTCAATTGTGATAGTAGACTATCATAATTATGATGCCATAATATTTTAGTCTACCATCACAATTGTGATGAATTTGTGACAATCGTGCTATGGGAGTGAAGACTATCTATTGGAAAAGGCCATTGCAAGTGTGATGAGTATGTGATAGCTACATTATGGGAGAGGCAACTACCCATTAGAATGTTGTCGCAATTGCGATGGGTAGCCAATTTTTTTTTCTTTGTTGATGGTACAATGAGGATTATCAATTCTTTTTTGCAATAGTGAAGGTGGAAGCTCATTTCCCACCCCCTAAAATCTAAATTCCCCGTTAACATCTAAAATTCATTCATTCATTAATAAAACTCATTCATTCATTAATAAAATTCATTCATTCATTCCATTAAAAAATTCTACATTAACATCATACCATTGATTTGATAAACTTGTGAATGCCACTCTGAATTGAGAATGCACGTGCAACTACATTCTATATGCATGGACAATAGGCAGAGCTGAAAAAACCGACCACATTTTCATTTATTTAATAGGTCTATGCAAACCACTACCAAAAATACAAACTTGTTCATTTTTTTCAACTCCACTTTATGTCATATGCTTATGAATTGAGATAGCATATTGAACTATGGCATCCTTCTGCATTTCCTAAAACCAAGAGATTCACACAGTTAGTTTTCATGCAATCATAGGTTAATGTTGACCTTCACTTGGTTTCGAGAATAGTATAATATTCTCTACTAATAAGGGCCAACCATGTGAAGGTGGAAGCTCATTTGGACCCACCTACCCCCAATATTTAAATTCCCTATTAACATCTAAAATTCATTCATTCATTAATAAAATTCATTCATTCAATAAATAAATTCCCTGTTAAGATCATACCATTGATTTGATAAACTTGTGAATGAAACTCTAAATTGGGAATGCACATGAAACTACATTCTATATGGATGGAAAATAGGCAGAGCTATAAAAATCCACCACATTTACATTTATTTAATAGGTCTATGCAAACCTCTAATAAAAATGAAAACCTATTGGGTTTTTTTAGCTCCACCTGATGTTGTATGCATCTACATTGAGATTGCATATTGAACTATGGCATCATTCTACATTGCCTGAAACCAAGAAATTAACATAGTTAGCTTGTTTGAAATATAAGAGGAGTAACTAAGAGGGGAGGGGTGAATCAATTACCATAAAATAAATCCTATATCCTTTAGATGTCAATACAAATAGAAAACATAAACTCTGATTAAATGGTATTCTACTAACACTTGACAAATATACAAGCACTCGGTTAACACTAGCAAATATTGTAACACGGCAAACACTTAGAATCAACTGTAACTTGGCAATAACTCAATATACTGATCTTAATGTGATTAACTATTATTAACCTTAAATTTAACTTAGTTGCATACACATGAAAGAAATAGCATGAACACAAGTGACACCAAGATTTAAAGTGGAAACCCAATTTGGAAAAAACCACCAATTGTAGCTAGTTATTGTTTTCACTCTGATGAAGTGAGCCTTGTTAGGAGCCAACCCTATTAAAGGTTACAAAACAAAATGTTAGGTGTGATCTTGTTAGAGGATTTAATCACCCTGTTAAGAGTGGTCTTGTTAGAGGTCTTTAGACAGTTCAATCTAGAAGTAGCACCTTGTTAGAGGATTTACAAATAGCTGTTAAACCAACTCTGTTAACAATTTTAGATCACTTCTACAATGGTTAGAGAGTAACAGTGAGATGACTTGATTTTTGATGCAACTAAATTGCTGATTACAGATCTCAATTTTGGCTTTAATACTTGATCCTTCCCGATCAAATGAATCTTTGTATCTCAATAAGGATAATATGCTTATCCTTCTAATTTGCTTTCTCTACACATCTTCAAATATTCTATTGTCTTCTATATATTCAATCCTCAACTTGACCTTATATTTATATCTTACACATTGTCAACTCAGCTTGAATAAAACTTAGAATAATTAATATTCATCTCCTTAGCCAGCTAGAACAAAAAAAAGATCAATTCAACTCAATATGCCAAAACAAGAATATCCTTTGTTGATTGACCCTACTTGGTAGACACTAACTCAGAAATGATTTTCCTCTATTAACCAAGTAAACTCAATTAACAATGCATATTCACAAAGTTCCTTTGGTAACTAAGTGAGCTCAGTTTAACATTTCCTTTATTAACTGAGTGAGCTCGGTTAACACTCAACTTTTGTGATCTCCCCTTTGTCGCCCGAGTGAGATTGGTAGACACTATCTTTTGAACTAGGTAAACTCTAGAATACTCGGTACTCATAGGAAACTATCTCCATCACTCAAGTGAGCTCAGCATGCACTGAGTGGCAATGATATGCCATTTTGTGTAACATCAAAGACAATACACAATTAACCAATTATTTTCAACATAGTTGTCATGCAATCATAGGTTAATGTTGAGCTTCACTTGGTTTCAAGAATAGTTTAATATTCTATACTAATCAGGGCCAACCATGTGAAGTTGGAAGCTCATTTGGCCCAACCCCAACCCCCCCTAACATGTAGATTTCCCATTAACATCTAAAATCTTTAAGAAAGGATCAATCTTTAAAGTATCTAGAATATCCTCATTTCTTCTTGCTACTCTCAGGGGAAGTCCATCTTCATTTCTCATGAGCAATTCATCACAATTCATTAGTGATTCCTGTACATCTAACATGGGTACATCTACAAATGTCCTCATCAAATCCTACACAAAATGAATCCAGTATTAAAAAGTGCCCTCTAAGAAATAATAGTTCAAGTCAAATAAATATATGAAAAATGAGAGAGAAAAAAGAGGAATCTACTTACCAATAGGCATTACCATCACATTGGTGGCCATGCTATATATTGAGTGAGTTTTATGTTTTTATATTGTTCCAAGATCACTTTGTTTATATACATACATACATACATACATACATACATAGACACACACATATGTGTGTGTATGTATGAATACACACACACACACACACACACATAGATGTATTTATGTATGTGTGTATGTATGTGTATATATATATATATATATATATGTATATACATATACATATGTATATACATATACATATGTATATATATGTATATACATATACATATGTATATATGTATAGACAAACATACATACATAAATAGAGATCACAAGGGTATGACAACAAAATGCAATGATCCCAAAGGCACAACAACGAAATTCTAGATTTCCACTGATCTCCACAATCCACAAGATCTCTCTGTTTATATAAATACATACATACATAGACACACACATAGGTGTGTGTATATATACACATATGTTGAATACAATTCATTAATTGTGTATTGTCTTTGATGTTATAAAAAATGTCATATCTTTTTCAGTTAGTGTATACCAAGCTCACTCAGGCATTGAAGATAGTTTCCTATGTCTACCAAGCATTCCAAAGTTTGCTAAGTTTAGAAGGTAGTGACTATCGAGTTCACTCGGGTATCGAAGAGAAGATCATAGAAGTTGAGTGTTAACTGAGTTCACTTGGGTAACAAAGGGAAAGTTGGATGGAACCAATGTCAAATGAGCTCACTCAAATACCAAAGAAAGTTTTTGAAGATGTAGTGTTAACTAAGTTAAATTGGTTAACATAGGAAAATAATTTCTGAGTTAGTGTCTAACAACCAGGGTCAGCTAACGAAGGATTTTCTTGTTTTGGCATAATAAGTTTAATAGATTTTTTTTTTGGTTCTAGCTAACTGAGGAGATGAATATTAATTATTTTAAGTTATATTCAAGCTGACTTGACAATGCATAAGATATAAATATAAGGTCAAGTTGAGGATTGAATGTGTGTAAGTGTATGAAAAGAATAGAAGATGTTCAGAGGAAGTGAATTAGAAGGATAAGAAAAATATCTTTATGGAGCTACAAAGATACATTTGATCAGAAAAGATCAAGTATACAATCCAGAATTGAGATTTATAATCAACAATTCAGTTGTAAAATATATTGAGAGAATCAAAGCTAGTGTTAGTGCTATCAAAGCCTCTAGAGGAACAATTGAAGATGGGATTGTGGTAAGCAAGGTACTCAGAACCCTTCTTCCTATTTATACAATCAGAGTTTCTTCTATTGAAGAGATGAGATGTGATCCCAATAACAAGATTACTTTGGATGCTCTAGTTGGAAGATTGACTATAACTGAACTAGATAACTATGATAATTACACTCCTAGTTCTGGCAATCTTGAGTATGCATTTGAAGCCAAGTTATTACTAAAGAAGAAGAAATTTGAAAAGTATAAAGGAAAAAAATCTTAGAGTAAAGAAGAAAATACCTCTAATAGTGATCTTGAAGCCATTGAAGCATTGCTTGCAAGAAGGTATCCCAAATGAAAAGGAAAGTATAAAGGTAAAATTCATTTAATTTCTTTCTCTTGTGAATAATTTGGATACATTGCTACAAGATATCCAAAAAAAGAAGACAAAGATGAAAAGAAGCACAACAAGTGCAAAGAAAAGAAGGATTTCAAGAACTTCAAGGACTACATAGACAAAGGTAAGAAATATTTTTTTGTGGCTAAAGATTCAGATAGTAGTGAAGATGATGAAATGGTATATATTGTTGTAAAAGATGAATTTCATGATGAAGGAGATAAAATGGAACTTATCTCTCATGTTAGATAAATGATACATGGATTATTGATAGTGGTTTCTTAGATCATATGACTGGTGACAAAAAAAAGTTTGAACATATGAAACATTATGGTGGTGGAAGTGTGAGATTTGGAAATAATGAGCCATGTTGCATAAAGAGAAAAGGTTGTATCCCACTAAACAATGAACTTAGATGTGATAATGCTTATTGGATTGAAGGACTAAAGCATAATCTACTGAGTGTGGCACAGTTGAATAACATTGGATACAAGGTAGAATTCATGAATGAGAAGTCCAAGATGCTGGATGGAAAAGGAAGTCTAGTTGAGTCTAGTAAACAAACCAAAGGTAATCTATTCTACCTAGATCTCAATGAAAGATCATGTTTCATTGCTCAAGTAGAAGAAAGTTGGTTATGACATCAAAGGTTATGTCATGTGAACTTTGATAATCTAATCAAGATAAGCAAGAAAAAAAGAGTGAGAGGTATTCCTAGTTTGAGGAAACATGATATGGGCCTATGAAAAAACTGTCAAATTGGTAAGACGAGAAAGACAAGTTTCAAAAGGAAGAACTATCATTCTGAAGAAGTCTTGGAGTTGGTTCATACAGACATATGTGGACCTATTAGAATAGAGAGCTATAGTGGAGAAAAGTATTTTGTCCCTTTTTTTTATGATTATTCTAGAATGATAACTGTAGTATATTTGAAAGAGAAATCAAAATCTTTCAAAAGTTTAAATTATATTTGGCAAGAGTGGAGAACGAAATTGGAAATAATTTGAGTTCATCTCTAATGAGTTCAATGAATTCTATACTGAAAGATGAATTAAAAGAAAAGTATCAACCCCTAGTACACCTCAACAAAATGGTATAATTGAAAGAAGGAACATATCCATCATGGACTATGCAAGAACTTTGATGATAGAAAAGAATACTACAATCAAATACTGGAAGGAAGCAATGAGTATTGTACTACATACCTTGAATAGAGTAGATCTGACAAAAGACTCAAATCAAACTCCTCATGAACTATGGTATGGCTACAAACCTAATGTAAGTTACTTGAAAGTATTTGATAGCAAATGTTATACTCTGAAAGAGACTAGGAAAGGTAAATTTGATGTCAAAGGTGATGAAGGTATATTCTTAAGATACTTTGGTGGAAGTAAAGCATATAAATGTTTGAATTTATCCACTCATAAGATCATAGAAAGTGCACATGTGAGAATTGATGAGTTTTTAAAAAAGAGTGAAAGAGAGAGTAGCAAAGAACGTGCAGATTACATAAGGTTTATTTAATATGAACCTGATACATTGAAAAATCTAATTAGAAGTCAGGAGACTTCACCTTCCAAGTCCCCAAAATCTCCAGAAGCTCCTGAGTTGCAACCCAAGTCACAGTCTGAAGGACCCAAGTCACAATCAGATGCTACCTAGTTGCAGCCAGAGAAAACCAAGTCTAAAGGACCTGAGTCATAGATAATGGAACCCATTCTTGATATAGAAAATAATGGTGAGGCTGGTGGAACAAGTTCTAAATCCAAAGCACCTGTGTTAGCAAGATATGTCAGAAGGCACCATGCACCTGATCGAATCATTGGAGATAAGTTAGATAGTATAATGACAAGAAATAAATTAAAAGGTTCATGTTTTCTTATTGAGTTTGAACCTAGATTAGTTAAAGATGCTTTGGATAGTGAAAGTTGGATTGAAGCTATGAAAGAAGAGATAGAACAGATAGAGAGGAATAAGACTTGGACTCTTATCCCTAGACCCAAGGATAAGAATGGAATTGGCACAAAGAGGGTTTTTAGAAATAAGTTGAATGAAGATGGAGAGGTTTCAAGAAACAAAGAAAGGTTAGTATGAAAAGGTTATTCTTAAGAAGAAGGAATTGATTATGGTGAAAACATTTAGCTTGTGTAAAGATTAGAAGGTGTTAGAACTCTACTTTATTATGTTGCACATAGAGGATTTAAAATTTATCAAATGGATGTGAAATCTACATTCTTGAATGAAATTCTTGAAGAGGAAGTTTACATAGAACAACCTAAAGGTTTTGTAGGTCCTAGAAAAAATGATATGGTTTGTAAATTGTAGAAAGCATTGTATGGTCTCAAGCAAGCTCCTAGAGCTTGGTATGAAAGACATCATAACTACTTGATAAAGATGTGTTTTCAAAGAACAAATGATAACAATAGCCTATATATCAAAGAAAGATCAGACAAGAAGATTGTATAGGCTGAAATATTTGTAGATGACACACTTTTTACTAGAAATGATGACTTGTGCAAAGCTTTTTCAGAAGAAATAAGTAAAAAATTTGAGATGTCCATGTTTGGAGAGATAAAATTCTTTGTTGGATTACAAATTCAACAGAAGAAAGATGGTATCTACATTACTAAATCCAAATATATCAAGGAGATACTAAAGAAGTTTGGAATGGAAGATTTAAGACCAATTGGAACTCCTATGTCTACTGGACATAAGCTTTCCAAGAATGATGATTCCAAAGAGGTAGATCAAACCACGTATAGATCAATAATTGGAAAACTACAATATGTAGTGGATACAAGGCTTGATATTTCATTAGTAGTTGGTATGGTGGAAAGATTCTTAACAAATCCTCAAGAAAATCAAATGATGGCAATCAAGAGAATGATGAGATATCTGAAGGGTACTAAAGACTATGGTCTATGGTACAAGAAAGAAGGCACTTTATATTTGAAAGCATTCCCAGATGCTGATTAGGCAGGAAGTGTGGATGACAAGAAGAGCACTAGTGGTGGAGCCTTCTTTCTTGGTAAAAGACTATAGTCTTGGAACAGTAAGAAGAAAAATTGTATTTATTAGCCTACAACAGAAGCAGAGTATGTGGTAGCAATAGTTAATTGCTCCAATGTTGTTTGGTTCAAGTTACTCTCAGCAAATATGAGAATAGAGATTAAGGATAAAGTGGTTATATTCTGTGATAACACCAGTGCACTTAATATATTATAGAATCTTGTGATGCATACCAAGACCAAGCACATTGCAATAAAATATCATTTTCTAAGAGAACTGGTGCAAGCTAAAGAGGTCATATTGGAATATGTGAATACTATAGAACAAATTGCAGGCATATTCACTAAGACACTACCTAAGGATACATTTTTGTATCTAAGAGGTAAGTTAGGGATTATTCCCCTATCAGAACCTCACTAAAATGAAGTTTAGTGATGCATCAACTAAAGCATGTTGAAGATCAGTCAGTTGATGCAGTACTAAAGAGGGAAGAATGCATATGAGTTAGTACATGAGGTACATTGATATTCATTGAATATTTTCTTTGGCATAAGATGTTAAAGAGGGAGAGTGTGTATCATATCACATAATTCTTTTTTGAAGATGTCAAAGAGGGAGAACTTAGTCTAATAACAAAGAGGGAAATTTTTCTATCAGAAGAAGATGTTGAAGACAGAGTTTGCTAATAGAAAGAGAAACTAAAGGTAAAGGGAGTTCACACTAATAGAGGGAGTTCTCAAGGATGAGAATCAAAATGAAACCAAGGATATTTTTCTTTCTTTATTTTTCTCTAAAAATTTCATTGAATTATGATATGTTGTGTTGCCATCAATGCCAAAGAGGGAGATTGTTGAATACAATTGGTTAATTGTGTAATGTCTTTAATGTTACACAAAATGTCACATCTTTACCAGTCAGTATATATTGAGCTCACTCGGGCATTGAAGAAAGTTTCCTATGTCTGTGGAGAATTCTAGAGTTTGCCAAGTTTAGAAGGTAGTGACTCCCAAGTTCACTCAGGTGTCAAAGAGAAGATCACATAAGTTGAGTGTTATCCAAGTTCACTCGGGTAACAAAGGGAAAGTTGGATGGAACCAATGTTAACCAAGCTTGCTCAGTTCCCACAGAAATTTAGTGAAGATGCAGTGTTAACCAAGTTCACTCGATTAACATAGGAAAATAACTTTTGAGTTAGTGTCTACCGAGGAGGATTAGCTAATGAAGGATTTTCTCGTTTTGGCATAATAAGTTTAATAGATTTGTTTGTTGGTTCTAGCCAACAGAGGAGATGAATATTAATTATTCTAAGTTATATTCAAGTCGACTTGAAAATGTATAAGATATAAATAAAAGGTCAAGTTGAGGATTGAATGTGTGTAAGTGTATGAAAATAATAGAAGATTCTTAGAGGAAGCAAATTAGAAGGATAAACAGAATATCCTTGTGGAGCTACAAAGATAATTTGATAAAAAGGGATCAAGTATACAAGACATAATTGAGATCTATAATTAGTAATTCAGTTGTATCAAAAATAAGGTCATTTCATTGTTACTCTCTAACCATTGTAGCAGTGATCTAAATCTCTTAACATAGTTGGCTTAACAACTATTTGTAAATCTTATAACAAGATGAAATATCTAGATTGGAGTGTCTAAAGACTTCTAACAAGGCCACTTCTAACAGGGTGATTAAATCCTCTAACAAGGTCACACCTAATAGTGTGTTTTGTAGCCTTTAATAGAGTTGGCTCCTAATAGGGCTCACTTTAGAAGAGTGACAATCAGTAACTAGTTGCAATTGGTTGTTTTTTCCCAAATTGGGTTTCCACATTAAATCTTGGTGTCATTTGTGTTCATGCTAGTTCTTTTATGTGTATGCAACTAATTTAAGTAAGGTTAATCACATATAATATCTTAAGATTTGCATGTTAAGAATTTTCCAAGTTACAAGTTGTTATTTTAGTGCTTGTCGAGTTACAACATTTGGTAGTGTAAACTAAGTACCTATGTGTTTTCCAAGCATCAATATTTTTAGTGAAGTTTGTGTTCTGTGTTGACATCTATAGGATCTGAGATTTATTTTAGTGGTAACTAATTCACCCCTCCTCTCTCAGTAACTCCTATTATATTTCCTACAGTATATACATATACATACATACAACTTATTGTTACTTCTATGATATGTTTTTATAAAATTTCTTGTGAATTGTACCCATCTTTCCTAGTCTTCATTATTTTTATGTAGGATCTTGAGGTAAGTCACTTAGCACGAGTTGAGTGAGTTTTATTGTTTTATTATTTGAATTCTAGAAAACGTATGCAGCTAGATAATTTTAGTTGGTGTTCCAAGTTCTCTCTGTATATAGACATATGTGTGTGTATCTATATATATATATACACACACACACATATATACATATACATATGTATATACGTATATAAATACATACATACATACATACATATACATAAATAATAGTAATATATGTATTGCATTTGCATTTTCTTTGTAGTTGCTTATAAGAGTATTTCAAGGTTGGAAACCACTTCAACATCCATTGCATGGTTTAGAGGTAATTTCATTGTTGAAGTGGCTTCTACAAGGGAATGCAACTTGTGATTATGGCATTTGGACTGAAGTAGAACTTGCTTCTTCAACTCCTTACACTCAACTCTTCACTGAAGTTATTCTTCTAGCAGTGAGAATAGATGCTACAAATCCTTGGGAGCCAAGGGACCTTGAACCTATGCTATGTTTTATGGAGACATGAGAGAATTTATTACTGGCTTCAGTATTTCATAACATTCTAGGTCATATAATG
The DNA here is from genome assembly GCA_028749045.1 of Cupressus sempervirens. NCBI lineage: Eukaryota > Viridiplantae > Streptophyta > Pinopsida > Cupressales > Cupressaceae > Cupressus > Cupressus sempervirens. The sequence goes on from CM053789.1 coordinate 216,889,914, forward strand.
ATGCCCAAATTAACAACAAAAATAGATACTTGGGATCCTCCCAAGGTTATATCATTGGGTTCCATTGTTGGGCTAGCGTATGGATCCTTTATATCCAACCATTTGTTATAAATTGGAGAATGTGTTTCATGCCTAGAATACAAGTGATGCATCTGTATATGCAATTTTATCACCTTGGAAAATTGTATTTCATCTTGCTAGATGGGAACAATTGATTGTTTGTTTTATGGACCTAATTTGATGACAGTTCTATAGGAATTTGTAATCATTTGAGCTAATCAATAACTAGACCAATTTAACTGGGTTATGGCTTGTTTCCTTCTAAAAATATCTTCTATGATATTTTTTTGTAAAATTTCTGTCAAAATCTGCCCATTTGTCCTAGTCTACATTATTTTTGTGTAGGACTACCCATATCACATGTAGGCACATTAAACTTAGATTAAGGGAAGCAAGTTGTTGTTGCAAGGAAGAAACAATTTGATAAATACTAATAATAGTGGAATCAATAGAGGAAATAGGTGGCAATGACACATTTGACACACTAGGAAGAGTGTAAAAATTAGCTAGAATAAAAGGTACTACAAGTAAGACATTACGAGCCATAGTACGACGATTACGATAAGTGTAAGGAACACTATTATATTAAGGTTGTGAAATAGGAAGTGAAGTAGGTAGAACACTCACAGGTAGAGAAGAAATAGTAAGACTACTAATAGGAGGATTAAATGTGTTAGTAAATAGTTTTTCCCCAAAAATTTAAACTTTTGAATAAGGAAATTTTTTTATAAACTAACAGATTGAATTCCTAATTATAGATAAGGAATTCTCTGCTTGAATTTGCTAAATGTTGTATAAGGTGCAGATAACCTTTTATGAAAAAGATATTTGTTGAATCCTCTGTTGAGGGAAAATATTCCAAATGAGTGTTTTAATGAAAATACTAAAAATTTCAATCATTTCATGAATACAAGATAAATGTGAATGTTGAAAAACCCCTTAATCTTAACAATCAGTATCATCCACATCATTGAATGTTAAAATAAGGATAAAAAAAGGAGTAATGTAGATTCCACCTCCCACAAGCTTCAAGATTTAAAAGAAATAACTCCAGAATATATAGCAAAGATAACTTAGCTTTCACATATAACAAAAATCCTCAAGAATGCAAGTTATCATAAAGAAGACAATAGCATCTACTTCAAAAAAAGCCTCAGCACATAACACTATAAAATTTTATTTAAATTCGTTGCTAATCCAGGAAACATTCCATTGAAAATTTAAAGTGCAAAAATTTAAAACAAAAGTATTTCTATCTTAGTCCACAGAGAGATGAACCCCTCTCAAATATTAGCTATTACATATTTATATGGTTGAAGGCTGGATAAATATCAAAAATTACCTTGCTAGGAGTAAATTGTATTTTTAGTTAGCACAACTATGTTAATTGAAATGCATAAAGTAAATAAAGAGAAGAAAATAGGATGCAACTATCCAATGACCATGCACAATGTCAAGAAGAACTATCTATGCCAGCTGCAATTCTTGCAGCCTTCCATGTTTCATAAGTTATGGTGAATGTAGAGATAAATGACTAATGAGATAAACCAATGTAGGCAATCCTTTGCTTCCAAACATCATTTTCTCTCTTTAACTTGGTCACTTTCTCCTCATGCATTTCAAAATGCTTCTAATTTATTATTAGCATTTCCTCAGTATGAGAAACATTTGAAAAGTCTTGCCTGGAAGACATCTTTTTATCATGGATTTCTTGAAACTTCTTTTCCACTTCATTTATTAGTTCTTCCACTTGGGCAACAGGGTCATTCTCTTTACCAAAGAAATGTTTGTTGAACCACTTTAGATCTCCCTAGATTATTTCATGCACAAGCTTCAGATTATCCAAAATTTCCTTGATCTTAGTTACCCCTTGAACCAGTGCTTCATTTCACCATTCAATACAATCCTTAATGACCTACAAAATCTTATCATACAAACTAGCTATAGGGCATTCTGCTTGAAATCTTTGCAAACCAATTCCTTGAATTTCCTCCATTTGGAGCACTACTTTCAGCCAATTTTTCCTCTCTTTCTCATAGCCTTCATTGTTTGACTCCACTTTTTTGATGATTGTAGTGGTTTCTTTTGAAGCTTTGTCCAAAAGGTTTATCTGTTTCATGGTTTCACTCAAGACATACTGCAACCATTCTTTGGATGTCCTTGCAACATCTTTACACTTCTGCAAATTATCAAGGAATTATTGATTACCCAAAGAGGTTACATCTAGAATCACAAACATTTCATTGAGGGGTTTAGGTTATGGGTGTAGGATAGTGTTGATATACTGTGACATGCTCCTCATTGCTTCTTTCATATATTGTTTATCCTAAGCATCTTTCCAAACCTAGTCTATGATCTTTTTATTTGAAGCTTCAAAGATCTTCATATCTACTACATGGCTCCCCTTTCCAAGGTCAATTCTGGACACTTGATAATCTTGTGGAGTGATATTCTCATGTAGACTATCTTTAGGTGGCTTGGCAATCTCAGCTGACCAGTGACCTGAACTCTTATCAAACCTAATTTTGGATTCAGTCTTGGCCTTTTTAGCTTTATGAGATTTCCTCAAACATCTGGTAACCAAATCATCAATAGGCATAGATAGGGGCACCATACTTCTTTTCTTCTCAATAGAAGTTTCTATCCATTTAGGTGTGATAGGGTCTTTTCTAGTCATGGGAGAGACATTTGACAAAACTCGATTTAGTATCAATGCTCTTAGGAAACTTTCTTACATCTAATATACTATCTACCATTTGAAAGTTAGGGAATTGCTCAGAATTTGACTTTGTGTCTGTGGGATCCAGATCAACAGTCACTCTATCTCTTTCTTAGCTTGTTGTTTCTTTCCTAGCACTTGAGCAAGTTACCCTCTTAACCTTTAGTACTTCTTTAGGAACTTGGAGTTGAAGTGGCTGAGGAGTTACTTTAGCTTCAACTTTGGGTGAAACTACAATAGGATCATCAATATTGGAGTTAGTAATGACCATGGACTTTGGGTGTGTCTTCTTACATTTGGCTCTTGAATATTTCTCTGGGACCCTAAGGGAAACTGATTTAGTGATCTTTGATTTCAGCCAATTCTCAGTTCTCCTTAAAACTTCTGAGGTATGAGAAAACAAATCATCTTCTTCCCTTCTAGACCAATCAATTTTAAGGATTGGTATGCATTCAATTTGATCAACATAAAAGGGATCAATCACTTCTTCTTTTTCATCTTCTTCTATCCCATTAGTGTTAAGGTTTACTTTCAACATATCAATTTGATTTATTTTTAACCTTGATGAAAAACTTTTTCTAACCTCAAATTCATCAGAATAGTTAGACTAGTAATCTTCTAGATGCAAAACATGATCCAGTGAAGCTACATGTTTGAAACTATTTCTAGCAAAACCAGTGAAATTAAAATCTTCTCTTGGAGAATAGGGTTTAAAACAAAGTTGAGACAGTCTTTCTTGCTAATACTAATTTCTTGAGGTTCAAGAATCTATAATGACCAATTGCTATTGGAAATATGAAAGAAGATGTCTTCTTGGTATTTTCAAGAGATTGAATCATAGAAACAAATTGTCTACATATCTCAGATAAAACAATGTTATCTAAACAATAGCGCAAGACACCAAAAACGACCCCAATTTTGAGATACGTGAATTTGGGAAACTAAGTATAAAAAAAACCATAATTTTTTATGGCTTGCATTGATTCCTCAGACAACCTATTATTTTTGTGCCGTTGAAGTTCAAACACCAATCTTCCAATAAACACGTCATTTACCCTCTTGAACTCTTTACAAGACTCACTTGCCTAGAGATCTTTGTAGTACTAATAGATGGTCATTTCTTCACTCCAGGGAAAGTGAGGAAGACCTTCCCACTCTTTAGATGCTACTAAAATGTAAACCAAGAAAGATGATAGAAAGAATGAGCTGAAATTGTTCACATCTGTCAAACCCTTATGTAAATTCTTCATAGTCAAATCAGCCCAATTGATGAACTTTTCACCCTTGACAATCTTCTGGATAATGAAATACATCTAGCTCTCCCAGTGAAAGGCATGGTCATTACCCTTTACTCTATTTAAAATTAATACAATGTCGGCAATTTCTCTAATGAAATATTTAATCGTCAAGGGTTCAGGCAATCTAGAACCTCCTTTGGATGGTCTAAAGAGAAAGGTTCAAGTCATGATAGAATCATAGTCCTTCTTTTTATCATCATATAGATATTCTGATTTGTCAAACATCTAGGGTTCATAGGGTTCTTTGTCTAAGATTCTTAAAGTTGAACTGATACTAACCCTATTTATCCTGGCTGATACTTCTCCAAAAAATTTCTTGATGCACCTTGTATTAGGGTCATAACGATTGCACATTCAAACACTAGCTCTAGACACCTTATGGTTGATGGGAAGGTGGCAATGTCTAGAAACCCAGTACTGGCTAGTCTTTGATAAATGGGTCCAGATTGAACATTTCTCGTCTACTCAAATATATCGGCTAGGTTTTTGTTCACTAGAAAAGTATCACTAAGTCAAATAGAGAACTTAGCAAGCATGGCTTTTCAAATTTAGTCATCTTAGGGTGGAACGGAGTCATGAATTGGTTTAAAAAGAAAAGGATTTAAAGAGATAAACTTAAAAACTTTTAAACCAAAGAAAGGCACAATAAAAATGACAGAGGGAGATAGTATAATGCACTTACAATTCTCAATAGAGCTTAATCCTCCAACTCTTTTTCTTACCAGTTGACATTGAGAGCTTGAAATGAAAATGGACAATTTACTAGCCAGGAAAGGAGTTTTAACAAATGATTTTAGGAAATCTCAAAAAAGATGAGTGACAAAAGCAATTTTAGCAAGCATGTTGGTTATACCTAACATGACTTGCAAGGCTATTTTCAGTTAACACCCATCAAATCCACATCTAGACCAAATTCTCATGATATTAGAAAATCTTGATTTCACCTTTTCCCATAAAAACAATTGTACTTTAGTACGATTTTACTTAGCTATCATACTTATTGCCCTTCATGATTTTAGAATTTCTATTGGGTGGGACCCATATTATGCCTTAGGAATGATATCATCATTTATATTACATCACCTGCAAGAAGACAAGATAATGTTAGAAAACTCAATGTCAAGGTTGAAGTTGAAGTTACTTTGAATAAACTCTAACTTCAACTTTGACTTCAAAAAGTTGGACTTGAGTAAACAGATGAAAGATTTGTCATGTGAAGGGGAACGGGTGGACCCAAACTTGAAGTTGAAGTATATAAAATGTTTTAGGTTAACTTCAAGATTTGAAAAAGGACTTCTAGCCAACAACATTACATATTGCGCAAAAAGTGGGATAACAATTGGCTTCGACTGGGGAATGAGACTAAAAAGGATCATAAATGAACCTAAGATCTCTAGCTCCATAGACTAACTTGAACAGACCTAAACTAAGGAAAGAAAAATAGGAAAGACACAACAACACAACCAAAAAAAAAACAAAGTAGGGGAAAATCGGTCATTTACAATGAAGGTGGAAAGCATGATTAAAAGTTATAAATCTTGAGATCCTGTCTATTATAAGATAGGGGAAAATCATCACCATTAAGATATTTTAGTTTGAATGCATTGGAACCCAACTCTTCTGATATGATAAATGGTCCTTTCCACAAACTTTCAAATTTGGTGTGCACTCATTTAGGCTCTCTCCTCTTATCCCATAGTAGCACTTGATCTCCTTTCATGAATTTTTGAGGTCTTTTTTGGTGATCAAAAATCTTCTTCACCCTTGCCTGATGATATGTGATATTATCTACCAATTCCCTCCTTTCTTTTTCAATCTTCTCAAGGTACAATATTTGTTTCTCAATGGAACTAGAAAATATTTCGTCTTCAATTACTTTTTGTAGGTTTAAAGTAGCTAGCTCCAGAGGTAGTGACAACTATGCTTCAACCCTATAAACCAACTCACAAGGTGTTATACCAATAGCTCTCTTGGGGGAAGTTCTATCTATCCAAAGTGCTTCATACAACTAAATTTATGCTAGTCTTTCCCTTTTTCATCTACCAATTTCTTCATGATATTAATTAGGTTCTTGTTTGTTGACTCTGCCTACCCATTACCTTGAGGGAAGTAATCAAAGGCATGTGATAAATGGACACCATGATCATAGTAGAATAATTGAATTTCTTAAGATGAGAAATTATGTGCATTATGAGTTACCATCTTGTTTGGTACCCTAAATCAAGTTAGAATATTTTCTATCAAGAACTTACATACTACCTCTGATGTTGTGGCCTTCACAGGGATCACTTTGACCCATTTGGTGAAGTAATTAGTGGCAATGAGAATGTGAGTGTGACTAGCATTGGAGTTTGGGTTGATAGGGCCTATAAAGTCCAGTCCCCACTATTGAAAAGGTTCTTCTATAGCCATTGGTTTCAAAGGAAGAGTAGCTAGATGTGGTTTACGTGTAAATAATTTACAATTTAAACAATTACTCACCCATTTATAACCAGATTTAAACATACTTGGCCAGTAATAGCCACTTCTTAGGATTTTAAAGGTAGTCACCATGGATGAAAAATGTGGCCTGTAGGCTTCATTATGAAAGGTTTTGCAATGGTTTTGAGTAGCTTCTCTTGTTGATCAGTATTGACACATCTTAGGAACATACCATGTAGGCCTCTTTTGTATAAGATATCATCAATTATCATGAATTTTTCTACTCTGAACTAAAGATTTCTCTGATCCTTTCCCTTTAAATGTTCTAGACATTCTCCATATATCAGAAAGTATGTTATGTTTGAAAACTATTCATCTTTCAGACCAACCAACAAGCAATTAGGATGTCTGCTCTTCCTTATTTTTTGACATAAGTTTGTAAAGGCCTTGACCATGAACTAGCTTAGATAGCTTGATAGCTAGGTCAAACTCCTAGACCTTTGACACCTAGGTAGCTTGATTGTTTACTACTACATCTTGTTATGTAAGGATGCTTTTGACTATTGTTGATGGTACGTGGACTATGGAATGTAAATGAAGAATGTAGTATCGAAATTACTTCACAACTTTGACAACAGTAAAAGCTTGCTTCTTAGCCCCAGAATAATGCAACTCATGTTTGTTTAGAGGAATACTAATAAAAGAAATTGGTACTTCCTCTTCTTTTTCATTCTTTTGAAGTAGGATACGAGACATAGTATGCTTTGATGCATAGCAATACATTATAAAATCTTTCTTAAAATTAGGATGGAAAAGGTTAGGTGCCTTTGTAATAGTTATTTTTACCTCTTCAAATGCTCTGACTATCAAGTCATCACATTTAAAATTATGCTTCTCACTTAGAAGTTTTTCCATAGGTTTTATGCTTTTAGCAAAGTCAGGAACAAACTTTCTAAGAAAGTTGATCTATCCAAAGAAAGATCTGACACCATTACAATTAACAATGAGACATAAATACTAAATTGCTTTCACTCTTTTAGGGTCAATCTTGATCCCTTCCTTGGAAACTATATGCCCTAGTAGCTTTTTGAGTACTTTCCTTAAATCTTTCAGATGCTTTTCGATCTCATGGAGAATATAGTCATATCATCAAGATAAACCATGATGCTTTTATCTAGAAGATGCTATAAAGTTGAAGCCATGGCACATTGAAAAGTGATGCCTAGATTTATCAAGCCAAATGACATTCTCTTATAAGCAAAGGTACCCCATGGAGTTGTAAATTTCATTTTATGTTGATTTTCTTCTACCACCCCTATTTAATTATAACTAGATAACCCATCAAGGAATGACATCATCTTTGAGCCAGCTACTATTTGGAGAATTTGGTCCATTATGGGCAAAGCAACATTATCTTTTAGGCTTTCCTAATTTAGGTTCTGAAAGTCTACACTGATTCTTATCTCTCCACTCTTTTTCCTTACAGGCACTATGTTTGCCACCCATGTGGAGTGATGTATTGGAAATATTATACAAGCTTTGAGCATCTTATCAATTTCTTTGAATATTGCATCTGAAACTTTTGGGTTATAGGTTCTCAAATTTTGTCTAAAAGGAGAAGTACCTTGCTTTAGGGTAATATGATGTTTAAACTACCCTCCTCTAAATTCCTTTAAATCTTTGTATGACCAAGTGAATACATCAATGAATTCTTTCAGAAGTTTGATGAATCTTTCCTTCTCATCTATCTCACAATAGGTCCCTAGATTCACCATCTTAGGATCATGCTTATCAAATAAGTTGATTTTCTCATACTCACCACTTTCAACCTCTTTAGGAAATGAACTTTAAGCTAGAAAATCATCTCACCTATCAAAGAGCATCTCAAGGTCAATCAAGCCTTTACGTATCACATTGCCTTTTAGTTGCATTACACCTTCTATCTCTTCACCTACTCAGTCAAGACAAAATACATTCTAACTCAGAGCCTTCAAAATAATTAGTGGCAAATTTTTCCATACTTTGTAAGAAAGAATTAATACATGCATCATCTTTGGATACCTACCATGAGTTATTTTTATCTGGGACACTTGGTCTATGAATGATCTCCACAAAATACTTATTAGTCACAAAATCAGGGTGAGGTATTAGCAAAGAGGTTGATACCGCCAAGGAATCTAGCCTAGCATTTAGCTCTCTAGGAATTGATTCTATTGAAAAAGCTTCAAAACCTTCAATTTCATCCCACACATAGTTTCTATAGTGCTTTAACCTTTCATTTTTTACCAAAAACAAATTCCTGACCTATTTTACTATCAATTCCACTTCTCCTTTTGCTTTCAGCAACTTGATATTTTTCATTTTCACCTCTCCTAGCCCCAAAAGCAAAGCTTCATATTCAGCTATATTATTTGTATTTTCAAAGGCCAGCTTGAATGAAGAGGGAAAATTTTGGTCTATAGGGGATATCAGTACCACGCCAGCTCCAGACCCACTTGAGTAGAAGCTTCCATCAAACTCTATCATATAGGGAGAATCCACATCTTCTAACTACATTCCTGCTTCTTCAATTTCAAAAAAAATCAAGTAATTAGCAAAACTAGTTTCTTGATAGATAATTTGAGATTTTATGTCATCACATGGGAAGACTGTATATTTAGACTTGGCTTCAAGTAGCAAGGTTACTTTCTCTTTTCCTATGGGTATAACAACTTGGGACCAATCCAATTTGACTTCTCCACCTAAATCCTGATAGAAGGTTCAGCTAAAGAACATGCCATAGTTGGTAGGAATATCTGCTACTAAAGCAGTAAGCTCTATTCTCTTGTCTAGGAAGGCTACTAGAGAAACTTGAGCATCCTTGATTTGACCTATTAAAGGTACTTGCTTGGAGTCCATTGAAGAACACTTGCCAAAGGTCTTAGTTAAAGGAAGATTAAGGGCTTTTTCTACTACGACTGACATTGTATTATCAGATGCACTACAATCTATAATATAATTACTTAACTTAAATCCATGAAGATAAAGGGATATATAAAAGGGGTCTGGTTTCTCATAGTAAGATAACTTAGGGCTAACTTTGACAAGCTGAGCCAAGTCTTTACCATGATCAAGCTTTTGAGATTTGGTTTCTTCCTTAGAAGAAATTTAATTTGTTTTTTTATTAGATACATTACGTGAGGGTTGATAAACATACTCAATTAGCTTGTTGAGCTGACCAAGATTCATTCTCAAATATTCAGCAGGAGATATTTGAATTCTAGATGTTTTACAAAATTTAATTATATCAAATATAGAGTAAGGATCAGACCTCTTAAAAATTTGAGGAACATGATACTGTGTCTGAGATGACTTATTCTCACCTTCTCCTCTGGTCTTGGGATCTTTTGCTTGAGCAGGACTTGCAGTACTTCTGAATTGAGAATTAGCTTTTTCTGCCTACTGCCATCTAGTCAATACTGAACATAAAGCTTCTTCCAAAGTTAAAAGAATTTCACCACCTCTTTCAAAGTTAGATTCATATTCAAGGTAGTAATTTATGGAGTTTCTAGGTCCTTCGAAAGGTTCTTCTTCAATTGTTATGTTTGCTGCTACTGCTTTCTCATCTTCAAGCTACTCATGCCTCACATTTTCTAGACATGTGGCCCCTTTGTGATCATTAGTGAGATGAAAAACACACATGTTGGATTTGTTGGAAGGAGGCTCGATTTGTAATCTTTGCTAAATAGGAGGTAGGTTAAATTTTCTCCCTTGTGAAGGGGCATTTTGGTTAGGATATTTCCTGGGAATGTCTTGATAGGAAAATGAAGCTTTAGGGAGTTGTTTCTTTATTGCTAAAACATCATTAGGCAGCTTTTGAATAAGTGCATCATTAGAGGAAGATGATGTTGAAGCTTGAGAATTTGGTATTTGTACATCTTTCTTCCATTTTTTAGATATAATAAGAGTGTCTTCTAGTTCTATGGCAAGATTTTGAGATGCTGCAAGTGTTGGAGGATTATCTCTTTTAATTGGGAAAGCAATGTTTGAGGCCATTGCATTTTAAAAGAAACCTTATTTATTCTCATCATTAGGTGTGCTAGCTATAGGTATTTGATGCAAAGCTTTATTGAACTTGGCTACAAATTTATGCATAGGAATATGTATTTTCTTTTTCATCTGGCTTAATTCTATGAGCAAAGAATTTGCATCTTCAGCTACCTTAAATCTAGCTTCAAAGGCATTCTTCATAGTAACCCAAGAAGTGATAGACCCATGTGGTAGATTATGAAATCAATTAGCTATTTAATCTATTAAAGTTTGAAAGAACAACATTACAACAACATCTTCTGTTGCTACAGTCAACACTCCACATGTTTTCTTAAAGGCATTCAAATGTTCTTGAGGAGACTTTTTCCCATTTCCACTAAATTTAGGGAGGATCTCTTGTACCCCTTTAGACAATCTTCCTAGATTTCCTACAACTTGTAGAGGTCCTATGGCAGCCCCCAAGGTTTTATTTTGGGTCATTCCTAGTAATTCAAAGCTAATAGGGATGATAGTAACAAAAAATGGAATTAAAGTTCCAAGGAGGATTAGGGATTGCAAGAAAAGAAGAGGACTACCATTTTTAGTGGGAGATGATGGTCTGCTAATAGTTTTAGCTTTTTTTCTTTTCAAAGGAAGGTCTGGTTTTAAATCAATTCTAACTAAATCTTCAAAATCTCCATCCACTAATCCTGAAAACCTATCAGTTCATGTATATCTTTTGACAACTAGGGTGAAAATTTACTATGATCAAATTAATTGTTTGCATGGGCAACTCTCTCTACCATGACTTCTTCTTGCACTACTGGAATCCCTCTGATCCTCTCTGCTATTTCTTCTTCTCTTTCTAGCACCAATTGCACTTGGAGGTACTATTGATTATTAACTCAATTAATCCAAGTACAAGCATTAAGACCATAAAAAATATCTTCTTGTGTATCTTGAAACCCAAGGTCTAGTTGTAGAACAAGAAACTGATTGTGATTAGGAAGTACCATTTCCTAACACCATGTAATTTATTAGGAACTTCAAAGAAAAGAAAATCTATCTCTTAGCTCCCCATTAGAGTTGCCAAAAATTGTTAGTAAACAAGTTTTCCCCAAATATTTAAACTTTTGAATAAGGAAAATTTGTTGTAAACTAACAAATTGAATTCCTAATTATAGATAAGGAATTCTCTACTTGAATTTGCTAAATGTTGTATAAGGTGTAGCTAGCCTTTTATGAAAAGATATTTGTTGAATCTTCTATTGAGGGAAAATCTTCCTAATGAGTATTTAACTAAAAATACTGAAAAGCTCAAATTATTTCATGAATACAAGATCAATGTGAATGCTGAAAAATGACTTAATCTTAACAATCAGTATCATCCACATGATCAAATGTTCAAATAAGGATAATAAAAGGACTAATGTAGATTCCACCTCCCACAACCTTCAAGATTTAAAAGAAATAACTACAGAATACACAACAAAGATAACTTAGCTTTTACATATAACAAACATCCTAAAGAATGCAAGTTATCATAAAGCAGACAATAGTATCTACTTTAGAAAAAACCTCAGCACATAAAACTATAGAATTTTATTTAAATTTGCTTCTAATCTAGGAAACATTCTATTCAAAATTTGAACTGCAGAACTTTAAAAAAGAAGTATATCTATCTGAGTCTATGGAGAGATGAACCCCTCTTAGATATTAACTATTAGATATTTATATGGTTCGAGGCTAGATAACTATCCAAAATTACCTAGGTAGGAGTAAATTGTCTTTTTAGTTAACACAACTATGTTAACTAAAATGCATAAAGTAAATAAAGAGAAGAAAATAGGATGCAATTTTCCAATGACTATGCACCATGTCAAGAAGAACTGTCTATGCTAGTTGTGGTTCTTGCAGCCTTCCATGTTTCATAAGTCATGGTGAATGCTAAGATAACTGACTGATGAGGTAAACCAATGTAGGAAATCCTCTTCTTCCAAACCTCCTTTTCTCTCTTTAACTCTATCACTTTCTCCTCATGCATTTCCAAATGTTTTGATTTATCATTAGCGTTGCCTCAGTATGAGAAGCATTTGAAAATTCTTGCCTAGAAGGTGTCTTCTCATGGATTTCCTGAAACTTCTTTTGCACTTTATTTATCAGTTCCTCCACTTGGGCAATAGAGTCATTCTCTTTACTTGAGTAATGCTTGTTGAACCACTTTAGATCTCCCTATATTATTTCATGCACAAGCTTGAGATTATCCAGAATTTCTTTTATCTTAGTTACCCATTGAACTAGTGCTTCATTCTGCCATTCGTTACAATCTTTAATGACATACAGAATCTTAGCATCCAAACTAGCTATAGGGCATTCCACTTGAAATCTTTGCAAACCAAATCCTTGAATTTCCTCCATTTGGAGCACTACTTTCAGCCCATTATTCCTTTCTTACTCATAGCATTCATTGTTTGACTCCACTTTTTTGATGATTGCAGTGGTTTCTTTTTAAGCTTTGTCCAAAAGGTTTGTCTATTTCATGATTTTACTCAAGACATACTGCAACCATTCTTCGAATGTCTTCGCAACAACTTTACACTTCTTGAAATTATCAAGGAATTGTTGATTACCTAAAGAGGTTACATCTACAATCACAAACATTTCATTTAGGGGTTTAGGTTATGGGTGTAGGATAGTGTTGATATATTGTGCCATGCTCCTTATTGCTTCTTTTATATCATGTTTATCTTGAGCATCTTTCTAGACCCGATCTACGATCTTTTTATTTGAAGCTTTAAAGATCTTCATATCTACTACATAGCTTCCCTTTCCAAGGTCAATTCTGGATATTTGATAATCTGTGGAGTGATATTCTCATGCAGACTATCTTCAGATGTCTTGGCAATCTCAGTTGACTAGTGACCTAAACTCTTATCAAACCTAATTTGGTATTCAGTCTTGGCCTTTTTAGCTTTCAGATATTTCTACAAACATCTACTAACCAAATCATCGATAGGCATAAACAAGGGCACCATATTTATTTTCTTCTCAATGGAAGTTTCCAGTCATTTAGGTGTGATCGGGTCTTTGCCAGTCATGGGAGAGATGTTCGACAAAGCCAAGGTACCTGGTTGAGTATCAATGCTTTGAGGAAACTTTTAATGATCTCATACACTGTCTACCATTTGAAAGCTGGGGAATTGATTAGAATTTGACTTTGATTCCATGGGATCTAGATCAATAGTCACTCTATCTCTTTCTTTTCTTAGCATTTCTTTCTTAGAACTTGAGCAAGTTACCCTCTTGACCTTTAGTACTTCTTTACGAATTTGAAGTTGAAGTTGCTAAGGAGTTACTTTAGCTTCAACTTTGGGTGAACCTACAATATGATCATCAATATTGGGGTTAGTAGTGACCTTTGACTTTGGGTGTTCCTTCTTACATTTGGATCTTGAATATTTCTCTATGACCCTAAGGGCAACTAATATAGTGGTCGTTGATTTTAGCTAGGTCTTAGTTCTCCTTAAAACTTCTAAGGTACAAGAAAACAAATCATCTTCGTCCCTCCTAGACCAATCAATTTCATGGATTGGTATGCATTCAATTTTATCAACATAAAAGGGATCAATCACTTCTTTGTTTTCATCTTCTTCTATCCCATTACTATTAAGGTTTAATTTGAACATATCAATTTGATTTATTGTTAACCTTGACCATAACCTTTTTCTAACCTCAAATTCATCAAAATAGTTAGACTAGTAATCTTCTAGATGTGGAACATGATCCAGTGAAGTTGAATGCTTGAAATTATTTCTAGCAAAACCTGTGAAATCAAAATCTTCTCTTGGAGAATAGGGTTTAAAACAAAGTTGAGACAATGTCTTTTTGGCTAATACTACTTGCTTGAGGTTCGAGCATCTATAATGATCAATTTCTATGGGAAATATGAAAGAAGATGACTTCTTGGTATTTTTAGGAGATTGTACCACAAAAAAAAACTATTTGCATATCACAGATAAAATAATGCTATATAAACAATAGTGCGAGAGCTTGAGAGGTTCACTAGAAAAACTCTCAATTCTTAGATACGTGAATTTGGGAAACTAAATATAAAAAAAACCATAAATTTTTATGGCTTGAATTGATTCCTTAGAAAACCTATGATTTTTTGTTCCCTTGAAGTTCAAACACCAAAATTCCAAGAAACACATCATTTACCCTCCTAAACTCTTTACAAGACACACTTTCCTGGAGATCTTTGTAGTACTAATAGATGGTCATTTCATTAGTCTAGGGCAAGTAAGAAAGACCTTCCCACTCTTTAAACACTACTAAAATGTAAATCTAGAAAGAGGACAAAAAGAATGAGTTGAAATTGTTCACATCTATCAGACCCTTATGTAAATTCTTCGCAATCAAGTCTGCCCAATCGATGAACTTTTCACCCTCAAAAATATTTTGGATAAAGAAATACATCCATCTCTACTAGTGAAAGGCATGGTCATTACGTTTAACTCTATTTAAAATCAGTACAATGTCAGCAATTTCTTTGATGAAATGTTCAATCATCAAGGGTTTAGGAAATCTAGAACTTCCTTTGGATGGTCTGAAGAGCCAGGTTTGAGCTAAGATAGAATTGTAGTCCTTCTTTTTCTCATCATTTAGATGTTCTAATTCCTCAAACATCTAGATCTCATAGGGTTCCTCGTGTGGGATTCTTAAAGTTGAACTTTAATACTTCTCCAAAAAATTTCTTAATGCACCTGGTATTAGGATCATAATGATTTGTACATTCAATCACTAGCTCTGGACACCCTATGGTTGATGAGAAGGTGGCAACTTCTAGAAACCCACTACTGACCAATTTTTGATAAATGGGTCTAGACTAAACATTTCTTTCCCACTCAAGTATATTGGCTAGGTTTTTATTCACTAGAAAAGTATCCCTAATTTATGCAAGAGAGCGTAGAAAGCATGGATTTTCTAATTTAGGCATCTTAGGGCAGAATAGAGTCATGATTTGGTTTAAAAAGAAATAGATTTATAGAGATAAACTAAAAATACTTTGAAACCAAAGAAAGGAACAATAAAAGTGACAGAGGGAGACAGTATAACGGACTTATAGTTCTCAATAGAGCTGAACCCTCCACCTCTTTTGCTTACTATTTGATGTCAAGAGCTTGAAATGAAAATGGACAATTATACTATCTAAGAAAGGAGTTTTAACAAATGATTTTAGGAAATCTCAAAAAAGATATGAGTGGGAAAAAGCATTTATAGCAAGCATGCTGGTTGTACTTGACAGCTCTTGCAAGGTTGTTTTTAGTTAATACCATCAAATCTGCATGTAGACCAACTTCTCATGATATCAAGAAATCTTGATTTCACCTTTTCCCATAAAAACAACTATACTTTAGCACGAGTTTTCTTAGCTATCACACTTATTGCCTTTCATGATTTCAAAATTTCTATCAAGTGGGACCCATATTATGCCTCAGGACTGATCCCATCATTTATATTACATCACCTGTGAGAAGACAAGAGAATGTTAGAAAACATGAAGTTGAGGTTGAAGTTGAAGTTACTTTGAGTGACTTTGACTTTAACTTCAACTTCAAAAAGCTAGACTCGAGTCAACAGATGAAAGATTTGTCATGTGAAGGGGAACGGGTGTGTTGGAAATATTCAAGACTAGTTAGGTTATTGAGATGGGAGGGGTGAATCAGTAACCTCAAAACTTTTGACAAATTTAACACTTAATAACATAATCCAACTATCATCAATAGATCTAATCTACTATATGCATGAAAAGCTAAAAGCATATAACACTTTGAACACAATATTTGGTGATCTAGAAACCTTCCAAATAGAAAGTAAAACTAGGGTGGGGATGATACCCACAAAACTTCAATACTGCAATATACAGTTGGCCTATTAAGGCTTACAATGATCTGCCCTATTAGGAGCAATTAGGACTCCTAGGTCCACCTTGCTAGAGGTTTTACAAACATACAATTAAGTATCCACTCCATAAAGAGATTTAAAGAAAAGATTATTAAGTCTACCATGTTAAAGGATTTGAAGTTGATTCACCTGTTAGGATGAAATAGTAGATCTAACTTACAACTAAATTGCTAATTAAGATCCTTGAACTACTAATCACCTCTATGTGATAAATGTAACTTGACTACTCTTGATATGACCTTGCAATGCACCTTTCCGCTGTTGATTTAGCTTTGCATGGTTTCCATTATATTCACATTCTCTTACATAAAAAATATTACACTTGGGTATGATACAATACATTACATATATGCCAACCCAATTCTCATAATCATAAGGTCGACCAATACACAAGTTAATAGTAATATTGCTGAGTCTACCCAAATGTAGAAACTTGGGTTATGAAAGTGAACTTGGTAAATTTCTGATACAAGACATCCACTATCATTACTCGGCATCATCATGCACTCAATAGAAGTAGAGGCTCAGTCCATACTAATCACTTCAACATAGTTTTGAACTCGGTATACATTGGAGACTCAGTAGATGGGTAAGTGCACAAAGTTGTGGTGCCAAAAGGGGGGTATAAGTGGACACCTTTTTCCTGAAATCTACAAATTTTGAATTTCAACAAGAATTTGAAGATAGTTATGCTCAAAATTTTAAGATATGAAAAAAACAAAAGTTGTAGTCCATTGAATCAAGTTTCTAAACTACTAAATTTTTTTCAAAATGGTTTAGTTTTAGGTCCTCAAAAAAGGGGGCCACAAAAAGTGGTACTGTTTATTCCAAAAAACATAACACAGTACAAAGTGTGGCCCCCCTAAAATTTTAACTTTTTTTTTGAAATTCTTTAATTGCTCTAGTCAAAAGTTACTTAGCACTATGTAGTTTATCCTAGATTTTTTAGGTAATTTTATAATGTGTATTTTTTTTTAATGAATTTTTTAACTAGACACATCCCAAAAACATGAAATATCTATGTGCTCCCCCTAGAAATAATTGAAAACTAAACTAAAATAAAAACTTTTTTTTTCAAAGTGTGTAGAATGGAGTCTAGTTTCTAAAGAACTAAGTTGTTGCAAAATTCAATGAATGAGCTAAAATCTATAGCCTAATTAGTACATGGTGGTTTTTGACAAAAAAATGAACATACATTCAAAAGAAATTATAGATGAAAGGTTTGAAATAGTTCAAATTAAAAATAAATTATATGGTTAGATAGCTAACACAGAGACCTATAATGCTATGTAACTTGATCTTATCGATACCCAACCACGAGGAATCTTGAAGGGGAGCACACAAGAAAAAACAATCATTTTTGGTATGTTTTCTGGAAAACATGTCTCAGACTTGTTCATAAACACCAAACCTTTGGGTTGGATCTCCAAGGAAAAACCAAGCCTTAGGCTTGGGTTTAAATAAGCTTTCAATAGCGCACGCGCTATCTAAAACATGATTTCTCAATAGCACGTGTGTGCTATAGTGTGCACGCACTATTAAAACCTAAATTTCATAAGAGAACTAGGTGGGGGGGGATAAGGGAATGGCCATGTGTGTGTGAGAGAGATATAGAGAGAAAGTAGGGGATGGGAGAGGGGAGAGAGAAAGTGAGAAAGAGTAGGGGTGGCAAAGATAGTATAGGATGGGAGATAGAGTAGGGGTGGCAGAGAGAGTACAAGATGTGAGAGAGAGGAAGTGAGAGAGAGAGTAGGGGTGGAAAAGAGAGAGTGTGGGATGGGGGAAAGAGATTGAAAGTAGGAGATGGGAGAGAGAGGAAGTGTGTGAGAGAGTACAGGTTGGAAGAGAGAGATTAAGAGTAGGGGATGAGGGAGAGAGAGAGTAGGTGATGGGAGATAGAGTGGGAGAGGAAGAGTGAGAGAGAGGAGGATGGGAGTCCATGTGTGTGAAAGAGAGAGAGTATGGAATGGGAGGGGGAAGAAGAAGTAGCTCGAGAGAGAGTAGGGGATGGAAGAGAGAGTAGGCGATGGGAGAGGGAGTGGGAGAGGGAGAGAAAGGGGGGATAGAAATGTGTGTAAGAGAGAAAGAGAGAGAGAGAGAGTAGGGGATAGGAGAGAGTGTGAAAATGTAAGAGAGAGTAGAGAGGGGGGGAGAGAGAGAGAGAGAGAGAGAGAGAGAGAGTAGGGAGTGGGAGAGGGAGAGCGAGTGAGAGAAAAAGTAGGGGATGAAAGAGGAGAGAGGGGGGATGGGTGTGTGTGTGTGTGTGAAAGAGAGAGAGAGAGTAGAGAATGAGAGAAGGGAGAGAGAGTTATAGAGAGTAGGCAATGGCAAAGGGATGGGAGAGAGAGGGAGAGAGTGAGAGAGAGAGAGAGAGAGAGAGAGAGAGAGAGAGAGAGAGAGAGAGAGAGAGAGAGAGAGAGAGAGAGAGAGAGAGAGAGAGAGATAGTAGGCGGTGGGAGAGGGAGTGGGAGGGAGAGAGAGGTGGAATGGAAGCATGCAAGAGAGATATAGTAGGGGATGGGAGAGAGTAGGTAGTGGGACAGGGATTGCGAGAGAGAGAGAGGGGGAATGGGAGTGTGTGTGACAAATGTAAAGAGTAGGGTATGGGAGAGAAGAAGAGTGGCAGGATGAGAGTGTGTGTATTTGTGAAAGAGAGAGAGTAGGGGATGGAAGAGAGTGTGAGAGTGTGACAATAGGGGGTGGCAGAGAGAGTACGACAATGGGGGAGAGAAAGTAGGCGGTGGGAGAGGGAAAGAGAGAGGGGGGATGGGAGTGTGTGTGTAAGAGAGACATAATAGGGGATGAGAGAGAGTGAGAGTAAGGGATGGGAGAGAGAGAGAGTAGAGAGGAAGAAAGAGGACTTGAGAGAGAGAGAGATAATAGGCGGTAGGAGAGGGAGTGAGAGAGGGAGAGGGAGAGAGTGGGAGGATAAGAGTGTGTGTATCTATGAAAGAGAGAGAGTAGGGGATGGGAGAGAGTGTGAGAGTGTGAGAGAGAGAGACAGAGTAGGGGATGGGAGAGACTATGAGTGTGAGAGAGTAGGGGATGGGAGAGGAGAGAGAGAGAGAGAGAGAGCAGGGGATGGGGGAGAGAAAGTAGATGGTGGGAGAGGGAGAGAGGGGGGGGATGAGAGTGTGTGTGAGAGAGAGAAAGAGTAGGGGATGGAAGAGAGTGTGAGTGTGAGAGAATAGGGGATGGGAGAGGAGGGGTATGGGAGTGTGTGTGTGAGAGAGATAGAGTAGGGGATGGAAGAGAGTGTGAGTGTGAGAGAGTAGGGGATGGGAGAGGAGAGAGAGAGTAGGGGATGGGGGAGAGAAAGTAGGTGGTGGGAGAGTGAGAGAGAGAAGGAAGATGGGAGTGTGTGTGTGAGAGAGAGAGGCAAAGTAGGGGAAGGAAGAGAGTGTGAGTGTAAAAGAGTAGGGGATGGGAGAGGAGAGAGAGAGCAGGGGATCGGGGAGAGAAAGTAGGTGGTGGGAGAGGGAGTGGGAGAGGGAGAAAGAGAGGGGGAATGGGAGTGTGTGTGTAAGAGAGACAGAGTAGGGAATGGGAGAGAGTGTGAGAGTGAGTAGGTGGTGGTAGAGAGAGCTCGTACAATATGGGAGAGAGAGAGAGTGGAGAGGGAGAGAGAGAAAACTTGAGAGAGAGAGAGATAGTAGGTACTAGGAGAGGGAGAGGGAGAGGGAGAGATATAGGGGGAATGGGAATGTGTGTAAGAGAGACAAAGTAGGGGATGAGAGAGGAGAGAGAGAGTAGGAGATGGGGGAGAGAAATTAGGTGGTGGGAAAGAGAGAGGGAGAGAGATAGAAAGGATAAGAGTGTGTGTGAGAGATCTAAAGAGTCAGGGATGGGAGAGGAGAGAGGGTGAGAGAGGTAGAGAGAGTAGGTGGTGGGAGAGGGAGAGGGAGAGAGAGTAAAGGATGGGAGAGGGGAGAGAGAGTAGGAAGAGAGAGAGGGATGGGATGGGAGAGAGAGTAGGAAGGATAGACAGTAGGGAGGATGGGGAGTAGGGAGGATGGGGAGTGATGTGATTTCACATAGTGCATACGCACTATAGGGTGTATGTGCTTTATAGTGTGTACATGCTATAGTGCATACAAACTATCTCAAATCACCTAAAAATGGTAAAAAACCAACCTTGGGGCCCATTTCTTGCTTTTGGTTTGTTATGCACTCTATTATTCTGACAAAAATCATGGGTTTCAACATAGCAAAAACTATTTCAACAATTTTGGAAGTTTAGCAAACACCAAATTCAATCATTAGATAAGTGATTTGAAGACTATTTGAATATTCCTTGTATAAAAAAGGTTAGTGCAATCCATTTTAAATATTGTTTATCAATATATAGATAAATTTGATTATAATTTAACATGTTATTTAATATATAGTGAATTCATTGAAAATTGTATGTTTGAATGAAATGTTATTTCAGAATGGTTAGAAATTTGACAAGTCATTTGATATATATTGTGTATTCATTCAAATAATTATAATTTTAATATGTAATTGAATAATTTGTAATTTACACATTTTAAGTAATTCGGATATTTGAATAATTTGACATGTAGAAATCATCATCATGCCAAGGAAGAAACCAAAGATTAAAACAAATGAAGATAGGGAGAGAGATTTGGCAATTAAAAGAGATAAAATGAAATTACTACATGAACAAAGAAAATTACAAAGCAATAATGAAGAATTGACTTTCGAAGAGGATCAAGAACCACTAGTACAAAGAAACAAAGAGGAAGAATTTGAAAGACAAAGAGAACAAATGAGATTGGTACGCTCAAGAAGACAATTGAATTCTAAAGCTACACCATCCTCCAATGTTGGAGTCATATTGTCTGCTACACCATCTTCCAATGTTGGAGTACCATCTTCCAATGTTGAAGGCATATTATCCTCTCATGTACAAGAGACACTGATTTGTAGATTCGATGATATACACACTCCATCATGTCATGTTGAAAGTACAACATCAACACATCAAGTAGGTGATATTCCATCTTTTACATCTTATTTCCAAGGCACATCATCTTCGGTTCAAGGTATGCAATACACTCAACCTTATTATGATATTCAAAATGTTGAGAGAATTGAAGAGATTAGAACACTTTCTAGAATTCATTTTAGAAGACCAGAATATTTGATTAATATTGATACTAACATTTTGAATTCAATGCCTCACAAGATTAGCAAGTGTACTTGTCAAAGAAAAGTTAATAGTATGTGGAGATTATTTTTTGAAGAATTAAATATTATAGGTCAATGCCAATTATTTTTTGAAATGATGAGAAATTTAAAATTTAGGCCTATCATGAAGATTCTTGGGCTAAGAATGATGGACAATTCAAATGAAAGAAATATTGTAAAGAATCTAATGAGTGCTTATGACAAAGTGGGTTCTAAATCACGCACCAAAGATAGTAATATCACAAGACGAGTACTCATATCTACAATATTAAGTAGCCAAATGAAGAAAGCTCGACTCATGAGAAAGACAAGCAAAAAATTAAAATTTGGTAGAGGTACCCTAAGGAGAGCCATGCTAAGGCATGAGAGATTAGAAGATCTAACAAAAAATGAGTTATTGACATTTAGCGGTAGACTACCACAAAAGGATAAAGAAATTAGTGAAGCCTTGAAATCATTGATCGAAGATTTTTGGAAAAATAATACACGTGTTTCTCCTAATCAAAGAGATGTTGTAAGAAGGAGGATTGATAGCCGATATCATGAGCCACATGCGAAACATTTTATGGACTCAACTCAGACACATTTTTTTGCAAAATTTATTGGTATGTATCCTCAAATTCAAATAAGTAAAATATTTTTTGAGATGGGTAAAAATTTTTATGTGAAGATAAATCACACATGCACAACTTTTTGTTGTAGGATACATATTGAATTTTCTACCCATTTTGATGTTTTTAGGCATATATGCGTAGTTTTGCATTCTCAGTTTGTTTTGCAAGATTGTGACATAAAAGAGCCACCAAGATCTTCAAGGGAATTCATATCCAACATTTTATGTGAAATAGGGGACAGCCAACAATTTTACAAGACATCATGCTTGGATGGTACATGCTTATTTTGTGGTTCTTTTCAACTTTTATCAACTTGTCAACATATGGATAGTACGCATGCAATTGAAAATGAAATAGTAGATTACAAAAAATTCAAGACAGTGACATATGCTCTAAAAGATGGGAAACTTGGTAAAAGATGTGATCTATTCATTGAAAAGATTCTAGTGTATATGAGTTCATGAAGTTTTTTGTGAAAATAATATTTACGAGTATGCAAGGCATACCCATAGAGCTCGATGGTTGGATTTGCAATTCAAGTTGTGCAAGGATATGTTTCTGTTGGATACCATTGTTTCAGTTGTAAATTTTGTAGAGAACTACACACTACAACCACAAAATGAGGTGCAAGCAAACTATTATACATCTCAACAGGTTTCCATATTTGTTCACATAACATTCATGTATTCACCTACAAGTATAGATGATGATAGAAATATTTTGAGGGAGTACCATTTTTACATCAGCAATGATCAATCACATTCTACAGAGTTCGTACATGGTTGTTTTCAACTATTTTATAGAAATTTGGCTAACAGGGGCATATCATATCGTCAACACATTATTTGGTCAGACAATTGTGCATCTCAATTCAAGAATGCATGGATGTTCTATTGGCTGAGCAAGATGCATAGGTTGTGTAAAATTCAATATATGTGGAATTTCATAGAGGCTGGTCATGGTAAGGGAGAGCATGATGGTGCAAGCACATGCATTAAAAGAGCCTTAGCTTGTGAAGAACTAAAGTACAAAGATGGAGCAATATTTATAGATGCAAAATCCATCATCCAATGTTGTAATGCTACAATGGATCTAGGTAAGGAAGGTGCGTCTACAGTTTGTAGATTTTTTTGGTTGATAGATAATACTAATATTGCATGATATTAGGATTGTTTCTTTCTAACAGGATCTAGTGAGTTACAATCTTTTAGAAGCTCTGATGTAGGTTTATGGAGTATTCACACATGAAAAAATGGCATGCTATTGTCCATCATGTGCAGAGGAAAATTGGGATGACTGTGAGTCAACTAAATGGGTGGACAAATGGGATATACGAGTGTTGGACCCAATTAACACCTATCATCCCCCACAAGCACTAGAAATGGTAGAGATGGATTCATCTATTGACTTTGACTGATTGTCAGATCTAGTGCAACCTAGTAATATATATATATATATATATATCTTTTTAATTTCAATGTGTAACTTTATAACTTTTACCTAAGTATTTTCTAAATTGATGACTGCATTTTGTACATTTGTCACTGCAGGCCATGTTTTTGTTGTTATTACACCTGAAGACAATGAAGAAGGGACAGATTATTATTTGTGTCATTGTGTTAAAGCCAAACAAAAATTGGATCACTCGGTTATAGATGGCGAACGTTTAGAGTACCATGTCGGTGTAGTGGTTGTAACAAGCACATGGCTTAGACGATATCCTATGAAGAATCCTAACTTGTGGTTATTTGAGGATTGGAAAACGAAGAGGAAGATTCTTCATTATTCAAACCTTGTTGTCGCATCAAATGTCCACTTGATAAAATATGGTGGAAAACCACATAATAAGATTCTTTGAAAAGTTCACAAGTCAGACCATGAGGCAATACTTGAGACATTAAAATGTTGAGCCAATCCAATTGGATCATTAGATTGAATAGGGAGAGAGGGGTAGAGATAAAAAGTGATCAATTGGATCCAAATACAATGTTACAACCTCTTCCCCAAGACTATCACATGACTAAGGTGGACCATATCATTATGATGTGTAAGTGATGAGATTTAGTTTTTATTTGTTTAGAATATAGATACATTATTTGAATTTATATTAGATTCTTTAATAGGACCCATTTTTTAAATCTTATCTTAGATTTTTTACTGTGCTAATTCTTCATTTGTAGGTCACCAAAGAAGAGGCCTAATAAAGTTGATGCACAAGCTTGTTCAAGTGACATATGATGAGGTTGTTTGTACAATGTAATGATTGAGTTGAAGTGATTTATGAAGTAATGGTTTTTTGTACACTATAGTTTTTAGCATAAACTTCCTAGAATAAATTTTTTACTATGCTTTGAATGAAAAATAGAAATTTCAATCTGCATATAATATAATCCTCTAGTTTTGTTATAGCATGTGCATACATTATCCCTCGATATCAAACATGGAAGGCTATTATCTACTATATTTAGAATTGCTCTGGCAGTTCATACACATGTTAATAATAACTTATTTCCAAACCCAATTGAATTCAACCCGCAATATGGTTAAATTATGTCAATACTAAGGTTTGTAGCATTAATTGGTCACATTCCTAATATTGACACACAACTAAACTAGGACCAACTATTCCTCACAAGTTTACACCAGCAAAAATATTTTAATGGAGATGTATATTAGAAGATTCAACACAATGGTGATGCATTTGGGTCATAGCTTTCATGAAGAGTTTGACATAGTTTAAAATAGTTATAAGTACATACTTCTGGGAAGTAACATTCTAATGACTTGAAATAGATTTACAATGCTCAGAACTTTCATTTGTTTAAAGTAGAGCACAATCATATAGAACTAGATTCCAATCAATTCCTAGAGATGTCATTCAATTTAGGATAGTCACCTCATAGTCATCTATCTTTTAAGAAAATCATCACTACTTACATGTGATGCTCTATACGGCCTATTGTGTGGTGACCATTCCAAATATAATTTTTTCACCATTTCATATGAAACTAAACTATCATTGGAACCTAGATGAATTCTTGTCATTCACAACTTATCTTGACTCTTATATTGTGCTCTAAAAATTAATAACTTTGGTTTCACTTTTTTTGTTTTCCCCTTAGAAAAATCAACATTTATCCTTTAGTCTCTAAAATTAGTTAAACATAAGGATTTGAACCTCTATGTGCTCTAACCTCTTGACCCTCTTCTTAATCTTCCTTTCACCTTGATAATTTAATTGACACTTAATTGATGTGTTCCTTACCCTTCCTATAAACATCCATGTTCCTCTACCTAAACAAAATCTTCCTCCAACTCTATAGCCTCCTCTTTGATAAGAAAAAAAGGTTCATTACCCTTGTCATTTCCTCCTTGTCCTATTCCCATATTACTGGTTTTTCTCCCCCTTCCTCTGTTTGCATTTCTTCTACCACCTTCTTGTCTCTCTTTCTTCCTATTGACCATATCTTATGCACTTATAGCCAATTGGAAACTATCTATAAGCATCTTAGGAAAACTCAAGGTAATCCCATTTTGCAAGTTTTATATGAGCCCATTAAGATACCTTGCAACATTTTCATCTTTATGATCTAATCCACCGCTTATGCTCAACTTGTGAAATTTCTCTACGTAGGTCATCAAACCCATCTCCTTTTCTTTCAAGTTATTCCTTATCCTCTATTTTTGGATTGTATTATTTGATGGAAGAGGCACATCCTTCACCATTTGGTCATGTTTGTTCCACCCTTACAAAACCTCTTTTCCATTACACTACTCCACCATGTCAATGTTGTCCCTCTTAGCTATGTTTTTTATAGCTTTACCTTATTTTAATTCATTTATATCTCCATAATTATAATAGTTCTCTTGGGAATCTATCAACTGCAAAACCTCTTCACTATCTATCTTGCCATGATAGATATGGAAATCAATTATTGTCTTTCTTCTACCACATTGAAATATCTTCAACAACCTTATCATCCTTCTTTCTTCAAGATCTATGTCCCCTCCATCCTCTCCGTGAGGATTCTCAAGTGCTTAACCATCATTTCTTGTTCTTCATGCACATCCCTCGTAGGAATCCTTTCCAAAGCTTCCAAGATTTCCAAGATGGTTGCATTTTACTTGCTTACTTGCCTCAGTTCTCTTTACCTTATTGCATCTTAGTATCTTTGTTTCCTCAATTCTCTATCCATTATTTTATTAGCTTATATCAGATCTTGTATCTCCTTCTATATATTTTTTTTTGGAGGCATCTTCTCAATATAACAATCTACAACACAAGTAACTAATTTTGCACCCCTCAATAGATCTACTAGATTTGATACCAATGACTTGAGGAGTCAAACTAGATCCCCAAGAAGTAATAAACATTTAGCAAATGACTTGTTCCAAGAATAGATTCAACCCATTAAACTAAATACCTACCCTTCTCCACAAGGGTCCCTCCAAATGTTCAAATTGGGTTACCAAATTTATTGGCTTCTCCCAACTCTTTCTAAGGTCTTCAAATATCTCAATTAGGTTTCTCTAATAGTCTAAATGCATATCTTTAATAGGTTTATTCAAAACCCCTTACTTGGACATTATCTAGGCTTGATCTTAGTATCGCTATGAATCAAGTAATTCCTTATTTTCACCAATTTCTCCCAAACACCATTAAAGTAAATTATAGTTACAAATACTAATATTGGAATATGACAACATATAGCAATCTCATTTGTAGTTCCTTTGGACCAACTATTTGATCCAACACTATGGATTCAACAAAATAGGCCTAATTACCCTTCACTTACAAAGAAACACTCAATATTTCTAACCCAAGGCCCTATACAGGCTATGGTAATATTCTATCATGATCTAAAACAACATATTTTCACACCCATCTACCTAGCCATGGGCATTCAATAGGTTAACTACCAAACCCTCAGTCTTATGCCCTCAAAACTAGGGCTTTCTCAAAGTGCCTTCTCCAACCACTTCCAAATTCAAAAAAAGGTTACTTCACCTTTCCTTGAACATACATGACATATTATAAAGGAAAATATCGCCTACAAACCAACAATTTCCATTTTGAAGAAAGAAAGCATTTCCCCTTTATCTCTAGTCATCTTAGTTTCTTGCACCAAAATCACATCCTATTTATGCTACCAAGACACATTCCAAAAAATATCCTTCTTATGAGGAGAATTAAATTGTCTAATATTCTATGATATGATATTCCTTTATAACTTTTGTTACAACTCTCCTAGATGGTGAACTGTCTCCCATTTACTATATCAACTTTACTTGCCAATTCTCTTATTTCTTTATTATTCTTCCTACCCAAACAAGAATTCTTACCTTCCACATTAGGTTTGTACTTTCTCTTAGTAACCATGTCAAAAAAGGGGCTAGTAGTTGAAAACTTCTTCTTCCTACTATTGACTTCTACCCATTGGCTAGAGCTTTGTTGGTGCAAGAGCACCTAGGAAGTATGCCAAGTTTCCTAAATCATTTTTGGCTTGTAGTGGTCTTGGATAGGCCACATGAATAAGGGCTATGTGATAAATCCTCAAGTGTGTGAGTTTTATTTTAAATAGTTTTTTGTTGTGTTTGAGTTTCCAAGTTGCTTCTATGTTGGCAAAATTGCTTAAATTACTTGTTAGAGCCTAGAATGGTCAAACATTGACCAAGACCCCAGAAGGATGGGAAAGATGGAAAAAATGTTAAAAGTTGTAATTACATGGAAATAGGTTCATTTAACCATGTTTGAGTTCATGGAGACATTAAATGCACAATAGTGCAAAAGTTGCACTTAGCAACTTTGCAAGTTTGCAAAGTTGCTTGACAACATTAACAAAAAGTGCTAAAAGTTTATAAGGGCTTCAAGAATCAGTTGGAAACCTATGGAATATTTTTATTCACGTGGGAAAGAGTTATTTAATACCAATACAAGTAATTTTGAGGGTTGGCACATGCTTTTGTATGAATTTTTGCATTGGAATGAAGAGCAAACTAAGCATTTTGATGACATTTTACTGATTTCACCCTTCATCCACACCTTTTATGGATTGATAGGGTTTCTGTTTTCATGTGGATTGATAGTATATGGAATGTAGATTCTTTGGTAAATATTAGGAATTTTTTTGATCAGTTTCTTTACTAGTTTGAAAAATCTGTTTAAAGTTGCCAGTTCGCTAGTCTGTACAAAGCAATCAACAAAGAAACCTCTATAACTTGAATTCCAATGGTGGAACCATGATGGAATTTTGGAATCAAGTAATAGACTATATAAAAAATGTAAATATGTATTTTGGTCTTCTTTGGAAGAGGTTTATTTTTTTTTTCCAAGAGGCCCTACGCAAGTTTGCATACCCAGCTAGGCAATGAAATCAACAAATAAGTGTTTGAAAGGAGCATAGAATGGGGTGTTGGTGGTGTAAGGGCACCTTGAAACATACTTTCGTCACCTTTTCTTTTTGTTGTCTTGTTCTCCAAGAGAGCTCTTGTAAATAATAATAAGGGTCATTGGACCTAAGTGTGGTAGTTGGGGTGTAGGAAGTCAAAATGTCCTAAGTAGAGTGCAAAATGGCCTAAAAGGCAAGGTATAACTTACCATGGGGTAATAGGTAGCTTAAGTGATGAGTAACTAACTTAGGAAAGGGTATCTAGCATGAAATTTCTAAGGGGTGACCTATTTGACAAGTTGGAAGTGTAGAAAGGCATGTAAGAAAGAATAATTGCAAAAGTTGCTCTATTGCAATTTTGCAATTTTTGAAAAAAATGTTGTGCTTTGCTAGAAATTGGAGTTTTTTTTCTTTAAAACATAAAGAGGCTGATGAAAAAAATTATGAGGGGAGGAAAATACCTAGGAGGAAGTATAAATTACTTCCCAAACCCTAAAGCGAGGAAGAAGTTGTCATTTTCAAAAAAACAAGTGCTGTAGCATGCATTTTGAGAGCAAAAAGACTAGTTTTTTTCAGTTTTGAGGTTTTTCTTCATTTTTTTTGCATGTTGTACCTGATATAATGTTAGATGGTATGATTTAGAAAAAATTTTATTTAGGAAGTTTTTCTTGTAAGCGTTTCATTTGGTAGTTATAAAAATATTTTGTTTTTAGGTAGCTTCTTGTCCAATTTAAAAAAATTTGTAAAGAAAATGAGATAACTCAGTATCCCACAGTAGGAATTGTATGACCTTTTGGGAATAGTGAGTACACTCAATGTACTATATTTAGGAAAAATTAGGGCCCTTCTAAGTGCTGGCAAGCATTTTTAATTTCTTTCCCTAGGCGAGCCAAAGCAAGCCCGACTAGGGAAGAGTTGCATAAATAAGCATTTTACATTGCAAGATTGTGGATTTTGTTGTAGGTTGCTAAAAGAGGTTGGAAGAGGAGTTAATGTAGATTCTTTGGGTGAAAGGAAAGTGGTCCACCAATCCATTTGGCCAACAAACAAGATACGACAACAGGTTGTCCTTTGATTCCTTGTAGCTCTATTTTGGAGCAATTTGGTGAAATCGATAAAGAAGAAGGCTTTAGCAACCTATTTTGACATGATAAAGGAGTAAAATGCAAGGGTTTGATATGTCTTCCATGATACTAAAAGTATTTGGTAAGATTGGTCAAGAAAACCTAGTTTGATTGAAGGTTTTGAATGATCTTCATTGAGAATGGTAGCTTGGCATGTAGCAAGAAGTGAAAACTTCTCAAGATAGTGGAGAAGGGTTTAGGATTGGGGGATATTTTCTTGAAAAAGATCCTATAAATAAATGTGGTGATCTTGGAGGACACCCTAAGTCTTAGAATTAGATTGGAAACATGAACCAATGATTGATTCATCCCTTCTCTCCCTATTAGTTGGGTGCAATACAAATTAATGGAAGGAAAGAGTGGTGAGTGCGGGAAATTAATTCTAGAAGATTAGTCATTTAGAGTCCATTTGAGTGGTGGAAGGAAAAATACTCTATATTCCTGTTCATACAAACAAGAAACCCTTGCAAATAGGCATATTTTTGGGAATCCCTTGTACAGATGACCTGGGTGTTGCAGACCTAAAAATTCTTCAAGAGGAGCCAAAAGTATACCCAAATCATAAATTTTTTTGAGTTCTTCTTAATGGTTTGAGGAGATATAAGCTAAAAATCAGTTTTGGAGGCCTAATTTGTTATTAGTCCTAGTAGCACTCTTAACTATGCAATCTGCAAATTGATTGGAAACCCAATACTCCAATCCACTTAGTGATCCTAAAAAATATTGAATGAGACCTAATACAAGCCTTGGAATTCAATATAGCCAAGAATGCACTCTTGGAAGCCATTTGTGAAGAATGGTACAATGAGAGCACTAGAGAGACCCCATGATGAAATAGAGTTTTGAGTTGATTGGCGAGGATTAGTGTAATAAGGGAATAGAGAGAAGATTCCCTTGGAATAGGGTATAGGAGAAATACCCTAAGAGGCTAGGAGAAAGCTTGGAGTGAGTTCTAGTAGTTGAGGCTATAACCTTGTTCAAGATCCTCCCCATCATTTGTCATCCAACTCCAAACTATTTCCAATACCAAACTGAAACTAATTTTCTAGAACAATCAATACTGACAACACCAGAAGGCTAGATTACCATGCACCATGCACCTAGTACATACCAACTATTATAAAGACTCAAAACTAGCTATTTCAGTCTACCAACTAGGCCTAGTTTAAGGCCGTTTACAAAGTAACTAACAATCCCTTGACTTTTGGAACTCCGATGACCCAAAGTAGTCTTAAGTGATGACTCAAATGCAAGAATTCATTTTTTTTTGGTCTCATGATCAACTTTACAATGGATTTTACAAAACCCTCCTTTCTAGCCCCTTTACCCTAGGGCTTTCTAGAAATCTTACTTTGCGACGTCTCTAGAATCCCAAAATGGTTCAAACACCTTCACTTTGGTTATATTAGATGACTTCCAATGTAAAATGAAACTCTTGTTTAGAGAAAACACTAAATCCACCTTTGAAGCAATCAATTTTGACTACCCAAACTTGTCTCCCACATGTGGGAATGAGGTTTCAAACTCATTTAGACTCTCAAAACCAAATTAAACCTCCTTTTGGACCCTTTACATGACTTGATTAAGCCCATTTTGGCTTATATTGTCAATGTTGGCAATTTTACAAAATATTGCACTTTTAGTGCCTTCTACATCTTTTAGAGGCTTCAATAGCCTTATTACATTATTTAATACCTTTATAGGTCTTTTCCATCCACCCCTAACCTAGGATCAATCCTAATGTGGAGGATAGGGTGATGGACCCAAGTAACAACCCAACATGAGCAAATTTGTAACAATGTGCCAAGTGACCCTTCTAGGTCTTGATGGGAAAATCCTACAAACAGTCAACTCTAAGATGTTTTAAAGCTTTAATAGGTTTTTTTTACCATATCTATCCTATTCCGACCAACACCTTTTAGTTTCCATACCCTCCAAACCAAAATGCATGATTCACCCAAATGTTGTCAATGCAAAAATTGCAAAGTTGCATTAGCAACTTTTGCAATAATTTAGCAACTTTTAGGAAATAACCATAAAAATATCTATATTCCTATATTCCTTTGAGTTTTTACTATTTCTGAAACCTTTTCTAATTCATAGAATTGGAATCAAGTGAAAAATCTAAAAATTGCACTTTTTGTGCAAAGTTGCATTGTTGAAAGTTGTAAAAGTTGCTCAAATTTGCAACTTAGTGGAAAAAAGGTCATGGGATTGAACTATCTTCTCTATTAGCTCTGGGTGGCCAAGTAAAACCTATCCTCAACCTCTTCCTATCTACTTCAGCGCTCAAACATTCTCAGGCACGTAGAACCAAAATATCCCCAAGGGTCACTAAATGCCAAAGGGCTGTGATCTTTGACATGGCATATCTCAGAGCTCATGCAAGGAATGGATGTGATTCTAGTTCCTAAAAGACTGTGTTATGGAGACCTACAATAACCACTCTCACTTTTTGCATAGCACATTTTGTTTTCATTTTACAATGCCATCTCAGGTGATGCTGAAACTTGCAGTGTTGGCTAGTACAAAGTTGCCAACTGCCAAATCTCTCTCACCTTTCATCGTGGGATGAAACTATCTACTTTGTTAGCTCTAGGTGGCTGGGTAAACCCTATCCTCAACCTCCTCCTATCCACTTTAGCACTTGAACATTCTCGGGCACACTGAACCAGAATGTTCCTAAGGGTCACTAAATGCCACAAGGCTGCGATATTTGAAGGGGCATATCTTTGATCTCATGTGAGGTATGGATGAAATTATAGTTCCTATAGGACCATATTTCAGAGAACTACAATAACCTCTCTCTCTTTTTGGAGATCACATTTCATTTTCATTTTACAACGCCATCTCAGGTGATGCTGAAACTTGTAGTGTTGGCTAGTACAAAGTTGCCAACTACCAAATTTCTCTCATCTTTCGTCGTGGGATCAAACTATCTACTCCATTAGCTCCAGGTGGCTGGGTAAACCCTATCCTCAACCTCGTCCTATCCCCTTCAATGCTCAAACATTCTCAGGCATGTCTAACCTGAATGTCCCCAAGGGTCACTAAATCCCATAGGGCTGTGATCTTTGATGGGGCATATCTCAGAGCTTGTGCAAGGTATGGATGCGATTCTAGTTCCTACAAGACCATGTTGTAGATACCTACAATAACCTCTCTCTCTTTTTGAAGATCACATTCCATTTTCATTTTACAATTCCATCTCGGGTGATGATGAAACTTACAGTGTTGGCTAGTACAAAGTTACCAATTGCCAAATCTCTCTCACCTTTCATCGTGGGATCAAACTATCTACTTTGTTAGCTCTAAGTGGTTAGGTAAACCCTATCCTCAACCTCATCTTGTCCCCTTCAGTGCTTGAACATTCTTGGGCATGTCGAACCGAAATGTCCCCAAGGGTCACTAAATCCCATAGGGCTATGATATTAGACAAGGCATATCTCGGAGCTCGTATGAGATAAGGATGCAACTCTAGTTCCTATAGGACCATGTTGCAGAGACCTAAAATAACCTCTCTCTCTTTTTGGAGATCACATTCCATTTTCATTTTACAATGCCATCTTGAGTGATGTTGAAACTTGTAGTATTGGCTAGTACAAAGTTGCCAACTACCAAATATCTCTCACCTTTCATCATGGGATTGAACTATCTGCTCTGTTATCTCAGAGTGGCTGGGTAAACCCTATCCTCAAACTTGTCTTGTCCTCTTCAGTGCTCAAACATTCTTGGGCACGCTGAATCGGAATGTCCCCAAGGGTCACTAAATCCCATAGGTCTGTGATCTTTGGCAAGGCATATCTTGGAGATCATGCAAGGTATGGATGCAATTCCAATTCCTACAAGACAATGTTATAGAGACTACAATAACCTTTCTCACTTTTTGGAGATCACATTCCATTTTCATTTTACAATGCCATCTCAGGTGATGCTGAAACTTGTAGTGTTGGCTAGTACAAAGTTGCCAACTGCCAAATCTCTCTCACCTTTTGTCATGGGATCGAATTGTCTACTCCATTAGCTCTAGGTGGTCAGGTAAACCCTATCCCCAACCTCATCCTATTCCTATGTGAAAATGGATGATCAATATTGACTAACTTTAAAGATGTTAAGAAAAGGGAAAATTTAGTTAACAACATTGGAAATTTAGTTTAAAACATTGATAAATTGTTAATGAAGATAAAATATTGAATGGACTTATATCAATGCTAGTGATGTAAAAATAGAAGATATGAGACAAAGGGGGATAAATGAACTATTGGCAAATGCTACTCAA
Source organism: Cupressus sempervirens (assembly GCA_028749045.1). Lineage (NCBI taxonomy): Eukaryota > Viridiplantae > Streptophyta > Pinopsida > Cupressales > Cupressaceae > Cupressus > Cupressus sempervirens. The sequence continues at coordinate 216,923,986 of CM053789.1, forward strand.
GGAGAGAAGTGTTATAGTTAAGATATGAGTCAAGCAGAGACATGAAGTAGAGAAGTTTTGAAAGGAGGAGATGAATGGTTTATTAGTTCTATGAGTATTTTCATAAGGGGGAATATATAATAGAAAAAAGTGGAAACATTATTATGTTTCAGCATAATTTGAAGATGATAAATATTGGTGAATAGAGGAGGTCTGAGGCCATGCACCAATTCAGGCACAAATTATCTAGTAATTACTTTGAAAACCAAACCTAGTGTGACCTTATTAGGTCTATGTACTCTACATGGGTTAGGTGCTGCAGGAATGGAATTGGGAATCTAGGCTTTGGAGTCTTAAATATATTTCCAAAGGGTGTTTGAATCTACCCATAGAATAGTTAGATTTCAACCTAAGAGGAATTTAAGTCCAAAAAATCAGATTAGGAGACTTACAAGGAATTCTATGATAGTCAACATTTTGTACTGTATGACAATTAGAGGGTTAAACCAAGAGTTGATTCTCAATCAATTCAACATAAGGAAGGTGTCCCGATAGAAACTTATGGTTGGTGAAGCCATTGGTGAAGAGTTATAGTTATTGGCTTGGAATAGGGCTAGTGTCCCTAAAACAAAAATGTACAACATCTTGATTGGAGAAATACTCACCTTGGAGGAGTTCACAAATGACCCTATCACTTTAGATAGGCCACAAAAATGATATCCTAAAGGAGTAAGATATTAAGAAGGCCACGAGTTTAGTTTGGTAGATTAGGAAGAAGAAAGTTCTTAAACCTCACTTCTTGCTCAACATCTCTACATTAGTGAGGGGGAGATGAAGAGGATAGATGGCTACATAGATATGGAAAAAATAGAAATACGAAGAGGGGGGGGGGGGGGGGGGGGGGGAACAAGATAGAGTGAGATACAAGGATAACATGAGCCAAAACTACCAAGTTACAGTTCTTGAATCCTTCATTAGAAAATGGACACCCAAATTTGAATACGAGTCTATAGAACAACATGTTCCTTCCACTTGTCATACTCTTTTATTTCCTTTTGAAGATACTCTATGATTTTCCATAACATGCATTGTAAATTCGTTAATAAGAATAGCTCCCTCTTACAAGTATCTTATGTGTCATCTTAGATTCATCCCTCTCATGTGAGATATCTCTCTTTCTTATACATCACAACTATTTATTAAACTTTAATTTTTACCCTAATCTAGTTACTATAGAATAACAACAACACATTCCAATCAATTGGTAAATTATAATTGTAATTTACCTGTGTGTCAATGCCAAATGTGTTGTTCAAGAACTAATCAGTGACAAGTCCATCATTCGCACCATCTCTAGCATGATTGCCAAATGTGGATAGGGATCTGCATGAAGTGCACATGTGACCACAATGCACAAAAGGCTCCCCCTCAACTAATGGGCTCATGGAATGGATGAGGGTTTGCATCAAAGCATTAATGGTCCCTAGAGTGTTGGCCTCTACATTTTCCTTCACAACTAAAGGAATAGTGACATGCTCATGCTGTGGCTTGACCACAAGTGCCCTAACTACATTAGGGTCATGATGTGCTCCTGGCCTCTCAAATGATGACCCCCCACCTCTACCCTAGGAGTCTAATATATAAAAATAATTAGGGATCTCCCCAAGGACAAACTCACAATATAATTTCTTCAAAAAATACATGGAGACCTCATGATTGTTGCAAGGAGGGGCATCAAAAACCATCCACCATCTATCCAAAAAATTATTTCTAATAGCATCATGTATGTACCAATGGATGGGGAATCATTTAGTACCCTCTCTAACAGTATTTTGCTCACCAAATTTTCTAAATAATGAACATATACTACCTTTTGGTATTTATTTATTTTTTAACATCTTTATATGACAATTTATTTGCATAAAATCTTTTTTGTTCATCCCTCTTAACCCAACAAATATCTAATTGACCACTAATTGAGGCTATCTGGGTGTTAATAGATTTGAGGGATGATGCCAATTGAGCCCTCATTGGATTGGTTTTTCTGGATTCTTTCAATCGAGAAATGAGTATTTCTAATTCAGTTTTGCCTCTCTCTATTTCATTTATTATATTTTCTTGTGTGCCTAGAAGAGGTCTTGCAATTGGTTCAGGTTGTGGAATTTTTTGTTCTTCTTGAGGAGGGTTTTGGTTTTGAGGGTTTTGAGGCTCTTATGGATTTTCCAGTTGATTATGGACATTTCCTGATAAAAAATCAATTGAAATTCAAATAAATAAATAAATCTAAATGAAATTTGTAAAAACCCTACAAAACAATATAAAAAACCTACAAAACAATATGAAAAACATATTAAACAATGCAAAGTTAAGTTTATATCACTTATGGCATCGTCGTGGGTGTGCTTGTTGTCTTCAATTTTGTTGGCGAGGCGGCATATTTGCAAATAATGGTGAAAACTTTGGTTTTTGATCCACGTACATGCTATTCTCTATAAGAATAGCAAAAAATGAACATAAAAATGATGGGTTGCAGGTCTGCAGCCCATTATATATACTTTTTTGATTGCGCAAATAGTGCATACGCGCTATAGCACGCACACACTATGGCTTGGGTTACCCAAGCCATAGCGCGTACACGCTATAGTGCATGCATGGTATAACACATTATAGCATGTATGTACTATTGAAATTAGGAAGAAAAAAAAAACCTTGTCACCTTTTTGGCACCACAACTCGGTGCATATGCGCAGATACTATGTCACTCTATAGAAACTAAATTCCATGTTTACCATGCCTGCACTCTGTAAACACTAATCATCTAATCACTCAGTTAAAACTAACTTCACTTTACAAGAACCAATGACTCAGTAGACACTACAAAGCTTGGTAACCACTAAATTACATGGAAAACACTAGTGACTGATCGAAGAGCTCGATCAGCATATAGAATATGAATAAGTGTTGTCACTAATAACAAACATGACTTAATGCCAACAATCTCTCCCTTTGGCATTAGTGACAAAAACACTTATTAGCTTAAACTTATATACAGTACCATGCGAATTTTTTGATTTTTCAGAATTTGTCTTTGTAACTATATTGTATATACATTTTGCATATATCTCCCCCATACAATATATAAACATCTCTCTAATATGTCTCTCTCCCCCTTTTTGACAATAATGCAAAATATTTATACAAGATCTACTTAAATAGAGACACCAAAATGTGAGAGAAACTTAGAGTGTACCTTAAGAATAAGAGTTAAGGTCTTGTCCTAGTTTTCTTGCAAAATTTTGTAGGTTTGAAGTGCAATTTTGACTTCTATAGAAAGCTCAATCATATGATCTGCAACTAAAAAATTATTGTCATGGATCAATGTTTTAGAATAAGCAATGTGCTTTTGCATTGTATCCATGATAGGAAGGATCATGTTTTGGATGTCTATGAGTGTAGACCAGACCCTTGCTTCCTCTCTCAATAATTCTACCTACATATCTGATAAAAATTTGATCTTCATGTGATGAGAAGAGCTTGAACTAGGGTCAAGTTGCAACTTTTGAGCACTAGCCTTCAGATCTACATCAATCTTATTCAATTTTCTCTTTATTTCTTTTGTATGCTTGGTAAAATCACATAACTTAGCAAAAAGAGATGTTACATTTGTGTAAGGGGTTTCAAGATTTGACAAAATTGAATAAAGTTCTACTTGCTAAATAGCTATCTGCTGAGCACTATGCTCAAGAACTTTATTATCAAACTTCTTCTCTACTTTCTCTATTAGCTTATCTCGACCACTGGAATCTTCATTGAATTTTCTAACTGCCTCTTCTAATTGCAACAAAATGTGTTGAGAAGAATCAACATCAACACCTATAGCCTCTATTAAAATATTTTTAGCACTTTCAATAATTATGAATTCTCTGTCTCTTTCTTCTCTTAGTTGCTTCTTCTTAGCCTTCTTTTCAAGGAGTTGACTGACTTATCTCATCTGATCTATGGTAGCATTGCCAAAATCCAACTTGGGAATCTCAAAATCCTTATCCAGATCTATATCTTCCTCCATTTCCTTTCCACTAATCAAAAGTTTTAGGTGTGTCTTTAGTTCAACTTTTGACATTAATGCTTTAGATTTTTAAATAGAAATAATAGTGGAAACAGTAGGGCTAGTAGTGAAAACTTGTAGAGTGCCTACTGATGGAGTACTTGCTAGAGTACTAAAAGAATCCAAAACTGATATATTTTCCAAACTTCCCAAAATTGAAGTATTTATAGGTGGATCACTTACTGAAGCATGCACAACTGAAGAAGCCAAAGCTAAAGAATCCATAATTGTACTTACTACTAAAGAAGTCAAAATTGCGGAACACTATGTATCCTTTACTAAAATTGGCTCAGTGACTAAAGGATTCTATAGCTCGGTGGATGAAGTGGTAGATACTTCTATTTGTGATGTGCTGAGCTGAGAGGTAGCAATGAGTGATTAGAAATTTGATGTGTCAATGGTTGTGACAATCAAAGTTGTTGAAGCTGTCTCCACACTTGATGATGTTTTTGTTTTTTCTAGAGAATGAGGAAGGGAGGCTATGACAGTCATAGCTATCTTAACTAGATCACTCTCTTATTCTTCTTGCCTAGCTTCCTCTTCAACTTCTTCCTCTTTTTCTTCTTCATCATCCTTCACCAATTCCTAATAATCTTCAATATCAATAGTGACACAAGTAGTATTGTCTTCTTCATTTTCTTCATTCTTGTCACTGTCATCATCATCATCTTTAATATTGACTAGATTTTCACTAGGTTTTTGCAGATGATAAATATTTTTCCACATAGTTGTTGCATCCTTGACAATGAGCTCTATGTCTTTTATAAGAATTAAACAAGTATGAAATATGATAGTCATCTTGTCTTCATTTTTCTTCATAGCATCTTTTACCTCAACACTGGTAAAGCTCAACAACAACTATCTCAAAGTTTTTTCATTTATGTCTTTTGCTGATTGCATGGTTGAGTCCCATCTTGGCTTCAATCTTTCTAATTGTTCATTAGAAAATTGAGATGCTAACTAATCAAGGGAGTACTTCCATTTGCCCATCTTGTTTAGCACCAATTCCTCAATTTTTCACCTTCTCAGCCTCTATCCTGGTCTCATACTTTAATGATCTAAAGTTGGTTGTGCCTGCACCTTCTTCCATTTGTTTTAGTCTTTCTTGGAAGGTGAGAGGAGGCTTGCTAATCACAACTTCACTACCACCTTTTTTCTTGGATCTTCTTGTGAATACTATAGTGGAAGGCTTGGTGATAATCACCTTACCTTTCTTCCTTGTTGGTTCTTCTTCCTTTTCAAATTCTTCTTCATTCTCATATTCCTCCACATCTTCACCTTTTCCTTCGATAAACATAAGAGGGGTGCTTGTTGTTTTCAACTTTGAGATCCTCCTCATTCCTTTTTTCACCACTTATGGAAGCTTAATCTCAAGTTCTATTCTTGCTTTAGCTTCATCATAGGTTCCAAAGAGAGATGCATTTGGATCTACAGGCTCATTAACTAGTGCTTCAATTATTTATTTTGCCTTTTCAATGTTAACCTCATATGGAAGAGGTTTTACCCACACTATTCTAGGCCTTACTGCCTAGATGTATACTCTATCACTATCAACCATAAAAAAAAATCATCTTTATAATCTTCAACCAACTTCTTTGGTATCCAGAACCTATTATTCATCTTTTCTTTGAAAGTTTCAAAATAATTGTCCATGATGCTATCAAAATTTTCACCCAATTGAGCTATAAACTTATTTATCTAATATAAGACCGGTGTGTCTTTTCTCCATAAAACTATGCCTTTAGAGGGGAAAAACTTTTGAACATAGAAAAATAAGCATGTCAACAGTGAATCAAACTTGCATCAGCTATTCTTTGAGGTCCTAATACTTTCCATATTTTTATTTAGTTGCTTCAATATCAAATCTACTAGGTCATATGACAAATTCTTCTTAAGAACCTTATAAGCTAGGTCAACTGCTTCACACAACACACTATTGAGTCAACTTGAGCTGTAAATATTTTGTGCTATTACATGAATGCCAAATTTGAGTTATATGTTAGATACACTAATAATTTTCATTCCTCTACCATCCCACTTAGCTAGGGTTTTCTTCTGTAGCTCATCTTGACCTAGGGTTTTTGTGACTTTTCCTTTGGTAAGCATAGGGAGACTAGTAATGTGATGAATCATTTTCTTTGTAATCAAAACTAGTTTCTCTAACCATAATTGATCATTATGAACTCAACTTAAGATATACCTAATCCATTTAATCTAAAAAATTTGTGGCAGATGAGAAATATGGGTTAAGCCTTTTTCTTCCAAGTGTATATGCTCAAGTTTAAGAGTTTCGTCCACACAGAGTTCACTTAGGTCATTTTCCATTTCTAGGGTTCCTATCTCTTGAACTGCACATTTAAAATGAGTTCTAATTTCATTAACAAGAAGTACCTTGGGTGGTATCTGTGACTGAGCTCCATTTAGATCGAGGGTTTCTGCAATCGCTGGCACCAATTTGAAGTTAGGAGCTTTCCACTCAACACCTCGCACCAACATTTCAGATCCTCTCTTCACCTTGTTGCTACTACTATTGGATTCCATGATCACTTGGTAAACTGAGAAAAATTTTCAAAAAACTTCGGTTGCAAATTCTTCTCAAGATCACTGGTATGCTCTGCAAATCACTATGTTCTCAATATATTGAATTCATAGTGGAAATGAAGTTGATTTCCTACCTTTTGATAAAAACTTCCAATTACTTGGTAGAAGCTTGTAACTCGACAACCAAACATAACCTTGTTAATCCCAACTTTGCTTGGTATGACCCAACTTTACTTGGTGATTACTGATGTTGAACTTTTGTGATCCCCTTGTATCTAGAATATTGATTAATCTTTTATTTCTTTTAGTTATAACTATTTAACATGTAACCTTGAGAACTTAATTGGAAATGGTGGAGTCAACCACTTCTTGAGTGATTTGATTACCATCACTTGAACTAGCTTGCTTAGTAGATTTAGAAATCCACTACTGGCTCATCTGTTTCTTGATGTTATCAACTTTTTCTTTGTTTTCATCTTCAACTCTACCTATATTCATGCAATTCTTAGCTATATGACCAAGTGCAGCACATGTGTAACATCTTATGGTAGTATCTTTTCTTCTCAAGTGATGTCTAGCACAATTTATGCCAATGTATCCATATTCTCCACACTAATGAAATCTACACCAAGTATTGTAGTCCCAACCAAATATTGCCTTTACAAATTGTTCAGCTAGATTGAATGGTTTAGATCTACATTCAGATGCCTTGTGACCTTGTTTCTCGCATTTGTGACACTTTCCTTCAAACTTTGGTTTTTCTTTGCATTCATTAGCTTTATGACATGCTGACTGCAATTGTAGCACTTTCCATTGAATTTTGCTTTTACATTACTCCAACATTTTTTTGATGTATGACCTATCTTGACGCAATGATTGCAAGTGGGTCTTTGAATTATTTGAGTGCCTTGTTCAGAGAATTCACCTTCTTCTTTGTATCCAATTCATGCTTTACCTTTTTGTCTATAGAGATTCTACTCATTTAGTTGATTCAACTGATTCATGTCTACTTTGGATTTCATCATTCTCTCATTGACTTGCTTTCCAATGTTTAGGTCATTTTTCAATTTTTAATGTATTTTTTATTTCAGATCTCATCTTACATCTTATTCTTTCATTGATTTGTCTTTTGAAGTTCATATCATTTCTTATTCTTTCATTTCCAGAACTTAGACTCATAATTTCCTCATTTGCATTGGAGAGTTTATCTATAAGATCTTCATGCTAAAGGGATTGATTTTGAATTTCATTATTCCTTCCATCCAAGTCTTCTTTGGCCTTATTCCTCTATTCTAATATTTCACACAATCTTATTGACTGAATTTCTTGTTCTCCTTTTAATTTCCTTACTTCTTTTTGCAAGGAACCATTCTTTTCTAGGAGTTCTTTGATTGCATTGTTTGCTTCATCCGAACTACTTGATGGAAAAAGATCTGCAATCTTTTCTTCAATGTATTAGTGATCATTCATGTCATTTACAAGTTACTTCCTTCTTTTCAGGGATTGGAAACATTTCTCCTTAGCTTTCTTGAGTTGTGCAATGGCCATTTCTAGATCTAGCTTCTCATTTTCAATTGCTTTGTTAAGTCTAAATATCTCCATTGTCCTTGATCTTTTTTCAAGCTGTCAAGCTTTATCTTTAGAACCACAAGGCTCTGATAAATTTTTTTGGAAATATTCAAGACTAGCTAGGTTACTAAGAGGGGAGGGGTGAATCAATAACCTCAAAACTTTTGACAAATTCAGCACTTAATAACATAATCTAATTATCATCAATAGATCTAATCTACTACATGCATGAAAAGCTAAAAGCATATAACACTTTGAACACAATATTTGTTGACCCAAAAACCTTCCAAATAGAAAGTAAAACTAGGGTAGGGATGATACCCACAAAACTTCAATACTACAATATAAAGTTGGCTTGTTAAGGCTTACAATGATCACTTTTGATGATCTGCCCTGTTAGGAGCAATTAGGACTGCTAGGTCCACCTTGTTAGATGTTTTACAAACATACAATGAATTATGCACTTGGTAAAGAGATTTAAAGAAAAAATTGTTAAGTCTACCCTGTTAAAGGATTTAAAGCTAATTTACCTATTAAGATGAAATAGTAGATTTGACTTACAACTGAATTGCTGATTAAGATCCTTGAAGTACTGATCACCTCTATATGATATATGTAACTTGACTACTCCTAATATGACCTTGCAATGCACCTTTTTTCTATTGATTAACCTTTGCATGCTTTCCATTACATTCACATTCTCTTACATCAAAAATAATTACACTTGGGTATGATACAGTACATTACATATATAACAATCCAATTCTCATAATTACAAGGTTGGCCAATACACAAGTTAACACTAATCTTACTAAGTAAGCCCAAATGTAGAAACTCAGGTTCTGAAAGTTGACTTGGTTAATTTTTGATACATGCCATCCACTTTCATTACTTGACATTGTCATGCACTTGGTAGAAGTATCTAGGCTCGGTCCATACTAATCACTTCAATGTATTTTCCAACTCAGTATACACTAGAGACTCAATAGATACTATGTCACTCAGTAGAAACTAAATTCCATATTTACCATGCCTGCACTTGGTAAACACTAATCATCTCATCACTTAATTAATACTAACTTTGCTTTACAAGAAATGATTACTTGACAGACACTACGAAGCTTGGTAATGACTGAACCGCTCGACAAACACTGAACTGCTTGATCTAAACTGCTGGACTTCACACTACCTGAATTCACTTGGTAACACTAGAATGCTTGGTAGGAACTGTGAATCTTGCTAACCACTTAATTACATGGAAAACACTGTGGACTGATTGAAGAGCTTGGTAAGCATACAGAATCTAAATAATTGTTGTCACTAATAACAAACATGATTTAATGCCAACAAGGTGGACCCGAACTTGAAGTTGAAGTATATAAAATGCTTCAAGTTCAACTTCAAGATTTGAAAAAGGACTTCTGGCCAACATCATTGCATATTGCATGGAAAGTGGGGTAAAAAAATGGTTGAATATAAGTCATCACAATAGGAGAAACATAAGAAGGAATGCTAGAGATAGGTTTGGAAAGAGACAAGGTAGGTTCAACACTAGTGATATGCAAAGCCATTTCTATTTTAGATGTGGCTTGAGCTAAAGGCTTGATGAGAGTTTGGACAAGGTATCTCAACCACAGGTTTTTCTATCTTCAAACTAAGAGTCTTAAAAGCACTTAAGTTCTGATCTTTGCATTTTTTTGACTTGCCCTTGGTGGAGATCAGTGGAGATCTAGGATTTTGTTTCTATGCCTTTTTTATTTTTGCATTTCATTGTCATGCCCTTGTAATCTCTGCATTTCGTTGTCATGCCCTTGTGATCTCTATGCCCTTGCTCTATGATTTTGTTGTCATGTAGTGCCCTTGTGATCTATGTGCCCTTGCTATATGATTTTCTTCAAGGGGAGAAGAGGTACCTATGTAAATTTTCTTTCCTTTTCCTTCTAAAGATGCATCTCTTTATATTTCCCCAAGCAAGTGATTAGAGAAGCTTCTCTTTATGTATACATGTATGTGTATATACATACATACACACACATATGTGTGTGTCTATGTATGTATGTATGTATATATAGATAATCTTATCTTTATGTATATATATGTGTATATATACATACACATATGTGCCTCTCTATGTATTTATGTATGTATATATGGAGAGATCTCTCTGTTTATATACATACATACATACATAGACACACACATATGTTTGTGTATTTACATATAAACATATATAAACATACACACACACACACACACACACACACACACATATATATATATATGTATGTATATATATGTATATATGTATATATATGTATATACATACATACATATACGAAGATCACAAGGGTACATCGACAAAATCCTAGATTTCCACTAATCTCCATAATCCACAAGATCTCTTTGTGTATATATACATACATATATACATACATACATACATAGACACACACATATATGTGTGTGCACATATGTATATATACACTTACATATACATAAAGAGAAGCTTCTCTATTCACTTGCTGAGGGAAATATAAAGAGATCTTGACTATGAATATCTTTTCTATTTTCATAACATAATTATTAGTAATCTCTGCTCTTTATATTTGAAGTTACTAAACACCAAAGGGTGAGGCTTTTACTGATTTCAATGCCTCTCTTGGTTGTTCAGTTGGGTATAAGTATTGTTTCAAAAGACACAAAGCCAAAAATCATGTCACAAGAGGACATGTATCATGTTCACTTGATGCAGAGTGCACAACTAGAAAGGCGTAAATGGGCTTTCCCACTCTAACACCAAATTAACAAGTTACCAAATCCCCAACCTTCTCATAAGGTCATAACTAGTTCAAATCCTCCACATGTTAAAGAAAACAAGACTACCATCTTCTTCAAGCACCCATGGTCTAAGGATCAAATTCATCCAAATTATGGCTTTAGGACCTAATTCCCACAACTAGGCCAACATGAGAGTAAACAAAAAATATTTTTCTCCAATGGTTCCAAGGCATGAAATGGATGTAGGGGATCCATATAACACAAAATACATCACTAGTTTGATCCCCACACTTCCACAGTGTATCAAACCCAAATTCACCTGGTAGCCCTATTAGACCTCCTTAAGAGGTTTTTAGAGTCTAACTTCCAAAAGTCCCCAACAAACCTTTAAAAAATTAGGGTTCCAGATACCCTTTTTAGAGTTATATCCGATCCCAAAGCACTAGGACTTAGTTCCACACTAGCACTCCCTTTCCTTCACTAAGCAACACAATCCTAATTGGCCTAATTAGGATTGGGTTATGAAGAAACTATGGGAAAGTGGGGTCATGGAAACACACCCAATACTTAGGAATGTCTATTGACCTTCCTCCAACTTCCTTCCAAACACTTAGCCCTCGAACAGGTCTCCTTCTCCTATTATACTGCAAACAACACACTCACAAGGTCAAATGCTCATAGGTACTTGACCTAGGGCTAGTTAGGAAAAATAACAAAACATATTTCCCAGTCTTGAAAACCAAGAATCAATAAGAGGAACCATCTAATTTTTATTATCCAAGAATCCATTAAAAAATAACTGTGGGAGTCACAACTATGAGCCCATCTTTGAAGCTTGCACAAAACTATTGTCCTACAAACCCTCATGTACAAAAAATGGAATAACTTGAACAAAACTCCACACAAAATGATGAAACCAAAAGAAATCAAAAGGTAAGACAAAAATATTCTTCAAAAAAAATCTAATTATTCCTGCCAATCCGTATAGTATGGACAAAGTATAAGAAACTAGTAAAATTACTTCAAAACTAAAAAGTTTTGTATTGCAACTTCTCCCAATCTGTACAATCTGCCCTTTATGACCTCACAAATGAGGTATATATCCTTCCTACATCCATACCAATGGTTATAACTATTTTTTGAATAGTTACAACTCATTTTCAACTAAGTTGCATTTTTGAGCAACTTTTACAATTTTGCAAATTAGCAATTTGGCACAAAAAATGCAACTTTTGTAATTTTCACAATTTTTCAATTCTAAGACTTGGAAATGGTTCCAACTTATTAAAAAAAAACTAAAAACACCTAATCCTAGGCTATCTTAACCAAAAACTCAAAAAAACCCAATTTTTCCCAACTAGCAACTTTGGCTTATAACTTGTCCAAAGCGACCTAGGCATACATGAAGGTGTCTTTTCATTACAATCATGGATTTTTCATCCAAGACTTATTTATCCTAACCTAATTAGGTCAAAAACAAAAACATGAAACCAAAATCCACAATAGAGCCTTGGTGCTCTACACCACCACTCATGCCATGACTGTTGATATAAACAATTATTAACCTTATACTAATTAGTTTACTTAATGCTTAACCAAAAATGATTTATATTAAGTCATTGATCTATATAAACATAAATGGATCATCTGCTCAGTCCTAGTATGACTTAATGTGAATGCATCCAATCATTACATCTATGATATTATGCATGAGATCTTTAATCAATCACAAAGATATTATATAATCTATAAGTACAGATTTCTTCATACTTAGTTTGGTATGGATAGTTTTGATTGAATGCAAGGATAATTTCTTGTGTTAATTCAAGACATGAATGATTGATTTAAATTTAGCATGAATACTCTGAAAGTGTGTATGTATGCATGTAAACTAGATCACATAGTGAATTGATATGCATACAATCATCATAATTAGTTATCCTTAAGTCTGACCAAAGCTATTATATATCAACAAGAGATACATGTTTAGAAGCGAAAAAAAAAAGAACATTTACATAGGTACCTCTTCTCCCCTTGAAGAAAATTGTAGAGAAAGAGCACAAAGATCACAAGGGTACAACATGACAATGAAATGCAGCGATCATAAGGGAATGAAAAAAAATCCTAGATCTACACTGATCTCCACCAATGTTTTGAGCTCTCCACCCTCATTTGAAGCTCTCCACCCTCTTTCACATGTAACTCTCAACAATCAATCAAAACATGAGGAATGATTAATGTTTTCTTTCTTTTTCTTTTTGTTTATAATCCATAATCCACAATCCACAAGATTTCTTTGTATATATACATACATACATAGATACATAGATATGTGTAAACATATGTAGACATACACATATATATACATATACATATGTATATACATACATACATACATATACACACATAGATACATATATACATACATACATATATACATACATAAATACATATACACATACATATATACATACATACATATATACACACATAAATATATGCATACATACATAAAAACAATAATGCTCTTTCTAAGAGTTTACAATTGTTCAACAAACTTAATGTTTTAGAACAAAATGCACCTGAAGAATTGTTAGCTCATAAGCAAGAACATGGTGTTGAAATAGTACAAAAAGTGATTGACATGAGAGGTCCACAACTGAGGGTGTTGACCAGTCTTTAAAACTTGAATGTTGAAATGAAAGCTATCGATGATCAAACATCTATGCCAAAGTTACAACACAATGTAAATTTGATTTTAGATATGGTAGAGGTAGATATTCAAAAGTTTGATAATCAAAATTTAAGGCATGAGAAAGAAGGATAAGGAGTGGCTTTAGAAAGAGAAGGAGTGGCCAATACATGCATGGTTACATCCTTGGCTTCTATTGTTGGGCCAGAGTATGGAGCCTTTATATCCAACCATTCTTTATAAATTGGGGAATGCACTTCATGCCTGGCATGCAAGTGATACATCTACCTATGCACTTTTATCACCTTGGAAAAAAGTATTTGATCCTGCTAGCTAGGAACTACTGATTGGTTTTTTAATTGTACCTAATTTGATGACAATTCTACAAGAATTTGTAATCAACAACTAGACCCATTTAACTACGTTATCGCTGGTTTCTTTCTAAAAATACTGCTATGATATGGTTTTGTAAAATTTCTTGCTAACTTTGCCCATTTTTCTTGGTCTACATTATTTTTGTGTAGTAAGTTGAGTGAGTTTTATTGTTTTATTATTTGGATTCTAGAATATGTATGTAGTTGGCTCATTTTTTTTGTTGTGTTAAGATGTAATAAGAATCTTTAAAAATATCTCTAAGATATACATGTTTAGAAGGAAATATAAAGAGATATCTGTTTAGAAGGAAAAGAAAAGAATATTTACATAGCCATTGAAGAAAATCATAGAGCAAGGGCATGATAATGAAACCACTAAGAAAGAAAATGACACAATAATGAAATTGCAAAGCAAGGGCATGACATGACAACAAAATCATAGAGGAAGGGCACAAAGATCACAAGGGCACAATAGGGAAACAAAATCATAAAGCAAGGGCATGAAAAAGAAATTGCAAAGCAAGGGCATGACAATAAAATGCAGACATCACAAGGGCACGACAATATTCAGAGCTCTCCACCTCTTTTGTGTGCAACTCTCCACAATCAAAACAAATGGGGAATGATTTATCTCATTTTTTTCATACTCACATGAGCATTACAATTACGACACCAACATTAGTATTTTGATGGTGTCGAGGACAATTGCAAAAAAAAAAACATGAAAATCATCACAAATTACACTATCATCACAAATTGTCATTGTAGTTTGACCCGAAATGTTGTAGTGTTATCAATCACTTATTTTTTATCAAATCATCAAAAAATTATGTATTCAATAATAACCTATGGTTTGACCACCTTATCTTAATTATTTATTTAATTAGAAGAACTTGTCCAATTTTAATTAAATAAAACACCTTTATCCTATGTATACATATGAAAAATGATTTTCCTAATTTATAAATAAAATAAAATGCATTCTTTCTACACTTTTCCAAGATAATGGAATCTCTCTTTTACATCTTATTCTCCTCCAAAAATATTTTTCCTCTTATTCTCCTCCAAAACTCTTTTGCCTCTTAAACATTACCATTGATTTTTCCTCTCAAAGATTCTTGTACACAAAGTCAACTTGAGATTGATTCTTCACCATTGGATTTTTCCTCTTAATACTTACCATCCATATCTCTTTAAAAGGAGGCTCTTTCCTCACTCTCTCATATCTCATGTTTTCACTCTAATGTTATGCTACCATTTTTCTTATGCACACTCTTGAGCACATTTGCACTCTCTTTTCTTCACTTACATTTTAGCTTACTTTCATTGTTAGCTTAGATTTCCTATGTGCATTAGTTAGCTAGCATAAACCAAATATGGGTTTTGTAACTATCTCATTCTTATTATCTTAGATTTTTCATTTCACTTAGCTTACTTTTATTTGCATTCCATACTTGTGATTCTTGGATATTGACACGCTTTCCTCTACTCTTTTGAATCTTTTTTTCTATGGTGAACCTTGGAAGGGTTCACTATCATGGCACTCTTGTTCATAATAGATAAGAAGCTATAGGACCCCTCTTGAAATTCTCTTCATCATGAGTTCTCTAAAGTATAATGGTCTATAGAAGTGTGATATCTTTTCTACACACAAGAACCACCTCTTACAATCACCCAAGACTATGAAAAGGAATGCCAATACAATGCCAATAAACCACTGATAACCCACTAGGACTGCAATCACATGTGTGATTTTAATAGTGACAACACATCCCACACTTCTAAATTTTTGAGACAAGGCCACTAACTAGGCACCCATGAAGGTGTTCCTTCAAGCTTCTGGCTAAGCCAAAGAGACCAACTTGACCTATGAGTTTCAACCCCACAAAAAACCAAGCACAAAAATAGACACCAGAGGGAACCCAAGATGCAAACAATCCTCTTAGTAGGGCCAACACCTAGGAAAACTAAAAGAAAAAAAATTGCACCATTGAACAACAAAACCTAGAAAAAAAAACCAATAAAACCAAGCAAAAGCTCCTATGTAGAATGCATCTTGTACAATGAATTTAAGCCACAATAAGTGACAAATATTTAGGGTACCAAGAGTATTCTATAAAAGAAATGGAAAATTTCCTTGCATATGATGAGGGTGGAGCTGGAAAATATTTCTCGCACAATGAACAAACAACAAAAATGGACAACAAAAAAGAAAAGACAAACAACAACCAGAAAAATAATGCCCAAAAAGGTGAAATGAACAAAGAAAAGTGCACTAGATGGATGAAGAAAAGAAAAGGATAGATGAAGAAAATCAAAATAAAAACACTAATAATGAAGAATAAATAAAAGAGAAGGCCAAACACCAACTTGGAACACTAACTTGCAGAGACAACATGGCACTAGGTCCCATCCTTGTTCGAACATGAATCAAAACTAGCTCAACCCATCAAAGCACTTGTAGAATTAAGAAACGATCACACATTGTAGAGATGACAACCTTAAAAGAAAACTTCTACTTGCAGAGCACAATTGTGATTATTGAACAAATTGAAACTAACCCCTTTAGGCATTTTAAAAAACCTTTCAATCATGGTAATGAAAGGGCACATTAATTGTACTTGTTCCTCCTTAATAATCTTTTCCAAGTGTTCAACTTGAGACTATAAAAGCCTTTTCCCTCAATGAAGGACATGAGAGAAAGGGATCCTAACAAGTCCAAAAATTACTTTTCTCATTACTCATAAACCTTTGGTTTAAGGTCAAGGATCCTTACTTCCTTCTACCACAAAAGAGGGACCTACGATCTAGATGGAGATGTGGGAACCAAAAAAATAAAAAATGAAACAAAACAATAAAAGACTTGTCTCAAATGAGACAAGATAAAAGAAAAATGAGGGGACCCAACTTTTTTCTCACAAAATGTAGGGACATGAATGCAAGGCATAACACCAAATTCATTGGAATCCATTCTTTAGGATGTTAGAAAATGTAAGAGACTAGGAAAGAAGGAGGCAATCTTACAACAACGTTTAATGTTTAGATTTTTATTTTTTCCATTTATCCCTATACACTCCTTGTATTGTTACTATCCATACTACTCCCCCCTCTCACAAATCCTTCCATTATTTACATCCTAGCAGGGAAGAAAAGCCCGAAGAGACTCTAAAACACTTTCCATGTGGATTCCCCTATCTTTGTTTCCCAATGGGAGATTGGGGAGAAGGTTAAGTTAGAGAAAGGTGAATAGTCAAAAGCTACCAATACACCCAAGTTTGAACTATAAGTCTACTTAGTTGACTATTAGGTTGAAGAGGAAACACCCTACACATCCTTCGAGATAGATAACAAACCTAGGATGAAAGAAATGGTGGCAAGGGATAAATGTGCTGTAGGAAATGAAACTGTACAATCTGAGAGTAAAACCAAGTTTGAGATAGGAACACATGACAACATCAGTAATACTCATATCTCTACAAGTTTTAAAATGGAATAAGTAATAGAAACTATGAATATTAATGATATGAGAGTAACCAAAGTTTCCTCCCCCCTAAGCTCCCTTTCCCTCCCTTTTACCCTTAGGGTAAAGTTAAAAATGATATTTTAGGTATGGAGGTTATGACATCTAGGTCAAAGAAAAAAAAATTCATTTGTTGTGAGTTTTGCATGTATAATACAAGGACCATAACATGTTAAGAAAAGATCTATAGGTGATGGAAAAACATTTCTATAGGTTAATCTTTGCAACTAAAGTGATGCACTCTTCAACTACTATAATCTACCTCCTACAATAGGAGAAAGATACTAACCATGGTCAAGGAGATGAGGCTATAGAGGAACTCTTTAAATTTGGATGACCATGGTGTTGTCTTCATCTAAAGTGCAAAAAAGATGATTATGTGGGTTCTCCTTTTGTGTTTTTGTTATGTCTATTGAGCTTGCTCTATTAGTAGCATAGTTATAGGTTTTTTTAATAGTAGTTCTAAAATAATCTATACTTTTATATGGATGTGCCCTATGTGGCTGCAGAAACTTATGAATATTTTGGTTTCTATAGCTTTGATTATTAGACTACATACAATGGTTAATTTTAAGGGATGTACTTCTATCGTCAATCTTAGCATAATATTTTTTCTTATAAACTTTAATTATGTTAGATGGGTTCTTAATTTCATTAATAGAGGTAGATATTTTAGCATGTTTTTTCCTCTGTGGATCATGATTTTTTTTGGATAATTAAATGGTAACTGTGATCGCGCCTATTTTGGTCGAGGTTTCTAGTGGATTTTTTGTTATTTTTTTGCTATTAATGTGTTGTTGATTGTGAACTTTAGCTCTAACACATTTCCCTATTGTTTAGGTCAGCCACTATTTTTCCTTAATTTTTATTTTTATTTAGTAACAACTCTTATTTCATAATTATCTTACCTTGATTATGGTCTATAATTGATCAAGAGTATTTCCCTTATTAACACCAACTTACATTGTAATACAATAGATAAATAAAAATTTGCAAGAATAGGAAATGGACTTCTTATTATCTCCAAAATGATAAAAATAGAACATTTAAAAATATGACATGCATATCCACATGGGCATTTTCCTTACAATATTCTATAGGCTTGAATCATCATATGCATATCTATTACTATCCTAGACAACCCTATGGGCCTTCATTATATAGACAATCTTCCGACAACTAAGAAGCTTCTAGAAATTTTAACTCTAAACTTTGAGGCGTACCAAATCTAAGATATTGTTATTTATATTTAATTACATTATAGTAGGTCCCAAAAAACTATAGAACTCAAAATAAATTTTGAAGAAATTTGAGTTTCTTCAATTTTAGATAGTGTAACATTTGGAGACCATAACTCATCACTAGTTTCTACAATTGGTTATTATTACCCCATATTTACAAATGACACAAAGTTCTCAAAGATTCTTATTTTGTTCAAGATTTGGTCAACAAAGGTTCAAGTTCTTTTTAGAGCCTTTAAAGCCTTCAACATTGAGTTCAAAGTTTTCATACCCTGGTGCCAATAGTGAAACTTTTCAATATCTTCAAAAATAGACTTGATCTTGCAATGAAACTTTACTGATAGAATTTTCTATCCAACATAAATCACAAGAGAATAATTTAGAATTTTCTAAGCTCAATCAACCAACTTGGTAAAAAATGTTAGCTTCCAAAAATATAAACTCTACATTCAGATAGCCCTTATTGAAAAAGACAAACCATAAATGGCTTTGGGTGATCGAAGATTTCCCTTACCCCCAAGATTCTCCTACATCAATAAGATGATGTATAAGTTAGCTAGTACCTAAGATGGATATGTTCATATGGAACTAGAAGCAACACAAATGGAACCCTACAATTGCCGAAATAAATAATAACTACAACACATTAACAATCCTCATTGAACCATGTTGCAAATAGCTTATTAAACCCTTAAACCCTATTTTTTTGTAACCCATTTACATTCATTGTCAACCTATAAAGAAAAAAAATTATTAATTAAAAACCATAATTTTTGTAATGAAAACCAATAACACTAATAAAATGTTAATAGAAAGATGTGCATATATGTATTGTAGGATGGAGAATATGAAAAAGGATGCTGGACACCAACAAAACATCTTAGTTCCCTCATTGTGAATACTCCAAGGACACTATAGCAGAAGAGTGGTCCTCTTGAGATTAATAATATTATGAACATACTAAATTACATTCAAAAACATTAAAATATAGACAAAAGTTACTTGTAATCAAAGACATGCAAAAAATGATAGTGGAGGTTTATGTTAGCGAAACAAGAACAAAAAAAAAAAAAACATAGATTTAATTGAGCCTTGTGGTGAGAGGTATTTTTAGTGAGGAATGATATGTTCACCTCCATTAAAGAAAAAATAGTAAACATGCTCCCTTATATCCTCCAAAAGCTCCTCATCATCATCTATCTCCTTCACCTCAAAATCCAAAGTATCTCATTAAAAGATTTAGGCTTGTCTACAACACCTTCAACAATGAAGCATAAAAATGAGAAAAATATTAAAATTAACAAGTAGATTAAAATAAGAAACTACTTGCAAATTCAAAGCAGAAGGTAGTCCATAGGGGAGTAGATAACTATAGCATTTCATTTTTACAAGGTGCTTTACATATTATGGTTCAACTCCAAATTGATGAAAGACTCTAGAGACAAAATGAATGAAAGGAATGTTAGGTATTTGTAACCATGTAGAAGAAGACTAATTGAATAGTTTGTGATTATAAATGACATTTCTTGATGAATCACATGATGTAACTTAGGTGAAAACACAAAGAATTTATGGCCAAGGTAGTGGATAGGGTGGCATAAGTTGTTTCCCTTGTCTATATAAAAGGAGAAACCCCTATGTTTGACTTAGTCACCACGTATGTCTTAGTTGACACACAAAAATGTCAAGTTTTTCCTACCTTTGACCAACCATGTTTGAACACATGACAATATTTCCAAATGAGCTCAAATTTTAATTTCGAGTTGCAATCTAGGATAGTTGGGGTGGTGAAAAAATCTAGTTTTCGGGTCAACATGGAAACCCATGTGGACCCTTGAAGTTATGGTACACACATTTTGGCTTCATTCCCCTAGATTTTACAAATTTGCTTCTCCAAATTTTATACAATCATACAAATTCCTATTTTAAGAATTATTAGATTTATCTAAATATTTTTAAAGAAATTGTCAAACATCATAGCAAGGTGAAAGCCACCAAGATTCTTAAGCTCAATAATTCTTAGTAAGTAAAAAGTAAACTATAAATTTTAATGCAATCTTTCTTTGACCACAACTAAGTCCAATCCAGTAATAATAATAGTAGCCTAATTCCTAGAAAAAATTCAACTCACTAATTATCGAGTTAGATCCAATTAGTGCAATTCAACAATGGAATAATTTTCACTAGTAATAGTTGTCCTTAAGCTTGATAAGTATTATGAATTCAAAGTATCTTAGCATATAGTCAATCCATAGAGATCAATTGATTTAAATAAAAAATATCTACTTAAAGAATTAGCCTAACATTATTAAGTCAATACGAAAACAAATAACTTCACAAATTTTTGCTCGCTTAGGAAATAATAGTTTTTCCTTGTACTTCAAATTGTGTCTTCATATCAAACGCTTGTATTAAAACTTAAATTTGAACTCAATTAATATGTGCCACATTCCATACAATTTCCAAGCACAAAAAATTAACTTACCATCATAAAATTTTAAAACACCACCTTCCAAAACAAGATTTCATACCAAGCAATAAATTTAAATGAAAGTTTCACCCTTAGAAAATAGATTGTAGTTTTAAATTTAAAAGATGAAATATTTTCTTCTATCTTTAAAAATCATCTAACTGTAAATTTTTAATATTGCATTTGTTTCAAAAACAAAATAGAAAAAGTTCAAAATTTTATTCATAAAAGATTAGATATGATTCAAATTTAGGATTTTTCATTTCTTGTACAAGAGTAATCTATTTCTAAACTATCAGTACTGATCTTGAAGAATGGTTAAAGGAGTGCTCTATTTCTAAACTATTATTACTCACCTTACAGAATATTTAGGTTACATTTTAAGCATTGTAGCCTAGCCTAACTTTGATATCATCTTTAATTTTATAGACACTAATTAGAATTTAAACCAAGAACTTCTTATTTCGTGTTAAAATACTCTACCAAACTTCTAGTCACTTTAAAACTAATCCATCTTTGATCTTGGTGGGATTAATTTTTAACATCTCCATTTAGTTCTGTAGCCTAATCTGACTGTGATGCTATGTTGAATTATTCATTAATTGAATAAGACACTTTCATGAAGTGCTCTTATATGCCAAAGCATGAAAGATGGGTCAGCAATCCAAGCAGCATGGAGAGAAGAAGACTTGGAGGGAGCACTACCCAAGCGGGCCCAGAACTCAGGCAAAGAGGAAGCATGCCAACAAGAGCAACCCCAAGCACTCCACCAAAGGTGCCATATCTGAGTAGAATAGGAGCAATGAAAGAACAGATGGGAGACAGACTCCTCTCCATTACCACACAAAACACAATAAGATGGGCCCTAAAATCCATGTTTACAAAGATTATCCCAGGTAAGACAACGGTTGTGAGCCACTAGCCACATGAAAAAATTGCACTTGGACCAAGAAACTTTATTCCAAACTTGCTTCCACCAAGGGACCTCAACATCCCCAAATAATTGTCTAATTATCACCTGATACCTAGTAGAGACATGATATTTACCAGACAAGGTACCGCCCCAAGCCAAAACATCTGGACCAAGCAAAGAAGAACACTCTCTAGAGGCCAGAATTTGAGAAAGCTCCTGGAGGCCAATCAGAAGAATGCTTCCATCTGCAACCAACAACAGGTCCCAATTGATAAGGAGTCTCGTAATGAGCCACTTTATCCCATCCAGCAGCAAGAAAAGAGTCACAAAGAGGCTGAAGATGAGGGTATATGGATAAAATGGGAGGGAATCCATCCCAAGCATCAGACCAAAACAAAGCCTGAGAACCTCCTTTACATATCCAGAACAGACCCCTCTTCACCAACATCACACCTGTCTTCAAAGTATGCCAAACCATTGAGCCACGAACTTCAAGAGGAAGTACAAAAATAGAGCAAGGATTAGCACTGTGAAAATATTTATGAGTGATAATACGAGCCCAAAGTTGATGTTGTCCAGAGCACCATTGCCAATAAAGTTTAGCAGCCAAAGCTTGACTACTCAATAGAGCAGATCGAAGACCAAGACCACCCTCCTTTTTAGGCCTACAAATAGTTTCCCAATTAACCAAGCTCCATTTAGTACTACGCAAATTACCACTCCAAAGGAATTGTCGAGAAAGAGCATCAAACTCCTTGAGAAAGTAAATAGGTGCAGCGTGAACCATGCTTCTATAAGTAGGAAGAGCTTAGATAATAGGTTGAAGGAGAGTAACCCGGGCAGCAGTAGAAAGCCATCTATGAGTCCAATGATTTACCTTATCCTGAAGCTTGGTAATAAAATTTTTCTAGAAGAGATGTGGCTGCCTGGAAACAGCGATAGGAATGCCAAGATAAGTCAAAGGAAGTGATCCTATCTGAAACTATAGGATACCAACAATCCTGTGCTAAATAAAATCAGGAGTGTTAAAAAAGTAAATGGAAGATTTTTGCTCATTAACTTTCTGGACTGAAGCTACCAAATAAACGTCCAAAGCATGTCGAAAGGCTTCAACTTCCTTGATCCTAGCAAGATCGGCAAGAGTGGAATCATCAACAAATTGAAGATGGTAAAGAGAAGGTAAGCCATTACCCCACTGCCAGCCTTGAATAGAATTCTGGGACACCTAATGCTTAATGAATCTGCCCAAGCATTCAGCCATGATGATGAATAGATATGGGGAGAGAGGGTCACCCTGGCGGAGGCCTCTAGAAGCACCAAATAGTTGAGAAGGTTGACCATTAATAAAAACAGAAAAAGAGGCAGAAGTAACACAACTCATAATCCAACTCACCCAGTCAGAGCTAAATCCAAAAGAAAGAAGAATACTCCTTAGGAAGCTCCATTTAACTCTATCATAGGCCTTAGCCATATCCAGCTTAACAAACATGGCTCTCTCCCTTGAAGTAGCCATAGAGTGAATAGCCTCAGTAGCAATAACCACCCCATCCAAAATTTGTCTGCCAGCAACAAAACCACCTTGTTCTTCTGAGATAATAATGGGAAGCCACCTTTTCAATCTCTCAGCAATCAACTTAGTAATAACTTTGTAAACCACATTACATAAGGCAATTGGTCTAAAAAACTCCAATTGATTAGCACCCTCTCTCTTAGGAATAAAAGTCAAGAATGTAGAGTTCAAAGCTCGAAGCATCTACTTGCTAGCATAGGATTCTTTAACCACCTCCAACAAATCATGATTAATGATGTCCCAAAATTCCTGAAAGAATTCAACTGGAAAGCCATCAGGACCAGGAGTCTTCCCCTTAGGCATGCCAAAGACCACCTCTTCCAGCTCTTCCAAAGAGATAGGATGCATGAGCTAATCATTCATTTCCTGAGTGATAAGGGAAGGAATACAGGACAAAATAATATTTTCTTCATTATCAGTAGGAGGAGAGTCCTTAGAGAAGAGGGTAGAGAAGTACCAAATAGCCTCCTGGAACAAAGGTGCCAAGGAATTCAGTTGGATACCTTGAGAATTAACCAAAGAAGAGATAGTGCTTTGATTCCGGCAAGATTGCATTGTTTTATGGAAAAAGGCAGTGTTTTGATCACCTTCCTGGAGCCAATCAACTCTAGCCTTTTGCTTCCAAAAAATTTCCTCTCGAAGTCTCCATTCTTCTAGAGCTCTAGAAGCAAGGGATTCAGCCTTGCCAAGATCCTCTGAGAAACCTCAATCTCTAATCTCCCTTGTGATGACATCAAGATCTTCTTGAGCAAGCCTCTTCATAAAGTGAAGGTTCCCAAAGCATTCCCTATTCCATATCTTGAGCTTCCTTTTAACATATTGAAGCCTTTTAGAAAATGAGAACATTGCAGTACCATATGCAGGAGCACCATCTTTCCACCAACAAAAAACAAAATCATGAAGAGAGGAGTCATGAAGCCACATCAACTGGAACTTAAAAGGAGGATGCTTCAGAACATAAGCCCCTATAGTAGAAAATTTGATTGGCCAATGATCTGAACCCCTCCAATCAAGGATTTTTGAAGAGATAGTAAGGGTGCCACTAACCCAGAAGCAAGAAACAAGAAATCTATCTAGACATTCTGAGATAGCAGCAACACTAGTCCTGCGATTATTCCAGGTATAGAGACCATTAGAAGGCTTAACATCAGAGAGATGCAAAAGAGATATGTGTTTCCGAAGAAGAGTAGAAGAAGGCCCCAATCTAGCCAAACCACCATGCTTCTCCTCCAGACTTAAAACTGAATTGAAGTCCCCTGCTAACACCCAAGGATGATAAGGATGACAATTTCTAACATATTGAATATGTTCCCAAAGTTCCTCCTTTCCCAAAAGATCAACAGGTGCATACACATTAGTAACCATGATTACCTCTCCTAAGTCTAGAGCAGAAGCTACCATAGAGAGAGCTGAGCGAGAAGACATCCAGCCAAGAGGAGAACTTTTTTGAGGATCCCAAAATATAGCTAAACCACCAGCACTGCCTGTTGCCCCAACACACTGGCATTGGCCACGAGACCAAATACTAGAGGCATGTTGGACCATAGACTCCACAAAGAGCTTAGTCTCTTGGATACAAAAAACATTAGGACTATGATCAACCACCAAGTTATGAATAGCCTTTTATCTAGGGATGCTATTCAACCCCCTTACATTCCATGAGAGAATAATCATCATTGGGTAGAATATTCATAAAAGATTAGATATGATTCAAATTTAGGATTTTTCATTTATTGTACAAGAGTAATCTATTTCTAAACTATCAGTACTCATCTTGAAGAATGGTAGGAGTGCTCTATTTCTAAACTATTATTACTCACCTTACAGAATATTTAGGTTACATTTTAAGCATTGTAGCCTAGCCTGACTTTGATATCATCTTTAATTTTATAGAAGCTAATTAGAATTTAAACCAAGAACTTCCCATTTCGTGTTAAAATAATCTACCAAACTACTGGTCACTTTAAAACTAATCCATCTCTGATCTTGGTGCGATTAATTTTCAACAGCTCCATGTAGTTCTGTAGCCTAATCCGACTGTGATGCTATGTTGAATTGTTCATTAATTGAATAAGACAGTTTCATGAAGTGCTCTTATATTGAAATCAATCCATATTAACAAAAAAGGACAAGTTTATAATGGGAATTTCTGCTTGTTCCATGAAACAAAAAAATGTCTAAGACTTTTACTATACAAAACTCTCGATCGCTCTTTGTGGTTGACTTCATCACACTGTAATGGTCATACTCATAAGGGTGGAAGGCATACAACAATTTTTAAGTAAATTAAAAAAGAAGAATACGAATGATGAATAAAATCAATTGAGATTGCTTCTCTGATATATCAATTTGCTAAAAGCGCCCATAAACCGCAAAAAGACTCCACAAGTCTCTGCTCTTCTCCAATTACAAGCAATCCTTTCTGCACTTCACCTTCCCCTGAATCTCTCTCTATTATATACCCCTCTGCTGCGTGAGATATCGAACATTGTGTGAAGAGACCTGTCAAAAACCATGTACCCAACTCCACCTCGGTTGAAAATGCTTCATAATTTATAGAATATATTCACAATTGCATACGTGGAGTAGTGCAATTTATAACAAAACAGACCATTACGGCTTCAACAATGAGCGATGGCATCCGCACCAGTTTTGGTTTGGAGGAAATTTCCAGGTTAGCGAAGGAGTCCACAAGAGAGAGGGTTGGAAAGTCGAAGGAGATTACAAGCGACGCAGCATCACCGACTGCTCGCGTACATACCAATAATTCTCTAGGCCATTTCTGCAAATCCTTTGCATATCAACATTAGCCACATTACATAATGGTCAAGCTAAATGGGATTCTAAATTCCTAAAATATGATCATTACCTGAATGCTTTGAATGCAATCTTCCTCAATCTTTCCAGCCTTTCTTAACTGCCGATACCCTGCATCTCCCACCTGGTATCTGCTCTCAACTCCTCTAATGCTTTGCAATATTCCAGATCTTGTATTTTCTGACATCTATAGCAACCTATGAGAATAAATTCCTGTAGAGAAACTGATTTTGCTAAACTAGGAAGCGTGTCCAACTTAGGGCATCTTTCCATTTTAAGCCTCTGAATATTTACAAGACCAACTATGCCTCCGATGTTCCTCAAGTTTTTACACCCTAGCAAATCAAAGTCCTTGACTATAGATGGGAAAACTTCAATCCTCCTGAGATTGTCAATATCTCTAATTCGAAGAGTCTCAAGAACAGGACAATAATCTGGAGGAATAGAAATGTTGGATACTTGTATTGCCGTTAGTGACATCCATTCAAGGTTGCACAAGGATGAAACAAACGAGTCTGACCCGAGACTCAATTGACTCGTTGGGCACTTGTCAATAACCAATGTCTGAAGATTATTCAGTTGCCTAATTGTTTTTTGTAATGATTTCACTCCTGAAAAGGCTAGGGAGAAATGCTCTAATAGATTAAGACGACCCAGAGAATCGGGCAAACTCTTCAGCTTAGGACAGTTTTCAATCCGAAGATTAGTCAAAGATGACAAATCTCCGAGTTAGGAAATCTTGTCAAGCGCTCACTCCCTATCTCCATCACTCGCAACTTGCTCAGTTGCCCAATGTTGACTGGTACCTGCCTTAACCTTTTGCAACCACGTAAGTCCAGCTCCCTCAACGATTCCTGATTTGTTATGTCACAAGGCAACACTTCCAATTGCTGGCATCCAGAAAGGTTTACATACTCAAGTTTTGTTATTTCTTCTAGAATATTTGACGCTAAGGTGAGGTTTTTACACTCGTTTAGGTTCAACCCTTGCAGGAAAATCAACTCCTTAAAAGAGTCTCGCAACGATTTCAATTTCTCACAGCCTTCAAAACTTAGATGCCTCAGGTTTCTCAAATTGCCGAAATTGGTGTGGAGCGATGATAGCTCAACACAACAAATTATTTCCAGGTGTTCCAGCGATTGTAGAAGGCAAAATTCGATTGGCAGATCCTTGAGAGAACTCGCATTACTAACCGCTACTTCTTTCAAATGACTCAGACAACCTATTGAGCTTGGAAACCTTTGAAACTTATGACAGCCAGAAATGACTAACCCTCTTAACTGCACAGGAGCCTGCAGAAAAGTGGGAATCAGATGGCCAGACACATACAAATATAAAAAAATTTGCAATATAAGCAGACAGTTTAGGAAGATGATGCTTACATCACGGTCAGTCTTCCATAGTTCTTCTAGTTGACTATCACCTCTTTCATGGAGTTCTAAAACCCTCAAATTTTCCATTGAAGTAAATGAAAGAAGATTTCTCTGACCGATGTCAATGCACCGAAGCCATAACAACTCTTTCATTAAATCACCGATTATACCATTGTAATAATTTGCTTTCACCTGCAAAAATTTTAATCCAAGTGAAGATGGTGTAAGCCCACGAGGTCCTTTGCTGGTGTTAACTACGACCTTCCCGCCCGTGGAGCATTGTGGAAACTCCTCAAACCCAATGCTGGATGCAGCTGTTTGAGACGCTAATCCTCGAATGAGAATGCTCTTTTCAATGCAAAAGTTAAAATTAAAACAAAACCTAATCAAAATATCTATAATTCATCGACACAAGAAACAAATAAGTACGCAAAAAAAAATGCCATTCCATTGATTAATGAAGATCAAATAAAGTATTGAGTTCACCTGCACTTCATTATAAACTTCAATAATTTGATATGGAGACCAAATGCGAAATGATGGTTGTTGAGTTGCAATTTCTCTTCCCAAATCTCTCAAATGATTATGCATTCTTATACATTCACCATCATCAAGTTCAACAAGACATTTATTCAAAAGTATTTCTCAACTGTGTAGACCATTCCATCCTAATCCATCCCAAACATTAAGGACCATGCTTTTGTTCTCTCCAATGAAAAAACATGCAATATCTAAAAATATTTCCATCTCTTTATAAACTAAAGTATCATAGCTTACTTTTAAGCTTTCTTTAATGTTTTCAGACAGTATTTTGGAGATCTCCAGTTGTTCCTTCCAAAAATCTTTTCTGGAGTTGCCATATAACTGTGCCCCAAAAACTGTCAGAGACAATGACAATCCATCATAAATAGTTAAAAAA
The DNA here is from genome assembly GCA_028749045.1 of Cupressus sempervirens. NCBI lineage: Eukaryota > Viridiplantae > Streptophyta > Pinopsida > Cupressales > Cupressaceae > Cupressus > Cupressus sempervirens. The sequence goes on from CM053789.1 coordinate 216,952,847, forward strand.
TCTTTGACTAAAGACTGGAACCATTGAAGGGGTGACGGCTGCGAAAAAGCATGGCAACAAAAAAGTTGTTCAGCATGATGTGGATCAAATGTTTGCATTTTATAAACAGTGGAAATACCCCAAGATTTAAGCACTTCAAGTTCCCTTGTAGTGACAATAATCAAACTACCTCTTCGAAGACTGTCCTTGTTAGGCAATAGTGCATCCAATTGTTCCACATCATCGACATCATCCTATCAATACTCGAACAGATCTCAATCGGCTAGCGATCTTACCCTTCCCCGCTTCTATACCGTCCACTCGTACATCCTTGAGACCAAGGTCCTCCAGTAGTTCTTTCTGCTTAGTATTTAATTGACCTTGTTTAGCAGCAACTCTAACATTTAATAGAAAACTAGATTTCTCCGTCATTTTGTTTTTGTAGTTATAAAAATCTTTAGCAAGAGTGGTCTTGCCAGAGCCACCCATACCCCATAATCCCACAATATGCACAGGGTGTTCCACAAATTGAAGTTTCATTTCGAAGTCTTTTATAGCTTCATCCAACCCGGTTGGATGTTGGGTAACCTCAAGTGGCATTTTTTTTATTACTTTAGAAACGGAATTAGCAATCTTCTTGAGCAGCTCTGTCTCATCTCTAGACATAGACAACAGCAATGAGAGCAATTATTGACTTTAATATACAGAGAAAACTAAAAATTTAATGTCTGAATGAATTCAGAAGAAAATTGATTAGAAAAGGATAAGGATACTTGTTACTCACCCCTCGGCCTTGTCAATATGACCGATATTAAAGGAAACACTGTTAATTGTATCCTTCAACTCCTTAAGCTTTTCTGACGTGTATTTGTCTTCGGGAAATGCATCACCAAAGTCTCCATTAGAATATCGGACATGTTCAGGTGGAATACGGTAGAAAACGGGTACAATTTGGGTGCCAGTTTTGAGCATAAATGAGAGCTCTTCTAAACACCAAGGAGATTGGGCATAATTCTTGGAAAATATAGCTACATGAAGTGAAGTACTGTGGATTATTTCTTTTATTTCTTTAGGCAGGGAATCCCCGAATTATGCTCTTCAGAATCAAGGAAAATCCTTAATCCCTTGCCATTTAGGGTATTAGACAGAGTGGTTGCGATAGTCTTTAACATCGGGGCTGTGATGATTAATATATACATCATAGTTCAGATTTTTCATGGGAGAGGTAGAATTATATGGCAATGCATTTGTAAACTCATTCTGTGATTGACTAGCTGGTGTCGACGCAGGTGCCATGGAAATGGATTGATCCAAACGCGTAGAAAAGAAGCGAGAAAACCAAGCAAAGCAGGATGAAAAGAGGCTTGCTACTGAATAAGCAGCAGAAAGATATGTAGCTGCAGGAACTACTTGAGAAGAATTTGTATCCTCGTTTACGGGCTGACACCCATTTTGAAAACCTGAAGTAGATGCCATGGATTTAAATTGAGCTCCAACAGAAAGAGCGAGCGAAATATAGACCAACACAAACAGGGATTTTTTATGAGGAACCAGATCGCGGAACTCTTCGTAGGATGAAAGAAGACACGAAAACTTTTGATAAAGATAATTACAAGACAGATGCAAAACTGATGATAGAAGGTAACTAAACGATTTCGTATAGTGGATGAATGACACTGGGTTCACTACCGACTTGTAAGAAGAGAAGAATCATCTCAGAGTCGTATAGAAACGTCTTTAGGAGATGGACCCACTCCTGCAAGGAATCCAAAGAGCACGCTAACCTCTTTCCTGGTCAAAAGATGTCCCGTTTTTCCCTTGCCTCCTGCAGCTGTTACGCAGTAAGAGTAATGTCAAGCTCTTCCTTTAGTTCTGGCATTTCCGACTTCCATCGCTCATTTAGCTAGTGGAGATATAGTAGGGAAACTACCCACTAGCCGTATAGGTTAACGAAATTTATCATTGTTTTTTTGTGAACTTTTATAGATGAGTAAAGAGCTTAGAGCTAATCTTTCATCTTTCTCTCATTTACGAAGTTCTTTGTAGAGCTCATAGACTGTGAGGTGGACTAAAAGTGTCATTTTAAAACGTTCTTCAATACCCACCACTAAGACCCCTCAATAGTCATTATAGTACTTTTTGGAGAAATGGACCAATCAGCAATCAAGAAAACTAAAAATTGGAAAAAAAAAATTAACACCTATTGGTGTTCATGGTGATTCTTTTGGCATGTTTGTGTGCTGGTACCAGGGTTTTTATGGGTGGTAATTGAGCAAGAAAGGCAACGGTTAACGTGGCAGCATTATGTACATGGGCGACAACTGGCTCATTCCCCTATTCACTAGCAATAGCACCTTAGTGTGCAATGAGTACCTCAAATACAATGGGAATAAATTGTTTGGTAGATGTAGATGGTCAATTAAATGGAAGCAAATTGTTTTGTAGTCTAATTCTATGAAGACTTGTTCAAGACTCCTTATTCGTTGCTATATTTATGAGACTTTAACATATTAAGAGGAAAATGAAAAAATAGCATCAACTTATTGAACATTGATGAATATATGTTCACATAAATTTTAAATGTATAAATGTGGGGCCATGTAATTAAGAAACTAGAAAATAATCACTATGAATTCTTTCAAATTTGAGCAAGATAGGTTGGAATTGTAAATGAAATATTGGTTATCCATCCTCTTGTGAATGATGCATGTGAAATAGCATTTGATGTAAAATGAGAATAAATTATGCAATAAAAATGCAAGTACAAGTGGAAAGTAACAATAGGTAATTTGTTGGGTTTGAAGAACCTTAGAGTAAATGTGGATTAAGACACTTTCAAACATAAATTATGCAATAAAAATGAAAGTACAAGAGGGAAGTAACAATAGGTAGTTTGTTGGGTTTGAAGAACCTTAGAATAAACATGGATTAAGACACTTTTGAACATGTATTTTGTATTAATGAACAAAACATAACAATGTGGATCTCTAAACTAAAAATAGGAAAATAAAATGATAAGCTCCATTGAGATAATGAACCCTTGTAAGAACAATCTAATTTAACAATATTATTGTACAATCATCAAAAATTGGATGACCAAAACCATTGTAAAAACTATCTCACACACCATATGTTGGAATTACAATAGGAAAGGTAAACTTCCAAGGTGGGGGGACATGGGGTGAATCAACAGTTAAAACTTGAACCCATAAAACTTTCACCACACATCTATTTCATGCATTCAATAGATAAATTGAAATAACATGTAAAACACATACATCTAAATCATGTAAACATATAAGTAATCACACACATAACACCAAATATGATTACTGAGAAACCCTCCAAGTGAGAAGGTAAAACTGGGGTGGGGATGACACCCACAAATCTTAATTACTTCAATTGTAAAGTGTATCCAATTAAGGTTAGAATGTTTTAATCGTGAATCATGATCTACCCTATGAAACATTTGCCCTATTAAAGGCTTACAAAGACTATTAGGTCTCACCTTGTTAGAGAATTTCAACACCTTGTTAGAATTGTGCCTTGTTAGAGGACTTCAACCTACAACTAAGTAAGCACCATGTTAAAGAATTTCATATAGCCTACTAGGACTACTCTATTAAGAGTTTGACTAAAATCACCCATTAAAATGTCTCAGCATAGATCCTGTGGTTACCACTTACTTTCTTGAAGACAGATCACCTCTAAACACTTATCTTCTTGATCTTTCTCGATCAAATGTCTCAATGCTATATCCTTCTCTCTATCCTTTATTCTTCCCTAACTGATTCTGCAATTCACTCTTTTTTCATAACTTCTAAGTATCCATGAATGCTCTGTTTGCACATGCAAACTTCTCTCTTCACTTCTTCAATCCCTTAGACACTCATTCAACATTCATATAAAGTTTAGGGTTTCGTCCTCCTTAAGAAGACTAGGAGACTTAGGGTTAGGCATGAACCTATGGCTGAGATTCATCCATATTGTCACTTAAACCTTCCCATTTTCTGATTGGTTGCATGTAATTTCATAGGGAATCCAAATATAGATTTTTCCTTATCTCTAAAAGATTGTAATATATCCTTAAGTTAGCTCAAAAATGGTTTACATAGTTGTTTGTGCCATTACAAACAAATATGTCCAAACTGTGTCACTCGACATATGAAGTCTCTGATGCTCATCATACATTGTATTTCTTCTCTAACTCGGCACCTACACTGCTCAGCATCCATTATTTACTCGGCTCTTGAATCACTCAGCATGTTCTATCTACTCGATGCTTGAATGACTCAGCACATGAGTGACTTGGCATGGTCTAATATTTACATGTTGTTCTCGGCATGTATTACTAGTTTGACATGAACTAAGTAAATGAATTAAGTGTGTTAACACTAACTTGTTAAAACTAAATTGAGATCAACAATCTCCCCCTTTGACATGAGTGTCAAAAACACTTGAATATAAACTATCAACCTTAATCTTTTCAAGCATAACATATCCATGACTCGGCTAGTATAAAAAACTTTAAAATTTTCAAAATTTATCGATAACTTATATACCTCAAAATTGATTACTCCCCCTAACTTAATATATGTCTCTACTGATACTCTTTGACTTCAATGTGTTGATGCTCTTTCATGCTCTCCCTTAGCTAATATCTCTGTATTTTTCTCTTTTCTCCTCAACATGTATCTCCCCCATATTCTTTATCTCCCTTTGTTTCTATCTCCCCCTTTTTGACACTTTTATCAAATGCACTATACATGTATTATGTGTTTGTCCAAAAAGGATTTATGGACATCCATTATGATCTTGAGGGCTGCATCCCAGTTATCACATGCAAGATCCACTAATTTTATTTGGATTGCAAGCTCGGCAGCAAGGTGCACTAGGCCATCTAAAGTAGAAATATTGGGGTCTTTCTTCAATAAAGTTTTAGCATAGCCTAGCTCCTTGTGGAATATCTCCATGTGTGGGGTGAAAGATTTCTGTATACATGTCAATTTTTCTCTTATGCTAGCCTCATCTACTGTCAATACAGCTAATTGACTTTGTGTTTGAAGTAATTTCCTAAAATGCTTCTTACTTTGAGCTAAATTCTAAGGTAGCTTAGTACCTGATATGATGAGGTTTCTCTCCAAACTCAAAATATGACTCCTGGTCTCTTGAGTGAAGAGTGTATGAACACATAGTTTTGTGTAGAATGAGAATATATTCTCAAGAACCTTCTTCACCTCTTCAACCTTAGTTGCCAATGCAACTTGAGTTAGTGCTATCTCACTAGATATTTTTTCATTCATCTTACCTTGAAATTTCTTTTCTGACCATTCTAAAAGTTTTGCATTTGTATCAAGGTCTTCATTACTAACCTTTTCCATTATATCTATTAGTTTTTCTATCAGTGGCTTGGTCTCTTCAAGATTCAGTAGACTAAATGCATCTAGAAAGATGTCCTTAATATTTGAAGTGATTGCTTTTGCATATGTTCTCTCCTAAGCATTTCTTGTTGCTTTTCCCTTTCGAAGGTCTATTGTAATATGTCTATTTTCTCCAATGTCATAGTATCATAGTCATACTTTGGAATAACAATTTCTTCATCAAGGCTTATGTCTCCATAGGGAATTACCTTATCAACCTTTGATAAGCTAGGGCTTAGCATTGGGATTTGCAATGGAATGACTTCTATGCCTAGCTTCTAAAGAGTTTGTGTAGAAGGAGTCCCAAATGTTGGTAAGGCTACTAGTGGTTGGATGGCCGCTTGTTCCTTCACCTTAGATATTATCTCATGCTCTTCAGGCTTGCCCTGATCTATGACTATGACTTGGATAGCACCTTATTCCTATGATGTAGGTATAGATGAATCTATCTATGTTGTTTCCTGATGTCCTATAGTGTCTTTCTCTTCTATTTTCTTCTTCTCAATAGTATCAACTTTAACAATTGTATCAACCTTAGTAGATGTATCTTTTGGCATTAGAAATAAAGGTTGTACATTAGTAACTTGAAATACCTTTTCCCTTGTGACCTCAATTACTGCCTTTTTCAATTCTTCTACACTAACCAAAACTGTATTTTCACAGAGTTTAGCTTGGAATGTATATTGGTCTAGAATATTTTTCAAGTCTTGTACAGTAAGTGGATTGATGTTCTGACCTAATGGATCATAAACATCCTTAATAGTTATAGTCTTAGTAGTTACACTTGTGTCATGAGGAGGACTAACATTCGGTAATTGTGTTTCATACACACTCTGATATTCTTGCTAATCAGGTTGGGCTGTTGCCTTGTCATCTTCTTGCATTTCTATCTCTCCTCCAACTGTATTGTCTTTGAAATCATTTTCCTTATCATCTTCTTTATCATAATCCTTCTTATCATCATCTTTAGCCTCTGAAGGATCAGTTTCTCCTTCTTTCATTGTGGTTAACCCATAAATGAGTTTCCATGTCTGTGTTGAATTTTTCACAACATCCTCAATATCATTTTGAAGAATGCTAAAGGCTCTATATTTAGGTGTGAACTTAACTGCATATTTCTTGATAGCCTTAGCAATATATCTCATTTTCAACTCTAGCATTACTTGGGCTAATTGTGTTTCCCCAATTTGTCTTTCCAAGTTTAGACAACAATGCCATTTTTTCTCAACTTTTTCATATAGACTCTTAGGTACTGAGTTGGAAAAATCTAGTGGAGTTGTCTTAAACTTTGACATCATGGCATATAATGCCTCTTCCACTTGGTTTTTCCCTATTTTACCAAATTTATCAAAATCATCATGTGAAAACCTTGACATATCTGCATTATTCTTAATATTTTCACATAAGTTCTCAAGATCTAAGAGAGTATTGTGACTCACCACCTTGAATTAGCTATTTTCATCTAATTCAATTTTCTCTTCATCAGAATCTAGTTGTACCACATACTTCCTTCTTTGTTTATTTTTCACTTGGCCTCCTTGATCTATTATCTTTGTCTTTTCCTTGGCCTTCTAAGTTTTAGCATGTGTTTTTGCTCTAGTGGTAGGTGTAGTGGGCTTGTTTGGGCTAGGTTTGACAATCTTATTTGCCCTTGCTACTAGCTATGCCATAGCCTTCCTCTTCTTTGGCTCAGTAGGAGTAGGTGTTTCCTCGACTTCTTCTCCCTCGGTACATTCAATTTCCTCCTCTTCCTTGTCTTCTCCTATACCTTGGGTGAATGCTAGAGGTCTATGTGTTTTTGTTTCTTCTTCCTCTTCATCCTCTTCTTCTTCTTCTTCATCCTCCTTGACACCTTCTCCAAATTTGGCTTTTAGTTTCTTCACTATCTTATCCTTTTTCTTAATAGCTAATTTAATTTTCAACTCCATGGCAATATTTGACATTACCATCTCACCAAATATCTTTGCACTTTTATCTATTTCCTCTGCTAGCAATGTTGTTATGGCTACTGAGGCTTCATTAACATTAATCTCATACCCAAGTGGTCTTAACCATCTTACCCTTGGTGTCACAGCCTGTACAAATGTGTAATTAGCATCAACAGGAAAACATATATCATTATAGTGTTGTTCAACTAAAGAAACTGGTATTCTCATTCTTTCCTTCATTGATTTCTTGAAATCTTCAAAGTAACTTGTCATCAAGGTTTCAAATTTTTCTCCCATCTACTCAATGTACTCATTGATCTACACTAAAATTGACCTATTGGTCTTCCATCCTATAGTACCAAATGAGGGAAATATATTTTGTACATGAAAGAAGATGCAAACTAATATTGAACCAAACTTGCATTGTGCACTCTTAGTTTTCTTAATAGTTCTAAGTTTCTCCATTAGTTGTTGCGATTGTAGCTTTGCTAGATCATATGTATGATCTTTCTTTACAATATTGTAGCTAACATCCATAGCTATATAGGGTACACTATTCGATCTACTAGATTGATAGAATCTATGTGAAATTACCCTTACAACAAAGCCTACCAATGGATCAATGATAGTATCTATTGTCATGCCACTCTTATTCCATTTTTCTCTAGTGTTCTTCTCAAATATTTCCTTGGAAACACTTTTGAGTGTCTTTGGCTAATCTAGGGTTGGGTAACCAGTAACCCTTTGAATTATTCTCTTGGATATTTTGATAGGTCCTCCCTCTAGCCATAAAGAACCATCATGAATTCAGCTCAACACAATTTGTATCCACTCAATTTTAAACACATTAGGAAAATCAAGGGCTCGTGTTAAACCCTTTCTTTCTATGATTTGGAATTCATCCCTTAAAACACTATTTTCACATAACCTGTTATATGCATCCCTAATTCCCATGTCACCAATGCCTCCAATCTTGCAATTATAACATCTCCTCACATCTTGCACCATTATTACATTTGGTAGGATCATTGACAATGAGCCAAAAGAATCTTGTTTATAGGTGATGTCAGGAATGGCTTTAAATATGGATTTCTTAAGTTCATTATTGACAAGCTAAACATTTAAAACTTCCTTCCCTTCAACATTTTTTGAACTAGACATCATTTTGTCAAACTAGGGTTTATGCAAAATTGAAACTGTGTAGTAATAAATACCTTGTGAAATCTGATAAATTGGTGTGAGATCATTGCTAAAAACTTTGCAAATGCTTTGAATAGGTTTTTGAATCGCCTTCTACTCTAATATCTCTTCCTTGAATTTCAAATGATGAATAATGAGCAAAAATCAATCAAATACCCTTTGAAAACCTTGCATTTAATGTTGAGTGCTTACACAACTATAAGCTCAACATTAACCAATTTCATGTTCACTTAGCATCTATAGATATTTCCATCACTCAGTAGCTACTATGAGCTTCACATCAACTAGCTAGACTACTAGCTTGACATCTTCTTACATTCCACTAAGCATACATAGGAAACATTTCATGCTTGCCAACAACATGAAAAAATTAAATATTTAACTTGAATTTTCAACAAAATCTTGCATCTTTATTCATGCTAATGTAGACTTTTCATCACTATCTCCTTTGGAACTGATGTATGTTATAACCTTCAAATATTAGTCCCAAATACCTCTTGATTTCCTAGTTTGATGAGGTGTGATCATCTAACCCATTGGGTGAAGTGATCCCTTCTCCATTTGATGTGTTCTAATCATCTTTATTTTTTCATGTCTTGTTCATCTCATCTTTGATGTGTTCAACATCTGCATTGCCTTTGCCTTTATCAAATTCACAACTTGGTGCCTTTGACCTAGTTGGACAATATTTACTAATGTGACCAGTCTTCAAATAGCTAAAGCATGTGGTTTGACTCAGCCACCTTTTGTAGTTACTACTAAAGTGTGTTATAATACAATTCTCAACAACATGTCCATATTCTTGACAATAATGATAGCTATACCTTGTATTATAATCCCAATAATAAGAGTTGTCATTTTTCCTTACGTTTGTTTTCTTATTTGAAGACCACATGGCTTTGGATCTGCATTCAAAAGCTCTATGTCCATACTTTTGATAGTTATAGTAATAACCTTCAAAAAAAAATTTGTTCATGGTCCTGGTTCTGCATTCATGTGCTTGATGACCTTGCTTGTTGCACTTATGGAAATGAACCATGTTCTCAGGCTTAGCATTCTAATTTGTAGTTTTTCTCCTACATACATTAGTAGTATGTCCTTTCTTACCACAATTATGACAAGTAGGTTTGGAGTTCTTACCTTTGTTATTCCTTTCTTCAGCACTTTTGGATGACTCTCCTTCTTTAGTGCTCATGTATCCCAGTCTAGATGTATCATTGTTGGATCTAGGGGATTTAAATAATTGCTCAAATTATTTGATGGCTTCATTTGGTTTGTTGAAACTCTCATAAAATTCCTTTTCTTTCGTTCGTTAGGTCATTTTGCAATTGTTCATTCTGCAACTTTAATGTAGTTATTTCAATGTCCTTGACATTTAGTTCATAGTTGGCATTCATCATTTGACATAGAGTTCCCAATTGCATGTTGGAAATCTTGGTTAGTTCTATTGATTTCTCTTCTAGTCTATTAGCCAAAAATATTTTGTCTTCTTCAATCATGGCTTTGTCTTCCATTGATTTCTTCTTTTGTTCAACCACTTCAGATGCCAGTATGGCTTGTGATTCTTTCTCTAACTTGAGATTTCTGACTTCCTCAAGTTGGATTTTGTTCTTTTCCATTTGATCTGCAACTACTGCATCAAATTCATTTGAGTCTCCATCTATAAATAGCTTAGTAATGTCTATCTCTTTATATTGTGTGTCATTCTCCACAATAGCAATTTCTTTCCTTCTCTTCGAGGAACTCTTTAAAGCATCTCTTGCTTCATTTAGTTAATGTAGTATAAGATGTATTTCAATCTCCTAGTTCTCAATAGTCTTTCCCAAATTGTAGACTTCCATTTCAAGATTGTTCCTCAAAGTAGCAAAGCTTCTCTTTCAAAGAACAGAGCTTTTATACCAATTGTTTGAATTACAATAGGAAAGCTAAACTTCTCAAGCAGGGAGGTTGAATCAACACTTAAAACTTGAACCCATAAAACTTTCACCACACATCCATCTCATGCATTCAATAGATAAATTGAAATAACGTGTAAAGAGCATACATCTAAATAATGTAAACATATAATTAATCACACACATAACACCAGATATGATTACTGAGAAACCCTTCAAATGAGAAGGTAAAACTGGGGTAGGGATGACACCCACAAATCTTCACTATTATAGTTATAAGGTGTTTTCTATTAAGGTTTCAATATTTTGATCATGAATCATGATCTACCCTATTAAAGGTCTACCTTGTTAAAGGCTTACAAAGACTGTTATGTCTCACCTTGTTAGAGGACTTCAACTTACAACTAAGTAAGCACCTTGTTAAAGGATTTCATACAACCTGATAGGACTACTCTATTAAGAGATTTGACTAAAATCACATATTAAAATATCTCAGCATAGATCCCATAGTTGACACTTGCTTTCCTAATGACAGATCATCTCTAAAAACTTATCTTCTTGATCCTTCTCGATTAGATGTCTTAATGATGTATCCTTCTCTCTATCCTCTATTCTTCTCTAACTAATTCTACAATTCACTCTTTCTTCATAACTTCTAAGTCTCTATGAATGCTCTATTTGCACATGCAAACTTCTCTCTTTGCTTCTTCAATCCCTTAGACACTCATTCAACATTCATATAAAGTTTAGGGTTTTTTCATCCTTAAGAAGACTAGGAGACTTAGGGTTAGGTATGAATCTATAGTTGAGATTCATCCATATTTTGGCTTAAACCTTCCCATTTTCTGATTGGCTTCATGTAATTGCATAGGAAATCCAAATATAGATTCATCCTTATCTCCAAAAGATTGTAATCTATCCTTAAGTCGGCTCAAAAATGGTTTACATAGTTGTTTGTGCCATTGCAAACAAATATATCCAAATTGTGTCACTCATCATATGAAGTCTCGGATGCTCAACATGCACTGTATTTCTACTCTAACTTGACACCTACACTACTCAGCGTCCATTTTTTACATGGCTCCTGAATCACTTGACATTGTCTATCTGTTCGACGCTTGAGTGACTTGGCACATGAGTGACTTAATATGGTCTAATATTTACATGTTGTTCTCACCATGTATTACTAGTTCAACATGTACTAAGTAAATTAATTAAGTGTGTTGACACTCACTTGTCAAAACCAATCTGAGATCAAGACCATATTGGTGTCTCACTTGGTGATCACCTAGCATGATAACCTCACCTTTATCAAATTACTAAGAATTCCATGTTTTAACATGCATTACATGAAACTTTGGAAGGATTAAAGCATAGAATTATTCAACTATTTATTTATTAGATAAAACAATGAAGACAAGATTGCGTTCAACTTAATAGCATATATTTTTAGTTAAGCACCTCACATTTTCTTGCATAGAGTCTTTCCTAAGTCTAATGTTTCCTCAAAGTACCTAGAATAATATATTATTCCTCTAAAACCACACAATATCAATAATAAATTAAAAATACATAAATTAATAGTGGCCATTTATTAGTAGTGAAGGTAAGAGTCTCCTTATACCTATAATCCTAAGCATGACTCTACAATGTCAAATAAACTCCATCAAAATGCTAATTTATATATATATAATTTTGCATACACCATTGTGAATTTCTATAATATGAAAATTAATTTTCATTCCCCAATATCTTTCTTATTAAAGAGTTCACAAGAATACCAACTCCCCTAAATCTTCTCACAATTCTAACTAAACTTACACTGTGCCTCCTAAAATATGGAAAACTAGTGATTAACATTGGCATGTAAGGAGCCATTGTAGTTTAGTTCCCTTTGTCTATGTCCTTCATGGAAGTTAAATTGTCACCCTTTCAAGAAGCTTGTATCTTAGGTTCAAAGTTCCCTTAGAAAAATATTCAAATATTTAAAAATAATACCCAAATTTATAATAATGGTAAACTATAAATAAAGCATAGTCTCATAGTTGCACTGGAATGACATTCGGTAGTAAGAAATTCCCATTAACATTAAATTAAAAGTAAAATGTTGATGAATTCCTCTATGACCATAATAATCCTACAAAAAAAATTCACACAAAAGATAAGGAATGCTATTGATTACATGGTATCAAATCAAATCCCATACCTTCAATGTTATCCCATTAAGAAGAAACTCAAGTCATTACTCAACTACTTAGGTACTACACCATCAGGTTTCTAGAGAATCTTTTACATCAAAACTAACTAGGTAAGCTTAGAAAAGCTTATCCATTACAACAAGATTAGTTAACAAAGAGGGGAGAAATTTGACAAGATTTGAATTCAAACCATCGTATTGGAGTTAGCAATCACTTCCATTAAACCATGTTGATACCACTTCAAGAGAAACTCAAAATTTCAATCATGAACTCACTAACATCATTATACAATGAAGGCTGGTCCCCTTAATTATTTAAATACATAATAGAAACAAAGAAATAATGAAAAATTGTGAGAAAAAAATATGGGCTTCTTATTATCGCCATAAATGTAGAATTACAATATGCTGACCCACATGGGCACCTTCACTATAATAATATGCAAGACAAAGCTATGAACTATCACCCAAAGATCTCTTAGACAATCTATGGGCATTTCTTAAATAGGTAATTTTATGCCACCCGGGAAGGTTCTAGACACCTAAATTTTATACCTAGGGCTGACAGACCCTAACAATACATATAGAGTTGACCAAATACACCTTTGACATTTATTTTGGAAGTTTTGGTTGGTCCAAATTTAAAAGACCATAACTTTTAAACCTTTTCTTATATTTTCTATTATAACCCCTTTTCAAAATCCTTAGCTTCTGATCTATAGGCTTGAATCCATGCAAGTGCCCATCCATCACATTTTTTAGACTTATCTGGACACGTTTAGGCCCTCAAAATTGAGCCCAAAGTTTTTGTACCAAAAATCCACAATAAATTCCTCGATACTTATGATATACCATTGAGCCTCAATTGGTAGGATTATATGAATAAGATAAACCTCCACCTCTAAAATTAGGACATTCTAAGCTTGTATGACTAACTTACTCAGTAGAAAGCCTCCAATGATAAAAACTCTACATTAAGACAACCCTTATTCAAACAATTGAAATGAAATATTTTTGGTTGATGCAAGATATCTCTTACACCTAGGATGCTCATGTATCAGACACTTCGAGTGATTTAAGAAGTGATCTCATCACATCTCTTGGATGGTCAAAGGAAAACCATGATGGTTAGCCTCCTCCCTTGCCAGCCATAATGAATCTTCTACTATCCTCCCTTTCCATTTGACTAGATATTCTTCATAAGTTTTGTGCCTTGTAATTTTTCCAACATGACTATCCAGAATCTACTCAATCTCCTTTGTAGCTAAACTAGCTACTAGATTACTCCACTGCACTTTTGCAATTTCATCTCCATCACCTCCTTTCTATGAGGATCTATCCTAGAATGAACATTGGATTTTCAATCCAAAAATCATCCAACAAGTTGACCTGTTGCCTTCTATCTAAAGGGATTTTGCCTGTTAGTATCCTCAGAGTCAAGGTGTGAGCAACCAGACCCTCTAAGAATGAAGGATTTGATATGCACTAATCTATGTGATAATGCAAATTAATCTATGATGAGACATGCATTTAATCTAAGAATAAGCAAAGGAAACTAGATTAATCATATGCATATTATACTAAATGAAATTAAACTAAGGATGCAAATGTATGTAAAATATCAGCAAATGTGAGCAAATGTGAGTATGAATTTCAATAACACTTCAATAGCAATTCAATTCATCCTCCTAAAAATGAAGAGATGAGGGTCTCTTAAATAGACTTTCCTGGAATCCATCAATGATTGAGATCAATTTTAATCAACAGTCAGGATTGAAGATGAAGTTCAGTCATCAAGGAAGATTCCCAAATCAAAGGGAGTTAACTGGCTCAAATTTAAGTGTAAGAGCCAATCAACTCAGATAGACTTTAGTGTAAGAGTAAGTGATCTGAGTCATTTCCAATTTGATCACTAGTGAACTAGGAATTTCCCTTTTTTGAACTAAAGAGAGATTTTGGAGAGATATTTAATTTAATAAAATGAGACATTCTCTCATAAATATATTTTCTTATTAATTGAATAATTCTTATTTAATTAATTAGAGACACTTTTCTTATTTAATTAAATAACTTCATTTAATTAATTAGGAATGACTTCCCATTTAATTAAATAACTTTGCTTAGTTAATTAGAAGCAACTTCTCCATTTAATTAAATAATTTTTTTTAATTAATTAAAAATAGGCGTATTTATTAAATTAAATAAATTTAATTCCTTAGTACATTAGCCTTTGGACATAATTTAATTTAATTAAAGTGTAAATACTTCAAATTAAATTAAATTGTAATCAGTAGGTTTAATGTGACTAATATGAATCAATACTTTAGGAATTAAATAAAGAGTATGATGAATGCAGATTTAGGTTTTCTGCATTTGACATTGCCTAGTGACATAGGACTTTAGAATCGATCAGAAATATACCAGAATTTGTGATTGTGGCAATAAGCCAATTTTAGGGTATTACAATAAGAAGAGAAGAATCATCTTAGAGGAGTATAGAAACATCTTTAGGAGATGGACCCACTCATGTAAGGAATCCAAAGAGCACACTAACCTCTTTCCTGGTTAAAAGATGTCCCATTTTCTCCATGCCTCCTATAGTTGTTGTGCAGTATGAATCATGTCAAGCTGTTCCTTTAGGGCCCATTTGGTAGCTGGAATTAGAATGGAATTGGCATTCAGAATTCTAAAAAAAATATAATCTATTGTTTGGGTCTGGATGATCAGAATTGGAATTGGGAAAAAGTAGAATCTAGTATACCCATTGGAACCCCAAAACAAGAATTCCAAATTCCTTCAAAATACTTGTTATTTGGAATTCCCATTTTAAATCCCATTTTTTGAAATCGAGGATTTCAACTAAAGTAAAATTTACTTCGATTCAATATTCGGATGCCCATTTGGGGGCACCTATTTTCGTAAAAATATTTGAAATTTAATTATTTTAAATGGGGAGAAAATTTTCCACTATTACTTTCTCATATGTTTGCAAACTTTTGAAATTTAACTTTTTAAAATGAAGGGAAATTTTTCCACTATTACCACGATAATCGAGCTGATAACTTTGCATTTGAGCTTTATGTGTCTGTGAGAGTTCTTGAATCATTATATCAAGAGTTTTCCATCTATGAAAACAAAGTTGACTACTGTAAATGCGATAATCCCATCCCTGGATGTAACACACACCATGATCCACTTAAAAAGGTTGATCATATTATTTTTGGAAATAATAAACTTGATTAGGGAATGCTAGTCAGGTAGTTTGCAAGAAAGAGCAAAGAAACTATTGGAGATAATGATAGAGAAAGTTGTAGAGCACCTCCCAGGTATAACAATTACTAAGAATCATGTCAACCAAAAAGTTGTGCGTGTTATTTCCTTAACAAAATATGAAGATGTAAAAGAGCCATGCCATTTTCCTTGCAATGAAGGCCACCTATTTAACAGGAATTACATTGCAAATTGGTCCAAAAAGAAAAATCCTTGCCCCATCTACATGATGCCCACATATCGGCCGAAAATGTTTGTTTATAGTGCAACCATGGTAATACTTGATTCCTTCTTGGACTAGCTTTGATTTCATCATTTACTCTACTTTTATATATTTTCTCAATATATATATATATATATATATATATATATATATATATATATATATATATATATATATATATATACTCTACTTCTGTGTCTTTGCGTCAACACACTTTACCATTGAGTAGAATATTTCAAGCCATCGTGACTCATCATTGACTTCCATCTCCCAAATCCAAGCTACTCTAAAGCATATACTCTTGACCTGAATGGTGATATTTATTTTTCTCTTGTGATTGTATATTGAATCAATGTTTAAACTTCTTTCACTTTATAACTATGCATGTCCTTCTTTCTATTTAATGCAAAAATTATATTTATGTACATAGCATTATTCATACTATCACCATTGTTGCTAGACTAAATCAAAACTTTTAATAATATTGGGCCTTCACTAATTAGTATTGTTGTTTTGTATGCTCATTCACTTTTTAACTCATACAGTTATTTTGGCTAGTATTCTAATTCCACAATGCGCAACCAAATAGAGGAAATTTGTATTCTCACAATGAATTTTTGGTCAACCAAATAGTCCCAAATTGAATTCCCTAATCATAATCTTGATTCCAAATTCTAGAATCCCAAAGCCAACATTTCGAATGCCAAAGCTTAATTTATATTCCAACAACCAAATGGGCCCTTAGTTCTAGCATTGTCAACTTCCATTCACTCATTTAGCTAGTAGAGACATAGTAGGGGAAATATTCCAATAGTTGTTAATGCCTTAAAATTGAGGTCAAAGTTTTTTTACCAAAAATCCACAATAACTTCCCTGATATGTATGATATGGCATTAAGCATAAACTAGTAGGCTTATATGATTGAGATGAACCTCTACCTCTAAAATTAGGTCATTCTTAGCTCATAGGACTAACTTATTAAGTAGAAAACCTCCACAAATAGAAACTCTTTATTAAAAAAAGCCTTATTCAAACAACAAAAATGAAATATTTTTAGTTGATGCAAGATTTCTCTTACACCTAGGATTGTCCTGCATCAAACACCCAGGATAATTTGAGAAGTGACCCCATTATGTCTTAGGTGTTCAAAGGAAAACCAAAATGGTTAACCTCCTCCCTTAATAGCCATGATGAATCTTCTATTGGCCTCCCTTTCCATTTGACTAGGCATTGTTTATATAAAAAAATTCTTTTATGTTTTCCAACATGACTATCCAGTATCTCCTCAATCTCCTTTGTAGTTGAACTAGCTACTAGAATACACCACTACACTTCTGCAATTTATCTCCATCACCTCCTTCATAAAACTTTTTCAAATCTAAAATGTTAAATAATTTTTAAATATTTAGTTCAGGACATGACTATACTTCATGGGAATTTCCAGAGTCATGCCTTTTCACTATCTTGCATGGGCCAAACTTCTTCATTTTTAGCTTATTATATGTACCCACTGGAAAATGCTTCTTTCTCAAATGAACTATGACTTCATATCCAATATGAAATTCTTTTTACATTCTTTTGACATTTTCCTTAGCCTTGTACTTTGTATTCATCTTTATAACGTGCTTCCTCACCTCCTCATGGATGTTCTTCAAATATTCAGCAAAATATTCTATTTCAACACTGCTTGTTTCTTCTTTATCCAACTATCTTAGTTTAGAAGCATTTCTGGGACTACTCCCATATACAATCTAGAATGGTGATTTACTTGTACTCTTGTTAACATAACTATTACATGCAAATTCTACGTGTGGTAAAATTAGATCCCATCCTTTTGGTTTATCTCCAACCAAACATGTCAACAAGTCTTCCAAATTACAATTCATAACTTCTATCTGTCTACCAATCTATGGATGATGTGTAAACCAAACTTAAAACTAGTCTTCAATTTATTCCACAATGTTCACCAAAAATACCCAAAAAACTTGGTATCTCGATCAAAAACTATACTCTTTGGTAGACCATGTAGTCTCACCACTTCTTTGAAGAACAATTCTTTTGCATGAACATCATGACTTGTCTTCTTGTGGGGAATGAAATGTCCCATCTTTGAAAATTTATCAACTACCACAAAAATAAAGTCATGTTCTGACTGAATCCTTGGTAATACAATAAAAAAATCCATGCTAACATCCTCCCATGGCTTCTTTGGTATAAGTAATGGCTAATAAAACCTTGTATTCTTCTTCACTTGTTTCACCATCTGACATACTCTACAACTCTAAATAAACTTCTTGACATATTTTTGGAAATGTGACCAATAATAGATCTTAGCAACCAAAGTAATCATTTTATCACTAACAAACTATCCACCAATCCTCCACTATGCTTCTCCTTGATGAGATTATCTCTCATTGAACTTCTTGGAATGCACAATTTTCTTCCTTTAAACAACATACCATCTTGGATTATGAAATCCAACCGCTTCATCATGTCAAGTGCAATAGGTTCTGTAAAAGCTTTCCACGCTTCACCAAAATTAGGATTTTCTAGATGCAAATTACTAAATTCCTTGAACCCAACCACCTCAATCTACATTTCTATAAGAAAATGGTGTCTTCTACTAAGAGCATCTGCAACTCTATTAGACTTCCCACTCTTGTGTTTTAAAATAAATGTATAGCTCGGCAAAAATTCAACCCACTTCAAATGCCTTTGGTTTGATTTTCCTTAACTATTCAAATATTACAAATCTTGATGATCAATATACAAAAAAAACTCCCTAGGAAATAGATATTGTCCCCACCTTTTGAATACCTGAACTATAGCATAAAATTCTTTATCATAAACAAAAAAATTTCTTTTGGCATCATTCAACTTCTCACTAAAATAAGCAATAGGTCTACAAACTTGGCTCAAAATATGTTCTATTATAATACCACTAGCATCACAATCTACTTGAAACACCTTAATAAAATCTAGAATTGTTGAAATAGGCTTCTCTGTAACTTTCTATTTCAATAGATTAAAACTATTATCTTCTGCTATAGTTCACTTAAATTATTTTCTATCCCCTCTTATTGTTTTAGTCAAGGGTCCACAAATACTACTAAAACCTTTGATGAACTTTCTATAAAAACTAGCTAGTCCATGAAAAAATCTTAGTTACTCTGTAGCACTCTTTGAAGTAGGCCATTCAAGGATAGCCTTCACTTTATCTGAGTCCATTTTCAGACCTTCTGCTGAAACTAGAAATCCTAGGTACACCAACTCCTTCACAAAACTACACTTCTTCAAGTGTATCAACATTTTTTCTTTTCTTAGCTTAATAGACACCTTTCAAATATACCTTAAATGCTCCTCCAACATCTTACTATAGATCAAAATATAATCTAGGTAAATAATGATAAACTTATTGAGGAACTCCTTTAGTACCTCATTCCTTAGCTGCATAAAATTTCATGATGCATTGGTTATCCCAAAAGTCTCAACTAACCACTTGTACGATCCTTCCCTTGTTTTGAAATCAGTCTTGCACTCTTTTTCTTCTCTGATGTGAATTTGATGGTATCCACTCTTTAGATCTATCTTTTTGAAATAAACAACTCCACTCAAATAGTCCATAATATCATCCATCCTTAGCAATGGAAATATATACTTGATTGTGACCTTGTTGATAGCACAAGAATCTTTACACATCCTCCATTCTTCATTCATCTTAGGTGTTAATACTGTTGGAACAACACATTGACTCAAACTCTCCTAAATCAATCCCTTCTACAATAACTCATGCACTTGTTTGTTCAACTCCTCACTTTCTATTGTTGTAATTTTGTGCACTACCTTATTTGGAAAATTGGCTCTATGAATCAAATTCACATGGTGACTGATCTTTCTTACTAGTGGTAATCCATGAAGCACATTATCATATACAATATTTGCAAAATCTTCCAACAAATCTGCAACTTATGCAAGTACCTCTTCTACTTATTCTCTGTCATCTTTTAGAATTACCACATAACACATATGTTTATGCCTCATACCCTCTAGGAACTTCTTTCTATCATAAAAAAAAATACTCTAGCAACACTACACAACTTTTCATTTGTATCCTTCAATGGGTTCAACTTATATTTCATTCCATCTTTTGTCAGAGTGTAGGTATTTGCATGTCTATCATGTACAACATGCCTATCAAACTACCAAAACCTACCTAGTAACATATGATGTATATTTCTAGAGGTATGATATCACACAACACTTCATCTTGGTAGCTTCCAATCTTGAACATCAGTGATAATTTCTCACTGACCATGACCTTGTGATCATTTTGAACTCAAGCAATATGGTACGGATATGCATTTTTCTACCTCTTCATCTTCAATTTTGTGGCCATATTTTTTGACACCAAATTGTTAGTACTTCCACCATCAATGATCACATCACAACACTTATATTCACATTTACACCTTGTGTGATAGAAGCTCCTTCTTTGATTAGGTTCATTTTCACCAGTTAGTAGGAATCTTCTGTTAACTAGAACTTCTACTCTTTCAACATCTTCAAAATGTGATGATCTACATCATATTCAATATGCATAACTCTAGCCTAGCCCTCAGTTCTTCTATCATTCCTTCCCTATCATTGAGAACATTGAAATTTTCTATGCCCTTCTTCTCCATAATGAAAACATTTTCCACGAAAATCACCTCTTCCAAATCCTTTCCCTCTTTCTCTTCCTCTCTAATCTCTATTGTTCTGGTCATGGAAATGATTAGAATTTTTTCCCCTTTGGTTCTAACTACTACTCTTGGCCTCATCCTTGTTCTTCTTATCATTATTTTGGTCTCCATAAGACCATCCGCCAGATCTTCCATTGCAACCTCCTTCAGTATTCTTGTTATTATATTTTTTTCTCATCTTCTCTAATCTTAAGGGAAAATGGTATGCCTCCTCAATACTAGTCATTCAAACCAGACTTAACTCCTCCTAAATGTCTAGCCTCAACCCATTAAGATAATGATTAACTTTTTCCTTGTTGGCTTTTGTGTGACCTATTCTAATGAGAACTCGGTAAAACTCTTCTATATACTCCTAAACAAATATTCCTGATTGCTTCAACCCTTACATCTTCTTGAGTAGATCAAGCTCATAATTCATGGAAATGAATTATTGCTTCAATTTAGCTATCATTTGGTCCCATCTAGTGATATTTTCATTTCCCTCTTCTATTTTGCTCCAACTGAATCTCTTGTCACTAGATCTCTACATGTCCCTTTAGTTTTGCCTTCTCAAACTTGACCCTATCAAGATCCTCAATATCTTCATACTCAAATTATTTCTCTAATTCATTGATCCAATCAATCAACTCCTCTAGGTTAAGATTTCCTAAAAATGTGGGAACCTCAAACTTAGTTCTTTTTCCATCTTGGAGATGGCCTTAAAAATCATTTCTTCTTCAAGGTTTAAAATCACCCCTCCTTCAAAATTTTCTTCTTTTTTGTCCTCATCCTCAATTTCATCTCTTATGGCAATATTTATTCATCTATCTTTGTAGAGCTCTAGAAACCCATAGTTGTAATACATTCAACTCTTCCACCACTCTCTCTTCATTGAGGCATTTTTGTGTTTTTCTTAAAACCCGAGTGCAAACTACCTCATAATCAATGATCTATCTACACATTTAGCCCAAACCACTATCTTGGTATAAACTTCCTCATAGTTGGTGATCAATCCACACACTCAAGAACTCCAATTCAGATACTACTTGATTAAGGGTGCTCCCCTTAATACCTTAAATACATAACATAAACAAAGAAATAACAATAATTTGTGACAACAACAAAATTGAAAATTACAATATGCTAACCCACATGTGTGCCTTCATTATAGTAATCTACAAGACAAAGATGCAAACTGTCACCCAGAGTTGTCCTAGATAATCTATGGATATTTCTTAAATAAGTAATTTTATGCCACTTGGGAAGGTTCTCGACACTCAAACTTAATAACTAGGGCCAACAGACCCTAACAATATATAAGGTCAGCCAAATACACATTTGACAATTATTTTGGAAGTTTTGGTTGTACCAATTATGGAAGGCCATATCTTTTTAACTACTTCTCTAATTTTCTATTATAATCCCTTTTTGGAATCCTCAACTTCTGATCTACAAGCTTGGATCTACACAAGCACCCATTTGTTGAGTTTTTGGGCCTCATCTGGGCTAATTTAGGCCTTGCAAACTGAGCCCAAAGTTTTTGTACCAAAAAATTATACCAAAAATCCACAATAACTTCTCTAATACTTATGATATGACACTAAGCCTAAACTAGTAGGCTGGTATGATTGAGATGAACCGTCACCTCTAAAATTAGGACATTATGAGCTTCTATGACTGACTTGCTAAGGAGAATGCCTCCACATAAAGAAACTTTCCATTAAGACAACTCTTATTCAAATAACTGAAATGAAATATTTATTGCTTGATGCAAGATTGCTCTTACACCAAGGATGTTCCTAGATCATCATAGTTTGAGTAAATTGGTATGTTCATGTTGCATTTCTATCCTAATACTTTTTATTTAAATTTAAAAAATTCAAGAAAATAATTGGTGATTAATATTTATTTATTGTTTTCCATTTATTCTATGATAATAGTCCCAATAGTACAAGGTAACAAATTTAATCACATAGAATCAATAATTTCAAAAAATACAAGTCTATTCCTAAATGTTAATGCACTTACATCAAGCCACAATATTCACTAATGAAAAAAGAAATCAATTTAAAAATGTCAATTATATTTCCAACTTTATGGCATTTTCATGCTTAGAAGAGCATTGATGATTTCTCTATCTATAATCATGAGCCTATTAATTAGAGCACTAGTGCCTATTTCCCTAATCTATTCTTTTTGGCTAGTAGTCGTGATTGAGACATTTTTAGAATAGGGAAAAATGACACATCACCCATAAATGATGACATGTTAAAAAATGATGAATAGTTACTAATTACAATATTAAAAGTTAGGAGATTTTTTATGGTAGTGCTTCCCTTCTCGTCCTCCTCTCTTCATCCTTATGTTGGATCACATTATCCTCCCTCATGTTGGAAACATTTCCTCTCTTCATCCTCGTGTTGGATTACATAGATTCATCTGACACACCATTGAAAAAATAATAACACAAATGATTCTAGAGGTAACATTCGAAGTATATTAATTATTATAGATGGTCATCTTGATTAAACTAGAATTTTTTATCAATGCTATATTGGCTTATTTTTGTGGTTTAATTTGGGTCTACCATTTGATCAATTTAAATTAAGATGCTCAATAATAGCATGTGAACACAATGTATTGATATTATGGACTGAATTATCTAGATAAATAATCATTTATCTAATTCAAGAATACCCATCAACAATATAAAGGAGAAGGTTTGTTGAAACATATGGAATTTATCAATATTGGTTTAACTATAACATGGTCACTCTCTAGTAGATTAATTTATTTATTTACATTTAGTTGGTTGATATGAATCATTAAAATCTATAAATGCTATAACAGTTACAAATTAAATTATTACATTGACTCAATATGAGGTGGATGGTCTCATGTACCAAATAAAAATCATATAATTTTGTACGACTATAGAAAACTATACATACATCATAGATTTTAATTGTATCTATATCAAATGGATAAACACATATAACGTAATGATATCATTATGTGATTTTAATTATTTACTAAAATGTATAATCTTATATATTAAAGAAATGACATATAATAATAATAATATCGAAACATACAAGACAATACAACATATTTAAATGTTTATTATCATTGGATAGTTTTCTTTTCAACCTTCCAACAACACATTCAAGATGAAAGAAAAATGTTGTCAAAGTAGAACTCATGGTCCCATGAAATTATTTTACATATAAGGAACCCTTCTGACGCACTGATTAAAGAAAATGATGCAAAGTGAAACAATGGGGAAGATGAAGATTCATTTGTCATTTTCACAGTCAATATTTATGTGTACTTCATTGTCTCATGAGAATGTGAAATGACTTGTATTTCTATTATAATTCTTAAAATCCTATTTGGAAACATCTCATGAGATATTTCCAACTTAACTGCACATGCATTGTTGAAGACCCCTCAAATATATTTTTCTTTGATCATCATACTCTTCCAACTTTTTGGTATTCATCATGGTGGTATTTTTTCAAATAATTCATCTATGTTCATCATAATCGCATCCTTTGCATATACTCTAATCATGACATTTGATGAAACCAATTTTGTGTACTTGAAACTGTGGAATGTTGTTGTCTCCCTGAAAAATGGAAGATAGATAGTCAAATTGGAGTAGATTTAAACTAGAGACATTGTAATCAAAAGTTTATCAATGTTTAGTTTTTCAATTCTGCCTAGTAGAAGAATTTTTATATATAGAAATATTAGGAGTAGAAGTCCACACATAATTCTCAAACAACCTACTATTCGAATGTTTAGAATAATTGTAGGGGTGGAGGGTGGCGGGAGGGTTGGGGTGGGTTGAATTAGTTACTCAAGTTCCATAAGTACCATTTTAAAAATCAAAACATTAAATATTTTATGCTCGTATTATCCTATTGTAGCTCAATTTCTACCATATAGCAATAAACAAAATTACTAACTTAGTTTACTATCTTATTATAAAAAACTTGCTAAATTTAAATATGTAAGTGCAAAACACCATAAAACATTCAACACAAGTTTGACATTAGGATTTAATGTAGAAACCCAATATGGGAAAAACCACCAGCAACATGTCACCACTATTTCATTATATTTGAGTGAGCTTTGTTGGGAGACAACCCTATTAAAGGTTACAATACACACTGTTAAATGTGACCTAGTTAAAGGATTTAATCACCTTTTTAAGAGTGGCCTTGTCAGAGGACTTTGATCATTCCATTTAGAATGTCACCTTGCTAAAGGATTTACATAGACTGTTAAGTCCTTCAATAACTATTAGGTCAACCTTTGATTAAAATAATTTCAATACGAACTATTTACAATGATTAGAAATAAAATAGTAGCATTTGATCTATATGATTATAAATCACTTTACAATTCCAGATCTCTCTTCGGTTCATGTGTTGATTCCTTGATAACCCTTCCTTGTCAACTCTATATTTAATTTTCTTGGAAACCCTTCAAGAAATCATCCTTATCTTCATATCAAACTTAAGCCTCTTTCTTAGATTCACTTATCAATCTTAGCATTTTTGTTTCATCTATCTAGAATTATATAGATTTATGTCTTCACACTTAATGCTTATAACACTTTCTTCGTGTGCTCGTCCACACTCTATTCTTGTGCATTCACCCTTGTACCCTTCATCTTTGTGTGTGTGTATAGTAAAGTTCGTCTCAGCACCTCCTTAAATAGGTAATTGTAGATTTCCCATTTCCATGATCAGCATAGATCTTAGGGTTTGTCCATATTTTTTTTTTTCTAGAAACTTCTCATCCATAAAATTTGATCATAGGTATTATTCCTAATCCTCAACTTGAATTAAATCATCCAACTTATCAATCTTATCTTCAACATAGTTTCCATATCCCAAGAATTAAACTGAGTTGGCTAGAAATCATGATTCCTCACACGTATTCAAAATACTATTACTTGGCCATAACTAAGTTTCAGCACTTGGTCATCACTAAATTTTATTGGTTGTAGTAAAACTTCTAGCTCAACATTAACTTGTTTGCTAGGTCGATACTGATGCTCGGTCACTATTAAATTTTCTAGGCACTTACTGTGCCTCAGTTGACACTAGCATCACTCAACAATTCTCTATATTTTACTCTATTGCCTAGTCAAGGTTCACATAAATGATATATCTTGACTTGTACTATAAATACTCAAGTATCAATATGATTTAAACAATCCCTTTCCTTTGTCAAAGTCTAACTAACCAAATGTCCATTGTAGCTTCCTTTTCATAACACAACCTTTCCTCTAGGTGTTTTTTTTATGAGCTATCTTGCAAATCCTCTTCATCAATCAAATATGTATGAAATTTAGATTAGATAGAAACATCTCTCATCAGTAGATTTGACATCAATAAAGAAAAAAAAAAAATTTCAATTGTAGTTTCCAACAGCTACATCTTCTTTTTCTAACACATTCATGATAGTAAAAAGTATTTGAGAATACCTAATAGAAACTAATTAAATATGAATTCATGAGACCATTTTAATGGTCATCCTTCTCTTATCCAATATTATCTTTCATTAGATGAAAAAATAAGCTAGGGACTCTCAAAGAGTAGACACCTTCGATGTAAATACAAAGTCCAATAGCCATGAAATTTTGGTCATGTTTACCTCTCAATTACTAATCCTAAAAGAGACTCCCACAAATGATAGCATACCTACCAATAGTTGATCACATATATATTAATAGTCAATAAATTTTTTGTTGATCCCTAAGTCATGTGTCTATTAGTGAAAACACTTAGTCACATACTAGGTAGAGTTGGTTAGTCATCATTATGACCAAGCCATCCTCAAGGTTCACTATAGTAATGAATAATAACAAAATGGCGATTGTTTCCCAGTGACCAATGATGATTTGGCAAAGTTTTTACACATATGCAGGCTGGCACATCGCCTCAAGTTTACCAAATATAAGTCAAACCCCTGGGCCCATCGCCAAAGGATTTGTGTCATTAGATCACGTCTCAAAATGAAATAGCCAATTAGAAATATTTTTTGCACATGACAAATCAAACAATTTTTCCTATGATTTCCCACACAATATTTTTGGATGGCCTCAATTCACCATTGGTTATAAATAATGTTTTAGAAGAGGGAAGACATTTACTACCCAAACATACAAATGCGTGTGCACACAAATTCAATTTTTCCATCTATATTATGCATGGTCATACAATGGATAGACCATATTCACTATGAAAATTCTAGACTACATTTTTTTCTTACACAAGCTTCACCAAATATTTGGTACACCCTATAATATTTCCATAAATTTTTCCACAAAAGAGTGGTATAAATACATTCATAGATAAGTAGGTTGTCTCAATTCCAATCAATATTCAGTTGCGGGATCTTAATTTCTCATACTAGCGAGATCATTGGTGAGCAAGCCATGAGTGTGACTACTACATTTTAGCCAAAGGTAAGTAACTAAGACCCCTATTTTTTCATTCTCTATAATATTAGTTTGTTCATATATGTAGAAGATACAAGTTAGACTATTACTGGTCAGTTATCAACTAGGACTAGTACAGTAACCAGGGAGACTTAGGACATCTATATTTTAAAGTCTAGGTTGTGTAATAATAAATGAATAATATTTAGATAAATATATGTAATAGACTATTGTCAATTGTCAAATTTTGAATAATTTTAATTTTATGGCAGCCTATTTTTCTTCGGAGATGTCGAACATGAACAAGGATAAGAGTCCTACATGTGGTGGAAGTCAAGAAAGGCCAGCCAAGTGCACTCACACCTTGGCATCATATTTTGGTGGAAAAAATCAAGAAGCAACATCACCACAAGTGCATTTACAAGATTCTCGACTATTGGCACTACTAGTTCCATTGGCACATATTGAAGAAGTTGGTGAACCTAATATATCTGATCACGATGAACTTGAGGAAGATATTCAATTAAATAGCTAGAGTAGCCAAGATCTACAAGTCAATAGACAAAGTAGCCAGAATAATATAATAGACTTGGGTGATAATTCCAAAGATGGTGATGGTGCATGACCAGGGAAGGGAAAAAGGAAATACAATGCAAAAATTGGTGCAAAATCCAATGGAAACCAACATTGGGATGTATAAATCAAGAATTTTCAAATAGATTGGGCCTCAAAGTTTCCATTCATTAAACCTATACGTAATCCAAAAGAAGGTGAGTCTCTCGTAGAATGTAGATGTATGATATGCTCAAGGATAAATAAAAAGCAAAAGAGGTTGCAACTAAAAATTGACACCATAGAAAAGCATATGGGTAAAGTTTAGGAGAAACAAATCATAGATGGAGTGGGAAAAATAGTTACAAGATGGAAAACCAAGGAGGAATGTCAAAATATTAAGAATGCAAAAATATTTCAACTTCAGGAGAAAATACAGACGAAGCCTAGTGAAGTAAAGGGCTCCATGGAATCTCTTATTGGAAAAGCAACGGAAGTTCAAGAAATGGGTAAATTTCTTTAGTTAAGTGTTATCTTCTATGTTTTAAGCAAAGGGCATGCCATGAAAGACTACCCATCATTGAGTACTTTATTACACTTTACAAAAGTTTTTTATTATGCAAGGAGTCACTGGTCAGTAAATAGTGGATGGGAATGGGCAAGTTGTCTTTCTGAGGTTGAAAAGAAGATGTCAGAGAAAAAATTAAAGAGTCAAATTTCATTGCATTATCTTTAGATGAGGTGACAGAAATAGACAATACTTCCTAGGTATGCATGCATGTCTATACTCTACACGATTTTGTCTGCCAACCCAATCTACTAACTATTGTTAAAATAAAGGATAATTCAATGACAAAAAATATATTTGAACTAGTAAAGAGTTTCTGAATTGAATATGGAGGTATAGATGAAATAATGATTTACCAAAAGTTTGTGAGTGTTGGAGTAGATGGAGCTTCAGTAATGCAAGGCCATAAGAATGGGAAGCTTTGGGTTTAACCATGGAGGAAACTCCGTAGTTAAGCACGCTCAAGATGGAGTAGTACTAGGATGGGTGATCTCCTAGGAAGTCCTGGTGCTTCACCCTTGTGAGCATCACCTAGATCCAATGAGTGCTAAGTGTTCCATTTATTCTCATGAGGGATGGATTCATGTTGAATCACTACTCATGAAACATGGGTCAATGAGTTTGACTCAAAATCACATATAGTTAAGTCTTCATAGCAATATTACAATTTGACTTGCTGTAGAAATTCTCTCCTACTTATCAAGAATGGTCTTGTTCAAAGTTAAAAGAATTTCTTGCACCTTACATTGCTGGCATTCACTACATGGCCCACAAAATGAATATAGCTTTTGGAATTGTCAGCGACTTTCCACAAATATACAGAGTTGAGATTTTAATCAAAGAGATCTATAGAAACTTTTGTCGAACCCCTAAATGATTCACAAAATTTCAATAGTTTGCTAAGGGCCTAACTAATGGGAGAAAGCTACTTAAGGATAATAATACTAGATGGATCTCTTTGGATGGATCAGCTCATTGAGTTTTTTTCTGAATATCCATTGTTGCTTGGTACAATTGAATCAACTCATGATGATCAGGGTGGTTAATAAAAATATGGTGATCTACTTGAAAGGTTAAGTAATGTAGAGACACTCTTAACATTAGCATCCATTCTCCCCATGCTAGAGGAAATATGAAATTTAGTGAAGATGATCCAAAAAAGCTATATATATATATATATATATGCTGTGTAAAATGACATGCGCGACTCTCGATAATCTCTTTAGAAATTCACATTTATTTTCTATGGATGAAAAACTTTTAGGGTGGATGAGAATCATAGATTTGGATAATCTTGATAACTTTTTAAAGATTGATGCAAAGGGGGAATTATGTGCTAATATACATGGTGTTGAGATACCAATGCACTACTATGGAAGGCTTATGTCCACAAGAAAAGGAAAGAACCCTATGCAACAAAAGTTAACTATTACAACGTAAGTGTTTGAACTAATTTTTTAGTCTATAATGAATTTTGTAAAAGATATTTCTTATAATCTTTCCTCAAAAATTAGAGAAATATTGCCTTGACACAAATTTCTTGAATCAATTGTGTTGTGTTTGCCCATTACTAGAGTTTAAGAAGTGTTAAATATTTTTGAGATATGCTAATGATTTTGATAGATCAATTTTGCAAAAGAAAAGAAATCAATGGCATGACTATAAATGTAGTTTTAGATGAATCTCATTTGAGAGAGTAGTCTTGTCATTTTTACTATACAATGATGAAACAATATGATCTTATGCAAAACCTCGGAGAAGAAGAATCAGTAACCAAACTTTGGACAAATCTAGCTCAGAGTGAGGTGTTGTGAGATTTAATATTAGAATTTTTCAAGATTGTTGAATTATGTTTGACCATGATATTGGGGTCTGTGGAGGATGAGAGAGTTTTCAGTGCTTTGGGGTTCCTAAAATCAAAGGTAAGAATTAAACTAGACAAGAATTTGGAAAATTGTCTAAGGTTATATACATCTAGATATGAAATCAATACTTTTCCTTACGAAAGGGCACTGAAACTATGGACAAAGAAATGCCAATGAAGAGGTTTGGACAACATTTAAACAATGAGATTAGTAACTCAAGTAGTGGTGCTATTAAGATGACTATTAGGATGATGAAGGTATGCCTATTGGAGAAAACATGGAGCATGATGGATAGTTTGAACTTTATGGAAAGGAATCAGAAGAATCAGATGATGAGATGATGTGGCAAGTTTAACAGTTACAGTATGATGTGTCAATTTTGAAAAATTATTTGTATCTAATCATGATTCATCTATCATGCATAACAAGTTATATCATTTTTTAAATTCCTAATGTCAAACAAACAAGTACACTTTAAGTTAGATGATGCCATGATTCATGAATCAAGATTCATTTAAATTTTACCATTACTAATACTATTATTTTTTATTTACATTATTATGCTCATATGATACATTGTTATGGTACAATGACAATCCTTGATGATTTTTGTGAAAATATAACAAATCAAATGATAAAATTCAATTATTTCAATTTGTAAAAGTTAAATTTGAATGCCCAATTTCATAATCATGAGTTAAAAGTACTAAATTTACAACTATAACATTTAGCAAATGGCCATGAATTCCCTTCTATACAAATATAGAAATAAGGAAGCAACAATAGCTTTAGGTCATTTTGCCTCATTAGAAGAGTCTTAGACTTTTAGACTAGCATCAAATTCAGTATCAATTACTTTTTTTGCCTTTGCATTTGATAGGCCTCCACCTAGTAAGCAAAATAGCATTTTACTTTTGTTGCGTTTATCCTATTCAAGAAATAAAGTTCAAACTTTAAAATCATATTAAACAATTACAAATTGAAATAAAGTAAACACTAAAAAGATGATTAAAATCACTTTCCAAGGGTTACATTATACATACTCTAATGCTTGATGGATGTCTTATGATATGACTGAAGATTTGGCCAGCTTTTTTAGGATGTTGCAATCTACTTTTTTTGGTGTTTTAACATTTGTTATGTTATAGTAGATGACCTTTAACTTCACTAGACTTTCATATTTGGAAGATTTACTTGAAAGAAATGCTACATCCAATAGTGCATTCAAATTTGCCACTAGTTTGATATAATTCAAAATGCCTTCAAGAGTTGAATTCTAAGGAAACTTGACTACTTTAGACATCATTTTGGCCTCCAACTTTTTTTGGTAAGCTTCCCTACTAATGAATGTTATTGATGAATTACTAGAAAAAGGAGTAGGCAAACCAAGACTTATCATTAATTTTTCTTTGTCATGCATCTTGGTGAGTTTTCTCCCAAGTGAGTTCAAATATTCCTCTCCTTCCCTTATACGCTGGCATTTTTAATGATAGTTGATGTCTTTACTGATTCACTAATGTGGTAATGAACTCCTTGGCCAGCCAAATACTTGTCACTATGTATGTTTATTATGTGTATAATCTGTGTTGCAGTCTTCTCGATCTTAAAAAGGTCATTGTTCTTCTCAATCTACTCTTTGCTACTCCCATAAACAGCTCAAAAACTTTGATTCAATTCAAACCAATCACACGACCTATTAGTATTTTCCATAATTTCCTCCCACATTTTTTATTTAATTAGCTTGATTGAATTTTTTATTTTTTCATTTGACTCAGAGAAGTTGTTCTCCAAGGTTTTGATTATTTTATTAGCCTTTCGTACCTCTTACACCATTTGTGACAACTGGTTTTAAGTTTGTTTCTTTATTTTCTCTTCTTTGTCTTCCCATTGTTTTCCTTTTTCCTTCTCATTTTCCAATTTTTTATTTATGTTACTAATTGTATGTCCACTAGACTCCAAATTTTTGAAAATATCTACTACAAATGCTCTTCATCATCAAGTTTTTTATTTGTTTCTTGTAATTTGTCCCCGAGTTCTTTGAGTTTTTCATCGGCTTCGATATTAACATGGTTTAAAGTATCACTAATTTTCTTATTGATCTATTCCAATTGTTCCTTCTGTAGAACAAGAATTTTAGTGTACAAAGAACATTAACAAATAAAGTAAACATTCACAAACCAAAAAACTAAATTCACATATATGCTTAGACAAAGAAAGCAAACAAGAAGTGCAAACCTCACAAGAGAAAACACTCCATGCTTTCTTGATTCTGTAGATGTGTCCTTTTGCCATGGATGTATGCTCAAGATGCTCAAAAGCTGCTTCAATGGAGATGGGTAATGGAAAATTGGTAGCTTTGTGAGCTCTCAATTTGGCATTATAAGGGTATGGGTATGGCTTTTGGCTCTCAAAAGGGCATGGTAACTTTAGCTCAAAGATTGTTGATGAAATGGCTTGGGATGGGATTCAATTTATAGGCTAAGGGGTAGACGGATGGAGGGCTTAGATGCAAGGATGGATGAAGGCTTAAGGAGGGCTAGGATGCACTCAAAGGAGAGCACATGGATTGTGCTTGTTTAGCACCAATGGGAAGGTGACACTTGTCACAAGGAGGATGAGTGTGAGAGGGTAGGGTAAAGGGTTGGTTAAAGGCATGATGAGTGGGGTTGAGTATGTAAGAGGGATGTAAGAGGAATGAGTGTGGAAGAGGGAAGAGTGTGGAAGATGGGTGTAAGAGTCATGAGTGGGCTTGTAAGAGTCTTTTATGTTTTGTAAGAGCACTCATGACTTAGTGGTTGGCTTTTTTGAGGGGAGACTTTGGTTTGGATTAGGAAAGTCTTAAACTTGTTTAAGGAATGTGACAACATTAGGGGGTGGATTAGGCTTGGGTTTAGGATTAGATTAGGGATGTTAGAGATGTGCAAGTGGATGGCATTAATGAGGGTGGGTGAGTTAGTGGCTAAGCTTGGTTAGTATGGGTGGATGGGGTGGATTAGGCTAAATGGAGGATTAGAGATAGGTTAGGGGTTTTTGAATTTGAGGATTTCATTTATCAAATAGATTTATTTAATAAATGGGGAGTTTTGGAATTAGATAGGAGAAAAGGATTTAATTGATAAATAATAGATTATTTGATTTGTCAATTAGGACTATAGATGATTAATTAAATTAATCAACTAGGGATGGCAAAGGATTAATTAAATAAGAATTTAATTAATGATGCCTTTAGAGATGGCTAAATTAGATTACCAAAGCAGTGTAATCAAATTTAGGTGTTTACACCTTCAACATCAAGAGTTCTACTTCTCTCTCTACATTTGCATCAAATGGATTTTTATTGCTTTCTTTCAATTTTTCCTTCAAAATTTTCATTTTTCCCTCCATATTGTCTAGTTGAGGCTATGCACTTGGTCCTTGAGAAGAAACACTTGTAATAATTTTGTCAATTTCTTTGCACCTACTATCTACTTCTTTCTCCTTTGCATTTGCATGTTTCAAGTATGCTTTTAACTTTTCATTTGCCTTCTCTGGCCCTTTTTTCTCTCTCTCTACCTTGAATAGTGAATTGTAGACCATAGAGTTGGTCTTTTTTGCTACATTGACTTTGTCTACATTTTGTACTTTGGAGAAATCCATAGATAGTGTGCTAACATGAAAATCTGATGGATTTATCCCACTCTCTAGTGGATTATTATCTAACTGTGTGGGACAAACAATCATAGTCTCCATCATTTCTCTATTAGTGTTATATGTTAGAAATATCCTACTTGAGTTGATTCTTGAGATCAAACCACCTCAAGTACATCCTTCTTAAATGCCTTATTATCTTTTCTATTCATCTTTGTGGTTTCTTGAAAATTTGATACAAAATTATTGAATTCAATATTTGTGTCTGTTAATACAATTTGATGCTTGAAAGGAGAAAGAGAACTTGCAACACTATACTTAGTATGACTAATGCCTGAGGTTGTAATAATTTCATTTTGTAGATTACCAATACCAACGACATCACCCTTTCCAAATCCTACCCCACTGCCACTAACAAGTGGAGTTTTTGGATTGTTCTAAAGGTTTTGTGCCGAGGAAGTTGAGACTAGCATTGTATCAGTATCGGTATCCAAAATCTTTTGTTTCTTTGCACAGTGACCTTCAACTCTAGGAGCAACGATCTTGTCAAATTTTAGTCACATCAAATCTTTTGCAAAGGAAATAACTTGGGAGGTTATATATCCACCTAGGACAAAAAATTGATTGAGTTCACCTTTTTTTGAACCTGATGGGTTACTGACTCATCTCCCATTTTTGGTTATGACCACGTTTTGGTACATTTGGTATTGGGAGTGGATACCAATTTCTTTGACCTATTATGCCTAGCCCACCATCACCTAGATAACCCATTTTTTATATCATATTTTCCCCTATGCCATATTTTATCCCTTGTCTATTGATTAATTACATTATATTATCTAGTTGTTATTGAATCAAATGTACTACTACTTGGAGCAGTGGATTCAATGGAACCAGTGATAGTGCCTATGGCTATGGATGAAGGATCCTTACAAACCACATACTCATTGCCTTCATTAGCTGCATCATGTTGTGCTACTAATGCATCTGGATGCTCATTATCCCATAATTTTCTAAATGTCTCATCCTCAGCCAAGTCTTCAAAATCTACAAAAGTGTTTGGTTCACCAAGA
Organism: Cupressus sempervirens; assembly: GCA_028749045.1. Classification (NCBI taxonomy): domain Eukaryota; kingdom Viridiplantae; phylum Streptophyta; class Pinopsida; order Cupressales; family Cupressaceae; genus Cupressus; species Cupressus sempervirens. The sequence continues at coordinate 216,987,822 of CM053789.1, forward strand.
TTCTTCCTCATTTCCCAAAATGCATTAATTTTTTATCAACACCACTTTGCAGCTACACAATCATGATTTATGCCATCTGGAAGATGCTTTTTACTTGGATGATCCATTTTTTGGTAGAAATTATAGGATGTCATAGGCTGCACTTTTTCTTTCTATCTGTTCAATTCTTTAATTTGTGCTAACAACTCATGTATTGAAATATTTTTTTCACTGGAGCATTTTTCCATCTCTATTTTGACCTCTTCCCATGAGTCCATATTTTTAAATCTTTCAATCAATGACAAACTCTCATGTTGACATTTGCTTGTGGAGTTTCCATTTTTTACAAGCTTTGTACCAACAATGTTTAGTGGGTCATACTACCAGTGCTTAGCAACATTAAATTTAAAAATTGTGAACAATTCTTGTACCACATTGAATACTCTCCTCTCAAATGCGAATCCTTTGCATCTGACAGGGAAGGAAGGAAAAATGATTTTCTTTTGCTGACATGAAACAATACATCTATGCTTTCCATCTTCCATACATATTCCAATGAAAATACCCTCTCTATCACATGTATAGGAAGTTTGTAGGGTTTTACAACTAAATTGTAAAATCTTAATATAGTACACTCTTCCATAAAGTACTAGTTGGCCAATTGAATTTGACTTCCCAATTGAATTAATCGTTTACATGACAAACAATCTAGGCATTGAAGTGCTTGTAATTTTATGATAAATTGGTGCCAAAAAGAAGTCTACAAAGTGGTTGTAGTTCCCTTGGGGATCTCCCATTATAATCATAATTGTCCATTCAAATATTGGTTTACCAAGGTTACATTGAAGCTTGTTTGTTTCAAAAATTTGATGATTCTTTGGTAATAGAAGATAGCACAAGTAGGTCATGTATCTAAATGTTTTCTGTGATAGTGGGTCTACCCCCCTTTTAATCATTAATAATTATTCATTCATGTGATGTACAATGTGCCCAATATAATTATATCTTATAGGTTTTTTTAGACATTGAATATTGAAAATCATTTCCAAAATTTTGGCACCCACTTTCTGATTACTTTCCAAACCCAAACACATTGATAGCTGAGATACAATATCCTGAACCCACTACGAAAAAATATCCAATTCGTAAGGAGGTTTATGATCATGAGGTAGATTGAATGCTTCTTCTAACCCTCTAATATAACAATTTTTTTTATCTAAACCTAACTTTTCATATGTTTCTACCAGTTTTTCCAAGTCAATGTGGGTTGGGTTTTGTTCTTCAAACCCTAGGTCCAATAGTCTACCAAATTCACACTATGTGATAGACAAAATTACCTCCTATGTGTTTCAATTCACAATTGCCTTTCTATTTTCATCATAGTTTTCAGCACAACCTATCACAAATTTTGGACAAGGGAATACTTGGGGGAACCCAAAGCGGGCAATTCCACCAGCTGATGTTGCAACTTTGTTTACAATGGTCCCTATCATGTTGTTTGATTTAATACATTTTGATTCTTTTTGTGCATCGTTCCACTTATCTTCAATTGCATATTTGATTTCCTTAATACTCCTTCCACAGATAAGAAGATCCAAAATATCATAGAATTCATTAGTAAAACTTGGCATTTTAACAAGTTTGTGCTTGTCAAAAACTATTTTTTGGGTCACTGTATTTTCTTTTGGGTTGCAATTCCACTACCAGTGCCACTCCTTTTGTATTTTTTTCATCACTGAAATATTTACAAAACTATACATAAACACAAATTATAATTTACATACACAAATAAGATTTAAACCCTAAATTATATTTGTAATTTTTTACTTTTCAAGTTAAATAGCTACTAAAAAGTAAACAATTTAGGCTTATAGTGCATGATAAATTGGAAATTAAAGCTTGAATTTTACAGCTGATACTAGTGACTAGCCTATCAATAAAAAATGTGTTCAGGAATCAAGATCTTAGTTCTTACCCAGAAAGTTGAAACTATAATTGATAACTATTCTTTGTGACGTTGTGAGTTGTCAAAGAAGACTAGGTTTCTAATGCTCGTAGCTCCAATGCTTTTACTGAACCTTGGTCCTTGGATTGGTAATTTGTTCACATAGCAAAAATCCAAGTTTGAATATTGAAAACTAAAACCTACGGTATGCACAAAAGAAAATTACTCAAGCATGTGTTTGATATTAATTCTAATGTATATTGTAGCAACTATTCTAGTGAATAGTTACTATCATAATTATTCATGAAACCATAAACATATGAGTGTTACATTATAATTCAGGATTAACTCTAATAGTTAGCGCTAACTTATGAAGACTTCTTTTTGGGGGAAATTTTGGAACAAAATTGAAGGTGGCCAAATTTTCCCTGAAATAAATCTTGAGTCGTCAATCTTTGATGCTCCAATGGTGTTAGTCATTGTCTTTATATGTCCCATTACCGCACCATGGTCTACATCAATTCCATGTCTTCTTTATGACCTGATTCCTATATGGTACGTGTCTTCTTTCCATGACATTTGAGAAAGCAAGACTACTCTAGCCAAAATTGGCCCGAAATATGACTAGGGCCACTCAATCTTTGTTGATTGAATAGTGTGTATCACTGTAAAGGATGTGGATGCTACAATAGATGTTATGTCAAGTATGCCACATGTCCTCTTCTTGGGGAATATGTGAATACAAGTAGATTGTTGCAGAAATTGACCCAAAATTCATTTGGAGTCATTGATCTAAGTTGATCAAATGGTGGTTAGCTTGATTCCCTATCTCGCATATCATTATGATATCCATTGTCCATGTCAAAATGATTATTGAATAGTCACTAGTATTACATGTATGCCATGTGTCTTCTCTTTGGAGTGATTTGGAAAAACGAGTTGACTGCTACCCAAATTGGCCCGAAATACATCTCGAGCCATTGATCCTTTCTCATCCACCTATCATGGTGGCATCCCCTTTATTATAATAACACTTGTGTCATCATTTTAAATTATAACTAGCAGTTGTGCCTTTATGTACTCTCAACGATTAGCAAATAGGAGTCATTTGTTCATATGAATGTGAAAGAAGAAGATTTCTACTAAGACCTTTTAGATTTTATATACTTATAATTAATATTTTTAATTGTTAAATCTTGGAATAATTATATAATAGTCTACAAATTCTATTAATAAGAAATATATAATCAAATCCTACATTAGAAATATAATGTAAATTACCTATAAACCCTAATAAATAAAAATCAAATTGCCACATACTCATAGCTTAAATATATATACATAGTTTAACTATCGACAGTGGCAATCCATACATAAATTAAGCTCTTGTAAAAGAAGGCAAAGAAAATAATTTTAATTTTTAAAATTAGAATATATTTTTTTGTGAATACATTTTTTTTTAAAACTCTAGATAATAAAATAAAATTTGATATTTATTTATTTCTAAAGAGTCTCATATGATAGAAATATTTTTTCATGGGTATGGTTGATAGAATTGATCTTTTTCTATAAAGTTGAAATTATAATTATTAATGTTCATATATAAAATTTAGAATTTGACCTAGAAAAATAGGAGAATTTTAATTGTCACAAGTAATAGCTCTATAAATACTAAGATTTATACATAATTACTTGGAATAGATATTAAAAACACCATCTAATTAACAAAAATAAAAAATAAAAATCATTTGTTACATAGTTTTAAAATTATTTTCCTTTACAAATATGTGAATAATTTTATATTTATATTAATTTTATATCAAATATAAAATCAATAATAATTATTTTTAAAATTGAATTAAGTGAAATTCAAAAAAAAATTTATATTAGTGTACTATTGTCTATATAAGAAAATTTATATTTTGTTGATAATTTATGGTGCCTATTCTACATTACATGAATATCAAATTGAAGTAATTAATAGTAATTTACAATGTTGTTTACATGTTCAAAATATAAATGACATTGAATGAACAAACATATTTAATAGAAAGTAGATGTGAATCTATGAATTGTGAGATCTACAAGAAATCAAAATAGAAACTTGCCAAAACATTAAATCTAAGATTGAGAAGAATGAAATTATATTTTTGAAAATTATAAAAATATATTTTATGAAAATCTCATCGGAAAATCAACCGTAAAGAGGTCTTACAAAGTTTTTGGAGAAATAGTAATTTTTGGGAGCAAAAGCTCCCACAATAAGCCTATTTGCGTAATCAATTATAATTTTAATTATTATAATATTATAATAAAAACAAGATTCTATTAACACTTGTGTATTTGTGCAATGTGCATTGAATTTCAAATTAAACCATTTACATTAAAAAAATATTTATCTTATTTTATGCTTTTGAAGATGCTTAAAATATAATTAACTTTAAGGACCTGATACAATATAGTTTAATTGTTGTAATTCAAATAGCATACTTAAGGTTTTAATTAAAATTAAAGTTTTAATTAAAAAGTGATTACAATATGAATAATTGAGCATTCTTATATAGCATATTTATTAGTTATTATAGACTAGAGATGACATGTGTCTTTTTTCTGGTTGCATTTATAAAACTAGTTGAGCATGCCCCACATTTTCCTAAAAAGAATATATGGTTGTTGATCTAACTTGATCAAACGGTGCTACTATGCACATAGTGATTTCACACTTGATCATGTTTTCCATGTGTCTTCTTTCTGGGGCTTTTGGAAAAGCTAGTAAGTTGTTGCCCAATTCGGCCCAAAAATCATTTGAAGTCATTGATCTTTGTTCATCCAAAGGTCATCGCAGCATGACATTTTAACTTTATAATATTAGTAACATAGTTATTAAATATATTAGAAGATTTTTAATTTTAAAAATGAAATAGTTTTCCAATGATACTTTAAATTTGATTGTAAAAGTAACTATCAATTAAATTGATTGTTAAATGTGAAACCTCAATAAGTTAATTTTAATTCAATGTTAAATGTTATATTTTGTTTCTTAACAATTTAATAGAAAATTTTGAAAATGATAAAACATTGCATAAGAAAGCATAACAATGAAATACAATTTTATATGGAACTCTAGAAATTTCATTAATATTCATTGTCATTTGAAAATTACAATCTGAAGTAGAGTCTAGAGACTCTAGAAGCATGTACAATGATTGCAATTTGATAAATCAAAATGGAAAGTGAAACCAGACTTTAGGGGAAAACCCTAGTACTACTATACTACTCATTGTAGAAAGCACAAGGCCAGACTGAGGTTGTGAATTCTTCTAGCCACAGGTTTTCTTGTGCTACTTCGTCCAGGTTATACCATTTTTGGAGAAAATCGAAGCCAATTCATTCCCATTTCTTATGGTGCTTCAATTTCCCAACAGTCAAGCCCAACAAAAATGGTTGCAGGGCCACATTCTGGCTAGGTTCTAAAAGCTTATGGATTTCACCTGCCCAAGAGATCCCTACCCCTAATTCTTCATGATAAACAATATTAATGTCATTGCCCAAGTATTATGCTTTAAAAGTCTTCCTCAGGAGCAAAAAAATGTCGACCCTTGCTTCTTTGAGGTCAAGTAAAGAGGTTATAAAACGGGACATAATTTTAATGCTGACATGGTACCAATTCTCATTCTTCAAAAATTGACGCCCCATAACCATTTTCATAGCATGAATAATTAAGTTCACAGTAGTAGATGTAGCAAGAACAACCTCGTTGTAGACTGACAAGAGGTTTTCATTAGGGACTTTACCTAGAAAGACCTTATGTTCCTCTTCCAATTTGTATGTCAACCAAATTGGAGTGGCCATCCTGACTACAAAGCAAGGCCTACCACTATACCAGACTACCACCAAGTAAACCAGACTAGAATTGAATGAGCACTAAAATTATATACCTATTACTAGACTATTAACTACCAAAAATGAAATGAGCAATGACAAAAGAAGTAGCTCAATTGCGTATAAATAAGCTGAGTGGCTTAGAAATGGTCCTAACTCCCTACTTATTTTTCCATCTAGCTTCTAGTTCATTTATTTTAAATTATTAAATATTCACAAATCTTCAACATAAATGCAAGTTCATTCAAAAAATGTTGTTATGCATGTGAAGTTGATGGAAGAAGTAATGCCACTAACAGTGACAAAGACATGTATGTACTATCCACTACAAGTGGTACATGCTGGAAGGAAATGTGTCACCATTCTGGAGACTTCAATAAGATCGAGGCTTCATTCCAGATGTTTGGCCTAAAATAAACCTTCAACCATTGATATATTATCATCTGATGGATGATAGTCTATAAATGGATGTTACTTGTTACACATGTATGTCAGAGATATGAAATGATATCAGAAACATTTGCAAAAAATCTATCACTGTATACATCAATTCTTGGTCGCATGCAACATGTGTAATATGTAGTGTGTACTACTACTAACTAGTAAGTACTTACTAGAAAGTGAAATTATGTTTCACACAAATTTAGAAAGGTCAAGACCCATTTCAACAAACATCACTCAGAGGTGAACCTTTTCAAGATCCTTGATGGCGTCCTCGGGATTAGCAGGGAAAACTTGTGAAGCTACAATAAGCCTAGTAGAAAGATCACTTTGTTCCTCATCCTCCTCCACAGACAAATTTGGGTTGACAATAGGGCTTGGAATTTTATTTGATGATCCCTCTTCCATAGGCAGTCCCATTTTTGGCAACAAACTACTTTTCTAATAATGGCAACCATTCAATAGGATGTCTACAATTTAAAGAATGTTTTTTCAAATAGATTCCACCATGCCATAAATGCAATAGGACATTCCACATGCATATCATCTAGCCACATTCAACAATGCATTACATATGTTTTCTCAATAGAAAGGAAAAATCACCTAATGCAATATATATATATATTTCCAATGAATAGGAAAAATCACCATGTACAATATATATGCTTTGTATCAAAAGGGACAAAATCATCTCGATTTTATGAAATTTTGTAATGGTCAAAGAAAATTCACATCTAACATTAACCTTTTTGTGACATCAAAAAAAAAAAAATTCAATAGAAATTAATTTTTTCCCACAAAATTAATGTTGGATCCACCATGAATTTATATTTTTTTGGGGTGGGGGTTTCTTAAAGTTATCCCTGGCCATCCTATATAGGCCTTGCCTTGTAATTAGAATTGTATATATTTTATCTATGAACCGAGCAATAGTGACTACTGAGAAATTCTATGGCCTTCAAGTACTCCAATATAATCTGCATCATAAAAGTATCAAGTGCATACTAGTGCTGAGAAGAATAAAAACCAAGTTCTACAATGCATGCTAAGAAAGTGAATGTCAAGTGTTAGTACGCAGAATAGTTATGAATGAGCATCAGAATGTTCAAGTGCCGAGTAAACCAATTTTGACATAATTTTCTGGAATGACACAAACACCAAGATAAACTATTTTTCTAATTTGGAGATGTATCTTTTTATTCGAGTCAACTCCAAAGATGATTATACATTTTTATGGATCACTAATCCCTATGCAAGGTGATTAGCCAATTAGAAAAATGGAAGGAGTGGGCAAAAAAAGAGAGAGATCTAGATCATTGATTTTGAAATGGAAGCTTATACACATAGTTATAAGAAGAGGAACCAAACCCTAATTTCATGTCTGTATGAGAGAGGTTGCAAGTTTGGAAGCTAGAGGCAAAGTGTGAAGGGAAACTAGATAGAGTGACTAAGAACAAAAGTGATGGGTAAAATAAAGATATATCATATTAGAGATTAGATCATAGATTGTAAAGAGAAGATATATTATCAACATTTAAAGTAAAAACTCAAGGATCAGGTGCTGACACATTCTAGCAAGTATTTCAAGGTAAATGTTTTTAATAGAATGGTCCTTACAGGCCTTTGTAAATCTCTTAACAAAGTTCTTCCTTACTTGTAAGTTTGAAATCCTTTAATCAAGGTAGACTATATAAGTCTTGTAAGCTCTTAATAAGGTAGACCCCTCATAGGGTAGATCATCAAAAGTGATCACAATTATATCCCTAACATGCAAAATTTATTGTTACAATTCTAAAGATTAGTGTCTACCATCCCTACCCCAATTTTACCTTCATGTGGGAGGGTTTATGAGTAACCAAAATATTTGTGTTATGTATTGATCATTTTCTTAAAAGTTGCATGGATTTGATTAGTTGTTAGATATAATGTACATCATAATAGTAAATGCTTATGTGATTTATGGTATTGTTGAAATAAGGATCTGAGGTGAAGTTATCAGATTTGATATTTGTTTGAAAGGGTAAAAGTTTATAAACTTTGATTGACCTCTCCCCCCCCCCCCCCCCCCCCTCTCAGAATTTTACTTTCCTATTAGAGTTCCAATTATTTTTTATCAAAGTATTTTTCTCTTAGAATAAGTCTAACCACTTGAGAGTCAAGATCCTAGAGATTGAGGCCTACAAATTGGGAAAGATCATTGAGAGTCAAAATCTTGACATACAACTTACACTATAACAACTTGAAGAAGCAAGAGAGGAACTAAATAAATCCTTAAAGAGAAGGAAGGAGATGGAAATCTTATAGAATGATACACAATATCAATAGGAAGAAACTAAAGGTCTACTTGATGATAGAAATTCTGGTGAAAGTGATGCAACAATAGAAAATCTATTGGAGAAGAATAACACACTGAATGAAGAGATAAGAGGACTAAAGAAAGAATGAAAAATTCAATCAGTAAGACTATGTGAAGTGATTGAATAGAAAAATAAATATGAAGAAGATAAGACAATGGATGATGATGACAAGAGACAAATGGCAACAAGACTTGATGAAAGGATATATGATGGACATAAACTCACACACAAGAAATTTGATATGCTCAACTAACTACTAAGTTTAAATCAAGAACTTGATAGGAAGGATGTGGAGATTTAAAATTTGAAATTTGAGAATGAGCATCTAAGGAATGAATTGAGATATGAAAAGGAATTCATTAAAATGATGAATAAACCCAAAGAAGTTTTGAGATACTATGAAGAGTTGATGAGATCACATATAACACCCTATGACACCTTTGGACTAGGCTATATCAAAAACCTACATGTTATCACTATGGAAAACTAGGACACACAAAAAATGTCAACAGAAGCAAGGTTGGCACTTGTCTAATCCCAAGCAAAAATTGAATGGATATTGTTATAGTTGTAAGAAGCAAGGACATCAAGCACATGAGTGTAGATCAAAGGTTAGAAATGCACTAGTTGTACCTAAATTTGAAGGACATTGCTACAATTTTTAGAAGTATGACCATAGAGAACAAGATTGCAGATCTAATACAAAACCTAACTGGACATCCAAGAAACAAGGGAACCCATGTAAGCAAGGTAACACAATCAATTAGGATTACAATACTTGGTACAATTGTCATTTATGTGGTGAGTGTGCTCACGTTGCATTTGTTGGAAATATAAGAGGAGTAAACGAGAGGGGAAGGATGAATTAGTTACCACCAAAAAAAAAATCCTAAATCTCTTAGATGTCAATACAAATCAAACTTTGAACTCTAATGTAACTCAATAAATACATAGGCACTCAGTTTACATTAACAACTGTTGTGACTCAGTAAACATTGAAATAACTCAAAAAATGGTTTGACTAAAAATCTTAAGATATTTTCTGTGATTAATCTTACTTGAACTTAGTTGCATACACATAAAAGAAATAGCATGAACATAAGTGACACCAAGATTTAATGTGGAAACCCAATTTGGAAAAATCACCAATTGTAACTAGTTACTATTTTTCACTCTTTTGAAGTGAGTACTATTAGGAGCCAACCATATTAAAGGTTACAAAACACAATGTTAGGTGTGACCCTATTAGAGGATTTAATCACCCTATTAGGAGTGGCCTTGTTAGAGGTCTTTAGACACTTCAATAGAAATTCCACCTTGTTAGACGATTTACAAATAGCTATTAAGCCAACTCTGTTAGAGATTTAGATCACTTGTATGACGGTTAGAGAGTAACAATGAGATGACTTGATTTCTTGATGCAACTAAATTTCTAATTATAGATCTCAATTTTGGCTTGTATACTTGATCCTTCCTGATCGAATGTATCTTTGCAGCTCACCAAGGATATTTTGCATATTTTTAAATTCGCTTCCTCTATGCATCATCAAATCTTCAATTATGTTCCTCACATTCAATCCTCAACTTGACCTTATATTTATATCTTACACATTATCAAGTAGGCTTGAATATAACTTAGAATAATTAATATTCATCTCCTTCGTCGGCTAGAAGCAACAAATATTTTGATTGAACTTAATGTGCCAAAGAAATAAAATCCTTCGTTAGCTGACCCTGCTTGGTAGTTACTAACTCAAAGTGATTTTCCTATGTTGACCAAGTGAACTCGATCAACCCTACATGTTCACAAAGTTCCTTTGGTAACTAAGTGAGCTCAGTTAATACTAGGTCCATCCAACTTTTCTTTCATTAACTGAGTGAGCTTAGTTAATAATCAACTTCTGTAAACTTTCCTTTGTCGCCCAAGTAAACTTGGTAGACACTGACTTCTGAACTAGGTAAACTCTGGAATGCTTGGCAGACATAAGAAACTGTCTTCAATGCCCAAGTGAGCTCGACATATGCTGACTAGCAATGATATAAAAGTTTTTGTAACATCAAAGACAATACACAATTAATCAATTATTTCAACAATCTCCCTCTTTGGCATTGATAGAAATGCATGATGTCATACTACAATAAAATTTTAGAGCAAGAATAAAGTAAGGAACATATCCTTAGTTTCATTCTAATTCTCATCCATGAGAACTCCCTCTATTAGTGTGAACTCCCACTTCCTTCAGTTTCTCCCTCTATCAGTAAAACTCTATCTTCAACAACTTCTTCTGATAGAAAATTCTATCTTTGCTATCAGAACAAGTTCATTCTCCCTTTTTGACATCTCTTTCTCTTTATCTTTATAAAATTTCTATGAGATATGATAGTAAACTTCTCCCTCTTTGACATCTCATGCCAAAGACAATACTCATTGAATATCAATGTACCTTATGTATTGATTCATTTGCAATGTGCCTTTGTCAATACTACATCAAGTGAGTGATCTTCAACATGCTCTAGTTGATCCATCACTAAACCTCATTTCATGAGCTTCAAATAGGGGAATTACCCCTAACTTACCTCTTAGATATAAAAATTCATCCTTAGGTAATGGCTTAGTGAATATATCTACAATTTTCTCTTAGTATTCACATATTCTAATCTTACCTCTTTATCTTGTACCAATTCTCTCAAAAAATGATATTTTATAGCAATGTGTTTTGTTTTGGTATGCATCACAAGATTCTTTGATATATTAATTGGATTGGTGTTATCACAAAAGATAACCATTGTCTCCTTGATTTCTATCTTCATACCTACCAATTGTTTCTTGAACCAAACAATATTTGAACAATTAACTACCATTGCCACATATTCTACCTCTGCTGTGGACTGAGAAATACAATTATGTTTCTTGCTTGTCCAATACACCAATCTTTTACCAAGAAAGAATGCTCCACCACTGGTGCTCTTTCTATCATCAACACTTCTTGCCCAATCAACATCTGTGAATGCTTTCAAATACAAATGGCCTCCTTTTCTATACCATAATCCTTAGTTTTCAATACGTTTCAAATATCTCATGATTCTCTTAATTTCCATCATGTAATTTTCTTTGAGATTTCTTGAGAATCTTACCACTATACCAACCACTAATATTAGACTTTGTGTGTACTACATACTACAATTTTTGTCCAATCATTGATCTGTATGTGGTCTAATCTACCTCCATAGAATCATTATTTTTGAAAAGATTATATCCAATAGACATAGGAGTTCCAACTGGTCTTGAATCTTCCATTCCAAACTTCTTTAGTATCTCTTTGATATATTTGGATTGAGTAATGTAAATACCATATTTCTTCTAATGGATCTGCAATCCAACAAATAATTTTATCTCTCCAAACATAGACATCTCAAATTCTTTACTCATTTCTTCTAAAAATGCTTTGCACAAGTCATCATTTCTTATAAATAAAGTGTCATCCACAAATATTTCTGCCAACACAATCTTCTTGTCTAGTCCTTCTTTGATATATAGACTGTTGTTATCATTTGTTCTTTGAAAACCAATCTTTATCAAGTAGTCATGAAGTCTTTTATACCAAGCTCTAGGAGCTTGCTTGAGACCATACAATAATTTATGTAATTTGTAGACCATATCTCTTTTGCTAGGATCTACAAAACCTTCAAGTTGTTCTATGTAGACTTCCTCATTAAGAATTTCATTCAAGAATACATATTTTACATCCATTTTATAAACTTTAAAACCATTGTATGCTGCATATGCTAGTAAAGTTCTAACACCTTCTAATCTTGTAATAAGATAAAAAGTTTCACCATAATCAATACCTTCTTCCTGAGAATAATCTTCACAAACTAACCTTGCTTTGTTTTTGGAAACTTCTCCATCTTCATTTAGCTTATTTCTAAAAACTCACTTGGTCCCAATTAGATTTTTATCCTTGGGTCTTTGAAAAAGAGTCCAAGTCTTATTCTTCTCTATCTATTCTATTTCTTCATTCATAGCTTCAATCCAACTTTCATTATCCAAAGCATCTAACTTGTCTCCAATGATTTGATCAGGTGCATGATGCCTTTTGATATATCTTGCCAACACAGGTTCTTTGGATTTGGAGTTTGTTCCACTAACATCTTCATGATCTTCTATATTAAGCTTAGGTCCCACTGTCTAAGACTCAGGTCCATCTAACTCAGTTTTCTCTAGCAACAACTCAGTAGCTTGTGACTACAACTTAGGTCCTTCAGACTATGACTCAGGTTGCAGTAGATGCAACTCAATAGCTTTTGGAGATTTTGGGGACTTGAGAGGTGAAGCATTTTTACTTCAGATAGATTTAGTAATGTATCAAGTTTATAATGCACAAACCTTTTGTAATCCTCAATTTCTTTGTTGCTTTCCTCTTCACTCTTTTCTACAAACTCATCAATTCTCACATGTGCGCATTCTATAATTTTATGAGTAGACAAATTCAAACATTTGTATGCTTTACTTCTGTAGGAGTATCCTAGGAATATGCCTTCATCACCTTTTAATATTAATATTAATATCGGGTTACACTTTTTTGCCTAAACTGACATTGAACTCTGAATTTTCAAGAAAACATTCACTTTCAAATGCAAATTCTCATTTAGTGGTTAGGAATTTGAAAATGAAGTAAACTAGAGTCTTTTAGGATTTTGTGTCTAGATTCTAAATTTATTTTTTTAATTTTTTTTAAATTGGATTTATTGAATTATTTTTTCTCCTATGAAAATTGGTATGATATCGAAAAACTGATTTTTAAAGTGTGACGCTATTTTTGACACACATAACTTTTTTTCTACAATAGATATCAATGTGATTCTTTTGAATTTAGTTTGTTAACATCCATACCTAAACCGTAGAGTTGGTCTTATATCTTTATCATTAGTATTTCATATTTTATTGTAGTTTAAAGTTGGCATAACACTAATTTAGACATACATGGCTTTTGACACATGTAGCTTATTATATATTTACCCAATTTTTAAAAAGAAAAATTTGATTGAAAGGTGACTCAAATACGGAGATTGTACATATTTTTCAAAAAATTTATTTTTATATTTACTATTTTTCCATGAGTGTCGAATATCTTAGTTTATTTTTTATAGTAAACCTATATTTAATTCCTGTTAAAAAATATATACCTAAAAAATTCAAAAAGCATGAAATTCATAGTCATTAGAAAGCTAGTTCAGAGTACTTTAATCATGTAAAATTTTAGGTCTTCAGTGTTCCATTTGAACCTAGTAATTCAACTCCAAAGAAACGAAATCATTGAAAAAACTTCAAACTACTCATGTGGGCTTCTATCTGGCTAGTTTCGATAGAAACTTAGTTTCTATTGAAACTTTTTTGAAACTTTTGATAGAAACTAAATGTCTTAGTTTCTATCAAAACTATTCGTGGTTTACACGAGCAGTTAGCAAACCGCTTTCATAGTTTCGATCGAAACTTTTTCATAGTTTCGATCGAAACTTCTTCATAGTTTCGATCGAAACTATGAAAGTAGGATCATGCCTACTCCGCCCATAGGGGTGTTTCTCTAGTAGGCTCTTTAGGGTTTTTCCCTAGTCAGCTAATAAGGAGGTTTTTTTTTTTTTTTTAAATTGTATATAATATGAATTTCATTTTTGACAATTTGCATATGTGTGAAATCAAATTATTGGCTTTTGAATTGGGAAGAAAGAAATATTTCACAAACTTCAACCTATTTTCGAATTTTGGAGAAAGAATTTATGACATGGGCAATAAAGATAAAAGAGCAAGTAAATATGCACGAAGAAGAACTAAGGAACAAGAAGATGAAAATTCTCAAAAAAACACTAGCAAGATACTATCTTAGATTAGGTACACATGCACAATCTTTTTTCCAATGTATTTAATTAGTTTATTTAGTTAGGATTAGGGTTTAAATCCAATTAGGAATATGATATTTATCTTAAATTAGCATTACTAGATTAACTTAATATTAAGAGTTTATTTGAAATTATGTTCATATTTAGGCCATTACCTGGTTTATTCAATTATGTCCATATTTAGTCCTTAGGGTAAATATTACACTATGAATAAATTTAAATTATGAATTTATTTAGCATGGGAATTACCTTGTTTATTCAATTATGTTAATAAGTTATAGTCCATTAAGGTTTATTAGATTATGATTAAATTTAAATAAATGAATTTATTTAGGACATAGTCAACCAAGACAACCTACCGACATTGGAGAAGGTTCATCCCAAGTTCAAACAGGTACATGTGCATCTCTTGCAAGTATATAATACAGATCTCTCTAGATTTCTATGTCTCTATCAAACTTTATATCTTTAATTTTTAAATTTAGTGAGCGATATTTCCCCTTATAAACTTACTTGATTTAATTTGTTATATCGTGCATGTGTAACTCTAGTAGATGATGAAAATGTTGGACATGAGGAAATTGAAGATGAAGCAATGGATATTGAAGAAGTACCATCTAAAGGTTAGATAATTTAATCAAGTACATAATATTTTACTCAAGTTAAACATGTATATATGTATACATATATTTCCCCTAAAGAGATTGTATCTTAAGACTTTGTTTCATTTTTTCTTATGCAACCCAAGATCAAACAACAAATGAGAATGTTAATTTAGCTCAAAGATTGAAGAGAAAAATTAATCATAGAAACATAGATGATTTAATTGAAATGGATGTGAAAAAATTGAGAGAATATGCTAATCAACCTACACATACTACGAAGAGGAAATTGAATAAAAAGTCTAAAGACATAATTGCACAATTTGAGAATCTATCAACAGTGGAGAAAACTCAACTATTATTAATTTCACTTCTTAAAGATGAATTAAAAGAGCCACTAAGACTATTGGGTATAGATACAAGTATAAAAAGGAGGAGGACTTCTAAACTAGAAAAAGATATTGTTGAAAGTGTTAAGGAAGGGTTACATTCCATTGGGGAAAAAAATAGATCTGCAGATAAATCCATTGCACAAAGAGTGATACTGACATCTATTTTAAATAAGAAAACATCCCAAAATGGATAAATCTCTTCATTATCATCTCATTTCAGGTATAGTCAGAAGACAGTACTACATTATCTGAAAAGGAGAAACAATTTGAATGATAGTACATTAGAAGGCAATTGGGCACTAATGTGTAGAGTTCCTCGATTTGACATGATTGGGGAAACAATTAAGAACTTAGTTATTCAATTTTGGATTGATAATACTCGTCCTTCACCAAATAGAAGATATATCATCAAGCAGAGGATTGGGCCTAAGGAATATATTCAACACGCAAAACATTGGTTGGATGTCACTCAACATGAATTGTATCTCTCATTTTGTAATTTAAATCCTAACATAAAGATTGGACAAACAATGTTTGAAAGATTGAAGCCCTATTTTGTGAAGATAAATAAATCTTTTGAAACATGTTGTTGTCGATATCATGTTGAATTTGATCTATAATATTAAGGGTTTCGAAAGATGATAGAAGAAAGTGGTGAAACTTCTCAAAATATTTTTCCTAAATGATCGAGTCAATTCATAACATCAATCTTATGTGACAAACCAAATGATTGTGGAATAGGTGAAATAGATTGCATAAGAGGAACTTGTGAAACATGTGGTAACTTGACTAAATTTCCTTTGAGAGAAGAAGATACTAATATGACAAGGTTGGTAAAATGTAAGAGATATAAGTACATAAAGTTAGAAACAAAAGCTGGAAAAGAATCAACAAGGTTAGAATATGTAGAGGATGAGATATCGGCTAGAGAATTTATATCAAATTTTTGTAAATTGATTCAACCATATATACGCCATGCATTTTTTGCTAAGTGGAAAGCAGAACAATTTCAAAAACTAAGAGAAACTTTCCCACTTGGAACAATTCTGTCTATTTTTGACTTTGCAGAGAAGTACTCTTTCGTATCTCAAAAACAACTTCAAGCAGAATACTACTATATAGAACAGGTTACTATTATGGTTCAAGTGTCTTATCGACATGCACAACTTGATCTGGATGGTGTGGAAAGTATAGATCAAGCACGAGTCATTAAAAAAGAGTATCACTTTTATACTAGTGATGACAAAAAACATGACACACATTTTGTTGAACATTGTTTTAGGATATTTTTTGAATATTTGAAAAGAAACATTAAAATAGAGAAACATTTTGTATGGTCAGATGGATGTGTAGCACAATTTAAATCAGCTAGACCATTTTATGCATTATGTTGATATCATCAATACCTTAATATACCACTCATTTGGAGATTTTTTGAGAGTGGACATGGAAAGGGTGAGTATGATGGTGCAGGAGCTTGTATCAAACATGCTTTAAGAAAGTATCAAATGGACTATAAAGAATATCACATTAATAATGCTCATGATGTCGTTGAGTGATGCAAAACACATTTTTCAGTGCCAACAAATATAGATAACACATCATCACAAGCGGATTGAGTCATACCATTTAGAGTGTTTTGGGAGGTATCAGGTATATATAAATTAATTTGTTCATATTTTTAAATTGAATCTTAAATTTATATTTAATATGTTACCTTAGATGATCTCTAACTAAATTATGGACCTTGTGTACATTTAGGTGTTGATAGAAGATCAATGAATGCATGCAAGAGGGTAGAGAAGACACAATTTTTGCATTCAATTATGAGTACAAATAGTAATGTGTGGTCATTGTACACAAGAGAATACTCATGTTTTTTCCTAATTGTATTGATGAAGACTATGGTGGTTGCATTAATCAAGAACGTAGATATGTGACTGAATGGACTTTGGTGCCACTAGATGTTATTAATATGAATGAGTTTGAGGATGAAAACTATGATGATATTCCATTGATTTCTACTAATTATAACCATATTTCAAGATTTATCAGAGTTGGTATGTATGAACTATATATATACCTTGATCATGTACATGTATACATTTTTCATAATTTTGGTTCATTTTTATTATATATATGCACTTATGTAAATGGCGTGTATCCAAAATTTTGACATATACAAGTTTGTGTAGGAAATATTTTTGCAGTCATGGTAGAATCAAAAAATGTAGAAGGTGCTAGCTATTATTTATTATGTTGCACCATGGAAAGAGAGAAGCTAACAAAGACTGAAATAAGTGATGAAATTATTTTTTCCACAGGTTTGTATATAGTTGAATTATGTACATATGTACGTCAAGTATCTATGTTTTTAATGAATTCAAATTCTTTGACTTAAATTCAAGATTGATGTATTTTTTAAATGTGTACATGTGCAAGTTTTGTTGTTGTACAAGGAACATATTTGAAGCAAATAAAAGTACTAAAAAATGGGATTCATTTCACCGATTATCAACCTAACAATAAGGTATATCAATATAGTAACCATGTTATTGCCATTGGTCTAACTCTTCATCTAGTCAAAGGAACTGGAATATGTAAGTGGAGGCTCCATATTGATGATCATGAGAAAATATTAAATGTTATCCAAGAACGAGCTGATCCACTTGATATGAGATAGAAACAACTCCTAATTTGAAATGTAACTGAAGAACAATTTGAAATTTGGTTCAAACTATTTGAAATTTGGTTGAACAATCATTTGATCAATTTGAAATTTGGCGGAATAACTAATTTTCTAAATTGAACTTTTACTCTTTCATTTTTAACTCAATGTCTTGAATTCAAATTTTTATAAAGTAACTAATTATAGAAATTATGAACTTATATGTATGTGTACACTAATTACCTGACAGGTGAACCTTGAGGGAAAGAAATTCAAACACGACTTGTCTATGAAATAAGGAGTTTGTAAAATTAATTATATTGAACTTTCTATTTCACTTAATTTTTCAATTTTAGGACACATGTACACTTTCAATTTAACTAATTAGGACATGTGCTTTCAATTTCAAGACATGTGAGCTTTCAATTTAACTAATTACCTAACATGTGAGCTTTCAATTTTAGGACATGTGAGCTTTCAAGTTCAAATTGTAGTTTGTTTAACTAAATTTTGAACATGTACATGTTTTAAGTTGGACTTGAATTAGAACATTGGGCTTAAGGGGATAAAATTCTAGGATACATGTGTACAAATTAAAATTTCACTATGACTAAAATTTGAAATGTAACTCAAAAACAATTTGAAATTTGGTTCAAACTATTTGAAATTTGGTTGAACAACCATTTGATCAATTTGAAATTTGGTGGAATAACTAATTTTCTAAATTGAACTTTTACTCTTTCATTTTTAACTCAATGTCTTGAATTCAAATTGTCATAAAGTAACTAACTATAGAAATTATGAACTTATATGTATGTGTACACTAATTACCTGAAATGTGCACCTTGAGGGAAAGAAATTCGAACACCACTTGTCTTAAAGGGATGAAATTAGGAGTTTGTAAAATTAATTATATTGAACTTTCTATTTCACTTAACTTGTCAATTTTAGGAAATGTGTACGCTTTCAATTTAACTAATTAGGACATGTGCTTTCAATTTCAGGACATGTGAGCTTTCAATTTAACTAGTTACCTAACATGTGAGATTTCAAGTTCAAATTGTGATTTGTTTAACTAAATTTTGAACATGTACATGTTTTAAGTTGGACTTGAATTAGAACATTGGGCTTAAGGGCCCGATAAAATTCTAGAATATGTGTACAAATTAAAATTTTAGTATGATTAAAATTTGAAATGTAACTCTAGAACAATTTGAAATTTGGTTCAAACTATTTCAAATTTGGTTGAACAATTATTTGATTAATTTAAAATTTGGTGTCCAATAACTAATTTTCTAAATTGAACTTTTACTGTTTCATTTTTAACTCAATGTCTTGAATTCATTTAACTTTCTATTATATTGAACTTTCTATTTCATTTAACTTGTCAATTTTAGAACACATGTACACTTTCAATTTAACTAATTACTAGGACATGTGCTTTCAATTTTAGGACATGTGAGCTTTCAATTTAACTAATTACTTGACATGTGAGCTTTCAAGTTCAAATTGCAATTTGTTTAAACTAAATTTTGAACATGTACATGTTTTAAGTTGGACTTGAATTTTAGAACATTGGACTTAAGGGGATAAAATTCTAGGATGTGTACAAATAAAAGGGATGAGTTCTATAGATTTATTCGAGTTAGGAATTATGTGCAACTAATTACCTGATACTTGAACATTTAATACATGATATATTACCAGACATTTAAATTACATGAAATGTTTATATATATATATATATATATAAATTTAATCAATATATTAAACATGCATGTACATATCTAAATAAATTACCTACATATCTTAGACAGAAACAATTTATAATATACTAGATCTAGATCTATAATGTACATTAGATTCCACAACATAATGTAACATGTATCAATCATCTCGAGAACAAATAACAAAAACATGTATCTATCTAGAGATCTATCAAAAGATAATATCAAATATAAATGGCGTGCACACATGTAGACATGTAGATCTAGGTACATCTATATCAAATCAAATATAAATATAACATGCATCATGTGTGTATATAAAGTGTCTATCTAATATATGAATGTCTCTCTAGATGAAAGTCTAGAACAAATCATCTAGATAAAAAAAACTATAGATCATTACGTGTAGGACTATCATCACCATGCCTCCTCACAATG
This sequence comes from Cupressus sempervirens, assembly GCA_028749045.1. Lineage (NCBI taxonomy): Eukaryota > Viridiplantae > Streptophyta > Pinopsida > Cupressales > Cupressaceae > Cupressus > Cupressus sempervirens. Next base: position 217,008,151 of record CM053789.1, read on the forward strand.
TGGTCTAAAGACTAACTAGTATCAAAGTGCTCACTAGGATGTGTTGACCCCTATATATAAATTCAAGAGAAAGTGATATCAATACATACATACATTTAATCAAGAGAAAGTGATATTGAAATACATGTACACATAATCAAAACATAAATAAACATTACCTGTCCACTACTGACATCATCCAATGAGTCTCGACGATGTACATGATTTGGCATCAAAGCTAGAGTAAAAAAAGGCATGTCCCCCTACATTGTACAGGTGCACGTGCAACACATCAAATTAAAATTTCTCTACATGATTACATTTGAATCTACATGTGCATGATATACATACATGTGCACACATGCACA